>JAGXJF010003261.1:0-163106 GCA_019208055.1 Stipa capillata | reverse complement strand
AGAAAATGGTACGGCTCTCGGTCCTTCACGCATACCATACACTCATCATTCACGCATTGTGCAGGGCAGCCTGATTAACAACTCGGATATCATCACAAAGCTCTACAATATGATATTACTAATAAACTGTCACGATGGGACAACACATTTACATCAGTCGGTTAAATCCGAAAACATATCGGAGTTACGGAGAAGTTAACACAGCGGAAGCAAAATAAATGAGACCCATAGCGGCACAGTGACCGCTGACCTAAGACCACATCTATCACCATGAACTGAATAGCTAACCAAGAAACCGGAAGCTAAGCGGTATGTGAGGTATTCCTCGACCACCGGCTCACCTGCAATGATCTAGGAATATCCTAGGTGAGTACGAAGGTACTCGCAAGACTTATTCGTGCTTGATTAAATGTCCTACACATACTAGTATAACAGTAATTAAACTGGCATGATTCGAGCGGAACTGTACAACATCAAGAACTTCATTGACAGAACAAGGTTCCCCATGGGAAACAACTCACAGATCAAAAATTCACACGTATCCACGAAGGGACATGGTGCACTCACTGCCGTATTCTTAATACATGGGTATAGAGGCACTCACTTGCCACTATACACCTTAATACATGGGTATAGGGGCACTCAGTTGCCCACTATACACCTTAATGAATAAGCAGGCACTCACTTGCCTTTTCCCACTCATTGGGATATCACACCTCACCACATTGACACACATTCACATAATCCCTCGGATCGTTACGGCAATACATCCCCATGGAAATAACCAGTGCTCTTCACTCGGAGGTAGCTAATCTCCAAGTGACCGAGGTCTCATCATGCGAAACGTCCATGGCAGAGATTCCGCTTAACGTCCACGCGGTGTATAAGGGATAATGCTACGACCGAATCACCTCTAGGATGTGAGACCCTACCAACCGTATCCGTTTGAAACGGAATCACCTCAGGATGGCGGAGCCAACCGTATCCGTCGAGCGGAATCACCTCTAGGATGGTTAGAACCTACCACCGTATCGTCGAACACACCCTCGGCTCTCACATCTCCCTTCAGCAGGTTCAAGTTATTAGAGGAACCAGATTAACTCCCAGCATCGCTGGACACCACTATGCAACACATCCTAACATGCTAGTTTCACGAACTGAACCACACATTCCAAGCAACAATCCATACATCAACATATAATCCAATAAAGTATATAAATAACGATGCAAGGATGCAACAAGCTCTGCTTGCCTTAGTCGTAGGATTTCCTGAATCTTGCGGGGAGCGTAAGCCGGGTGGTCCTCTTGCTTCGGGCTCTTGGAGCGAGCAAGCGCTGATACCGGAAAATAACATTAAAAGGATCTTTAAGAACCAGCATGTATGCATGACGAACGAGTCTAAATATGTATCCTAAAGTGGCAGTGTAGGTATTACAAGCTACGGCATCAGGATCTCTACTGGCAATGGTAGATAGTAGGTGAGTGTCCTAACCATGCGTGCATGTCGATTTCATTTGGTTGGCATGTTAAGGTTATGAGATTACTACGCATATAGAGGATCATAAGTTAACAGTTTGTATTCTAGTAGGCTCTGAGATACAAAACTAACGCAACTGGAACGAATCAATTTGGAGCTAGTATCGCCAAGTACGGATTATCGGGAACGTTTATACGACATGATGAAACGTTAAGAAAGAACTTCTACGATGTTGTATAGGAGTTAGGGTTTCATGACAGTGAGCCTGCTCTAGGTACCCTGTGGAAATGAACTTGTAACCCTAACTTTATATATGTCATTTTACGCGGCTATGAAGCTTAGGGTTTGGAATTGCTAGTTACGATGGGTGGACGTGGGTAAGGGGTTAATGTTATGTGAGTGTACTGACGTAGGGGAATTTCTTGATTCGGAGCTAAGTGTCACCGAATTAGGGTTCACTGACGAACGACGATAAAAGCTAATACTTGTACTTAGCATCGACCTACTGTGCATGTGCCATACTGTAGCCCCAATGGTACCAAGGTATAGGAGATCTCGCAAGGTTTCCAAAAATATCAACTCGTCGGGATCGGGCTGACGGATCACAAGTTACGAATTATCGAAGTCTCGCTGTACGAATATGCCTCTAATTCAAATTCAATTTGGAGTGTACCAGTTCAAAATTGAGTTTTGGTTTTCAGCCAAGTGAGGAAATTTCCTAAGCTGTCCAGAAAGTCCAAGTTTGCTGAATTTGGAGCTACGGTGAGAGTTATCGCGATTCGAAAATCGTCGGAATTAACTCTAACCCTCGAACCCTAAATGCTAGTCTTAGCCGAACATCCCCACATCTCCTCTGTTTGCAAAAAGGAATTTGCTATAGCCACCCGAGGACAACACCTGATAACTCCTACCGAGGCCATGGCCTACTGACAAATGGGGCCCGCCTGGCAGGGTCTGACTGGACAAGAATGCCCGAGTCAGCTGCTGACCGAGCGCGGGGGCCCAATCCCTGGCGACCGCGTGGGCCCTTCTCTCCTCTCTCCACTTCTCTCTCTAACCGACCGGAGCAAGGGCAGTTAGGCGGTGGCGCTCTCTCGGAGATGCCGGGAGCAGCGCCCGGGGCACGGCAGTGGTCGGAAGGAGCGGCAAACGCGGCGGCTGCTTACCCTGGGCCCAAGGCGGCGGCGCGGGGAGCCGGCGAGTTGGAGGAGAGCCGGCGACGGGGTTAATGGCGCGGCGACCGGTGTTGCGTCGGGGAGCACTTCGGGCGCCAGTCTGCAAGGAAAAGGGAGGAAGAAGATCAGGGGAGGGGAGAGGTGCTCGAAGCAAAGGAAGGGAGCTCGGGGAGCTACGGGTTGATGGCGATATGGTCGCCGGATGACCCACCGGAGGCGAGGAAGAACGGCAAGAGGAGCTCGGCGACGCTAGGGTTTCTCGGAGAGAGGAGAAGAGGGATGGGTGAGGGCGGCAAGCGGCTGTCCCGAACGCGGTTCTATAGGGCGGCGGCGCGGACGGACAAGGCCGGTCGGAGGGGGCACCGCCCGCGGCGGTCGTACCGGTGGCCGGAACGTGGCGACGGGGTGATGACAGGTGGCCCCAGGGCGGCAGGAGAGAGGAGTGGGACTGGAGTGTGCTGACAGGGCGGACCCGCATGACAGGGGAGGGAGATGAGAGAGAGCGCCGGCGGGAGCTTAGCGGGCCGGCTCGGTCGCGGCCCAGTATGGCCTCGACCCGGGTCCTTTTAGGGTTTTGTTTGTTTTTCCATTTTTTTAATACCAGTGATATTTCCAGCGTTATTTCACTGTGCGATTTCAATTCCAAATAACTTGAAATTTTTACAGGGCTTTTAAAATATTTATCTGAGAGCTACTGAAAGAATTTGAACGATTTGAGCAAGGTTTGACATAGGTTCTGTTCAATTTCAAATTAGGGCTTGATTTGGGTTGTGTTTTGCGATATTTTAGTGTCAGAAATTACTCCAACAATTGATGAAATTTTGGTAGGTAGATTCAAAATGATTATGGGACCTACTGGAAAGGTTTGAACTGGTTTGGGCACTATTTGACCTATTTTCACGTTCAAATTTGAAATTAGGGTTTTAATTTGGACTTGCTCCCTAATTAAGCCTAGAGATATTTAAAAATTCTGAATTTGGTAGATAGCTAGGGTTTTGAATTTTGGGGGCTACTTATGGAATTTGGGATCTTTCATCTACTGGAATTTGCTCTATCGTCGAAAACCCTAATTCTTCGGTACTTTAGGGTTTGCAATCGGATGTTCGGATTGAGTGGTCCTTTCATGGGGTGGTTGGAGAAATCTCGGGGAGAAAGAGAGGTTAGTAGAGGGATCCATCGACGGGGTCACTGGTCACCCCACATGCTAATGTTATTGCCGAAGTTCGATACTTCGAATAGTTGACGAGTGTTTGTTAACCTATCCACCGAGGATGAGATATGTGCGTATTCTATAAAGTAAATCATAATACATCTAAGTTAAATAAGGTGCATATTTGCATGCATGGATATGATGACATGTATGCATGAATGCGAGGCAAACCCTAATTATCAAATCTGGGTGTTACAAAATCTACCCCCCTTAAAAGATCTCGACCCGAGATCTCTAACGTTCGGCAACCAAGACGAGAGCTCGGTCCTGAGCCAATCTTCATGTTTCCCACTTAGCTTCATCTTCGGTTGGTGCTTCATCGGACTTCGAAGAGTTGAATAATACGGTCTGTGTTTTGTATTCCATTCTACCAAGTGACCTTCCTGATAGTTCTCCAGCGTGGGGTTATGGAGGGGTTTGACCACACTTCTGCTGGTCTCCGATGCTAGCTTAACCTTGACCAGGTGACTAAGTCGTGCTTTGTGGACAACCCGGGCAGGTTTTTCGTCATTTGGGTCCATCAAAATGACAATGGGGATCCATGTTTTTCATGGAGGAGTAGGTCCTTGCGTTGCTGATGGCAGGTCGTGGATCACTATTTGACTTCTACACCAGTTCTGGAAAGAGAAAACCAGATCAAGTTATTATTTTCAATAATAACCGTGATTCTGGGAGAGTAAGAGTGCAGGGACCTTGTTAGTCCTGCAAATTCAGAAGTCAAGATCGTTGGTTTGAGTGAGAGGAGGATTACTATGACCAGTTATCTCTGTTTCAACAAAGGCTGGCCAAGATAGTGAGGGTGGAGACTTCGAAGCAATTGAAGTATCTGTTTATGATTACTTGGGAAGAAAAATCGGAAGTAGGATTGGGTCATCTGAAGGCTTTTTCAGGTTCCATATTCTATTTCACCGAGCTGCAGGTTGGGCAGCTCGATCTTTCTGTGGTTGTCTTAACTTGGAGACTCGGCGGCAGGATTCCACTAGGAATGGCAACTTAACTGGGTGGATTGCGTCTCTTTGGTCCTCGAAACTTGGCACGACACCGACAGAGTAGTGCTATTTAGGCGTATCCATCCTTTTCCTCTACTGTTTATCTCTATACCATCCTTCGCATGGGGTTAGGATGAAATTTGGGTTCAAGATTTTCTTGATTTGGCTGTTAAGCTAGATTCTCTAGAATCTTGTTGTATTTTTCTCAGTAAAATAGAAGGTAATATCTTGTAATAACTGGGTGGTGGGGATTAGGAGATGATAGAGTCGTCATCGTGGCACCATACTTAAAGGGTCTCGCGCTCCGGTTTAGGCTTGCAACGGGTGAGGATGTGATCTATAGGGATGACCAAAAATTGATCGGATTACTCATGGGTAGGGATTGCATGAGGTGGAGGAATATGGAAGAGTGTCCTGACGAGGGTTACGTCACGCTGGTACTTATCTGCCGGACCCGGTGATACGGGGTGAATAAGTTTTCCGGTGCTGTCTACCTTAATCTGGAGCTTGGTCAACCATTCCAGATCTAATATAACCGTTGGGCTTTCTCAATCCAGGTGCCACGACATGTAGTTAAAAGCTAGTTTACTCCTCCTGGTCTTAACACCGTCATATACTAATTTGGTTCCTAACTCCGGATCGAGGATTGCAACAAAGCGGGAATAATGCAATGCGGGTAATGGAACCTAGTTATCCTGTGCAAGCTTGCTTACATGGGAAGGGATGGGATGCTCCGAAATCAAAGAGAGCGTGGCAGGAGTTAACTTAACAGTGAACGTACCCAACACTTCCTCTGATGCATCCATCGCTTCTTCGACGGTGATGTAGTTCACCCTGCTACTGCGGGTGGATTGAGGCTTGTTGGGAGCTGATCCCTTAGCTTGAGGCCCTCCACTAGCTTGTCCTTGTTGCCCCTTGGGAGCAAAAGCAAATTGTGCGCGGCCGAGGTGCAGCGATCAGCAAAGTGCCCCATATTTCCGCAGTTATAGCACCTGATCTTACTCCGATCAAATACGGGTTGCGGCTATCCGTTCTGGGGATGAGGCTGATGTCCTTGTTGCTGAGGGCGAGGAGCATAATCTTGTGGCCTTGGTGGATACTGTCCAGTGGGACGGGGTGGTGTGGCTGCCACACCCGTGGCCTCTGCGAACTGCTTGCAACAGCTTTAGTGCTTCTCCTTCACGCTTACGAGTCTTGTCGAGGGCTAATTCTTTAGGCCTCCACGTTGATGGCCTTATCCACCAGGTGCTGAAGTTTCGCACATCAACCGTGGCTAACTTAGCTTACATTTCTTCACTTAATTTCCCCATGAACTTCTCCACCTGTCCTCGTAAGAGGAGACTTCTCGAGGTGCATATCGTGCCAAATGGTTGATAACTCACGGAGAAGACGCCATGATGGGCTTCTTGCCTTGACGAAGGTCTCGGAACTCTTCCTTCTTCAATGCCATAATACCGGCAGGGATGTGGAAATCACGGAAGCCGGTTCGGAACTCGGCCACAAGTGATCACATGGCCAGGGGCTTGCTAGGGCCAAAAGTTCTCCCACCAGTCCGCGGCGGCTCTCGTCTAGATAGTGGGAGGCGAAGTGACTTTGTCCTCTTCAGCACACTGGGCCAGCTGAAGTTTCCTTTCAATCGTGCGGATCCATATTGTCGGCTTCAAGAGGGTCATCGGTCCGATCAAAACGTAGCTGGTTGAGTTCTCTGAAATTCAGACAGACTGCCTCTGCCCTGACCACCTGCTGCGCCTTGATTACGCACTATCTGCCTCTAAGATCCGGTTCTGGTGTGAGCAAAATTTCGGCGATGTTGGGCTGTGGGGAGGGGGTGGCATTCTTCTCCTTCACGCTCACGACGCCGCGAGCGGCTCCACGGGTTCCAGATGCCATGCTACTGAAGTAAAAAGGCACCGGATGAGATAAAGAAGTTGGACACTTGGAAGATCATAGGATATTTCCACCAGGTTATAACAAGGTGGTCCAACATGCGGCACATCATTTCATACGCACTTTCACGAGAAAATGAGGCACAAAACAATGCAAAGGAACGTTGACGTCTAAACACACGAGTGCATTAATACGATCAACGGAGTTTCATACAAGGCTGTGGTTTAGATCACTCTTTTAGTGAAATAAACGGGGGTAATGTTCCAAAATTGCAGCCATGGATACCCAATTACACACTCTCCAAGAGATGCCCTAAGACCTAATCATATGAGTTCATCTTTACATTCCAAAATACAAATCACACTAAGGACTATATGGAGCTCCCACATTACGACGACTAATCTCATAAGCTTCCAACTCAGTGGGGAGAGGAACCATGGAGGGAACAAAGGAATGCTGTGTCCAAACTGAGGGATCACAGAGGGAATACGACGAACGCTGCCCACCGCCATTTGTGGACGCAACGAATCGGGTGGGAAACCAATCTCCATTCCGCCCACCGACGGATAGTGGTACACCCATGGACCTCTTCCATAGACCGAGTAGATGCCTCTCCGGTCCAGAAGTGAGGGGGTGCAGCGAAGTCTCTCCGTTGTTGATGTGCAAGCTCAAGAGAGGTGATGAGGCGATAGCGATACGCCTCATCTCGAATCCACGGGCACGGTATGCCATGTCCAAGGATCGGACGAGGCAACCCAAATGGGCTAGTACCACGTTGCTCTCCTGGGTGAAGTCTTCGGATGGCGCCACGTCCTCCATGGGAGTCGCGACGGAAAGTAGGTGAAGGGGCCTCCAACGAGACCCGGAAGCTCATGCCGAAGATGGCACATAGCTGAATAAGCTGCGTCTTGGACCGCGGACTCCAGTTCTGCTCCATAGCCATTGAAGAAGCATGGCTGGTGGGGAGGGTCCTGCGCACGCGACGTGAATGAACACACGCGCTCGATACTCGTACATGCCAAACCCTAGGTCGGCTTTATGCACAAGGTACTCGGGAGATAGGGGAATCCGAGTTCCGAAGCATGTATAAAAGCACCTCTGGAAACCGTCGACATCCAAGGCTGTGGGTAGCATGCACAGCTGAAGAAATTCCATCTAACATGACAAGGATAAGTCAGGGTCAGCCACACCAGGAAAACAAAAGCAATAGAGAAGAAAATCAGAACTAAGAGCGACGAGGGTAAGGAATAAAAAGCAACCTACTTATTAATTTTAAACATAGGGTTTACTTTTTAAATAGTTTGCTGGCCTATCGGTGAGGCGCAGCGGAAGCTCCTAACTAACGACCACCTGCAATGGCTTCCTACGGTCAGCTCGGCTCTGATACCAAGTTGTCACGGACCGGAATCCACAGGTGATTAGAGGAACGCGAAGTCGCCAAGGACCGAAGGACTCGTCCGCACGGTGGCACGGTACCTGCGCCGTACGCACCAAGGTAGAGCGATCCGACACCCGCCACGTGCGAGCCGGCCGGAGGCGACCAATCTTCCCAAAACCACATATAGATCCCAGATACCGGTGAAGACTCAGAGTCGTTCCCGAATCCTACCACGACAAACAAGGTCGGAGGAGCCCGGCGATTCTACCCACACCCTAACCTAGCTCGGAAAAGCTAGTGGGTCGCTCGAAAGCCCGGTAGAACGCCCACACCCTGCCTGGCCGGCACTGCATCTCAGCCAGCGGGTCACTCAACCAACACCTGCTCGACTTAGTAGAAAATGGTACGGCCTCGGTCCTTCACGGCATACCCATACACTTCATATCATTCACGCATTGTGCAGGGGCAGCCTGGATTAACAACTCGGATATCATCACAAAGCTCTACAATATGATATTACTAATAACTGTCCACGATGGGACAACACATTACATCAGTCGGTTAAATCCGAAAACATATCCGAGTACGGAGAAGTTAACAACAGCGGAAGCAAAATAAATGAGACCCATAGCGGCACAGTGACCGCTGACCTAAGACCACATCTATCCCATGAATCGAATAGCTAACCAAGGAAACCGGAAGCTAAGCGGTATTGAAGTATTCCTCGACCACCGGCTCACCTGCAATGATCTAGGAATATCCTAGGTGAGTACGAAGGTACTCGCAAGACTTATTCGTGCTTGATTAATGTCCTACACATACTAGTATAACAGTAATTAAACATGGCATGATTCGAGCGGAACGGTACAACATTCAAGAACTTCATTGACAGAACAAGGTTCCCCATGGGAAACAACTCACAGATCAAAATTCACACGTATCCACGAAGGGACATGGTGGCACTCACTTGCCGTATCTTAATACATGGGTATAGAGGCACTCACTTGCCCACTATACACCTAATACATGGGTATAGGGGCACTCAGTGCCCACTATACACCTTAATGAATAAGCAGGCACTCACTTGCCTTTTCCCACTCACTTGGGATATCACACCTCACCACATTGACACACATTCACATAATCCCTCGGATCGTTACCGGCAAATACATCCCCATGGAAATAACCAGTGCTCTTCACTCGGAGGTAGCTAATCTCCAAGTGACCGAGGCTCATCATGCGAAACGTCCATGGCAGAGATTTCCGCTAACGTCCACGCGGTGATAAGGGAAATGCTACGACCGGAATCACCTCAGGATGGTAGACCCTACCAACCGTATCCGTCGAACGGAATCACCTCAGGATGGCGGAGCCAACCGTATCCGTCGAGCGGAATCACCTCAGGATGGTAGAACCTACCAACCGTATCCGTCGAACACACCCTCGGCTCTCACATCTCACTTCAGCAGGTTCAAGTTATTAGAGGAACAGATTAACTCCCAGCCATCGCTGGACACCACTAGCAACACATCCTAACATGCTAGTTTCACCGAACTGAACCACACATTCCAAGCAACAATCCATACATCAACATATAATCCAATAAAGTATATAAATAACGATGCAAGGATGCAACAAGCTCTGCTTGCCTTAGTCGTAGGATTCCTGATCTTGCGGGAGTCGTAAGCCGGGTGGTCTCTTGCTTCGGGCTCTGGAGCGAGCAAAGCGCGATACCGGAAAATAACATTAAAAGGATCTTTAAGAACCAGCATGTATGCATGACGAACGAGTCTAAATATGTAATCCTAAAGTGCAGTGTAGGTATTACAAGCCTACGGCATCAGGAATTCTCTACTGGCAATGGTAGATAGTAGGTTATTGTCCTAACCATGCGTGCATGTCGATTTCATTTGGTTTGCATGTTAAGGTTAGAGATTACTACGCATAATAGAGGATCATAAGTTAACATGTTTGTATTCTAGTAGTGCTCTGAGATACAAAACTAACGCAACTGGAACGAATCAATTTGGAGCTAGTATCGCCAAGTTACGGATTATCGGGGAACGTTATACGACATGATGAAACGTTAAGAAAGAACTTCTACGATGTTGTATAGGAGTTAGGGTTTCATGATAGCGAGCCTTGCTCTAGGTACCCTTGTGGAAATGAACTTGTAACCCTAACTTTATATATGTCATTTTACGCGGCTATGAAGCTTAGGGTTTGGAATTGCTAGTTACGATGGGTGGACGTGGTTTAAGGGGTTAATGTTATGTGAGTGTACTGACGTAGGGGAATTTCTTGATTCGGAGCTAAGGTCACCGAATTAGGGTTCACTGACGAACGACGATAAAAGCTAATAACTTGTACTTAGCATCGACCTACTGTGCATGTGCCCATACTGTAGCCCCAATGGTACCAAGGTATAGGAGATCTCGCAAGGTTTCCAAAAATATCAAACTCGTCGGGATCGGGGCTACGGATCACAAGTTTACGAATTATCGAAGTCTCGCTCTACGAATATGCCTCTAATTCAAATTCAATTTGGAGGGGGTGTACCAGTTCAAAATTTGAGTTTTGGTTTCAGCCAAGTTGTAGGAAATTTCCTAAGCTTTCCAGAAAGTCCAAGTTTGCTGAATTTGGAGCTACGGTTGAGAAGTTATCGCGATTCGAAAATCGTCGGAAAATTTAACTCTAACCCTCGAACCCTAAATGCTAGATCTACCCGAACATCCCCACATCTCTCTCTGTTGCAAAAAGGAATTTGCTATAGCCACCCGAGGACAACACCTGCTAACTCCTACCGAGGCCATGGCCTACTGACAAATGGGGCCCGCCTGGCAGGGCTGACTGGACCAAGAATGCCCAGTCAGCTGCTGACCGAGCGCGGGGGCCCAATCCCGTGGCGCCGCGTGGCCCTTTCTCTCCTCTCTCTCACTTCTCTCTCTAAACCGACCGGAGCAAGGGCAGTAGGCGGTGGCGCTCTCTCCGGAGATGGCCGGGACAGCGCCCGGGGCACGGCAGTGGTCGGAAGGAGCGGCAAACGCGGCGGCTGCTTACCCTGGGCCCAAGGCGGCGGCGCGGGGAGCCGGGGCGAGTTGGAGGAGAGCCGGCGACGGGGTTAATGGCGGCGGCGACCGGTGTTGCGTCGGGGAGCACTTCGGGCGCCAGTCTGCAAGGGAAAAGGGGAGGAAGAAGATCAGGGGAGGGGAGAGGTGCTCGGAAGCAAAGGAAGGGAGCTCGGGGAGCTACGGGTTGATGGCGATTGGTCGCCGGAGACCCCACCGGAGGCGAGGAAGAACGGCAAGAGGAGCTCGGCGACGCTAGGGTTTCTCGGGAGAGGGAGAAGAGGGGAGGTGAGGGCGCAAGCGGCTGTCCGAACGCGGTTCTTATAGGGCGGCGGCGCGGACGGACAAGGCCGGTCGGAGGGGGCACCGCCCGCGGCGGCGTACCGGTGGCCGGAACGTGGCGACGGGGTGATGACAGGTGGGGCCCCAGGGCGGCAGGAGAGAGGAGTGGGACGGGAGTGGCTGACAGGGCGGACCCGCATGACAGGGGAGGGAGAGAGAGAGAGCGCCGGCGGGAGCTTAGCGGGCCGGCTCGGTCGCGGCCCAGTAGGCCTCGACCCGGGTCCTTTTAGGGTTTTGTTTGTTTTTCCATTTTCTTTAATACCAGTGATATTCCCAGCGTTATTTCATGTGCGATTTCAATTCCAAATAACTTGAAATTTTTACAGGGGCTTTAAAATATTATCTGAGAGCTACTGAAAGAATTTGAACCGATTTGAGCAAGGTTGACCTAGGTTTCTGTTCAATTTCAAATTAGGGCTTGATTTGGGTTGTGTTTGCGATATTTTATGTGTCAGA
The DNA here is from genome assembly GCA_019208055.1 of Stipa capillata. Taxonomy (NCBI): domain Eukaryota; kingdom Viridiplantae; phylum Streptophyta; class Magnoliopsida; order Poales; family Poaceae; genus Stipa; species Stipa capillata. Next base: position 151,124 of record JAGXJF010003261.1, on the reverse strand, counting down.
ATTACTCCAAAATTGATGAAATTTTGGTAGGAGATTCAAAATGATTTATGGGACCTACTGGAAAGGTTTGAACTGGTTTGGGCACTATTTGACCTATTTTCACGTTCAAATTTGAATTAGGGTTTTAATTTGGACTTGCTCCCTAATTAAGCCCTAGAGATATTTAAAAATTCTGAAATTTGGTAGATAGCTAGGGTTTTGAATTTTGGGGCTACTTATGGAATTTGGGATCTTTTCATCTACTGGAATTTGCTCTATCGTCGAAACCCTAATTCTTCGGTACTTTAGGGTTTGCAATCGGATGTTCGGATTGAGTGGTCCTTTCATGGGGTGGTTGGAGAAATCTCGGGGAGAAAAGAGAGGGTTAGTAGAGGGATCCATCGACGGGGTCCACTGGTCACCCCACATGCTAATGTTATTGCCGAAGTTCGATACTTCGAATAAGTTGACGGGTGTTTGTTAACCTATCCACCGAGGATGAGATATGTGCGTATTCTATAAAGTAAAATCATAATACATCTAAGTTTAAATAAGGTGCATATTTGCATGCATGGATATGATGACATGTATGCATGATGCGAGGCAAACCCTAATTATCAAATCTGGGTGTTACACCGGGCCGCCCTCAGCTACCGCCCCGGAGTAGCCGCGCTCGCCGCCACCCCCTACATGAGCCGCTGCCGCCGCCGGGTGGGCCTGTAGCAGCCCCCACGACGCCGGCTGCCCCGGGAGCCGCCCGCGCCGCCGCGCTACCCCGCCTTGGCCGCGGAGCAGCCCGTGCTCGTTGGTGCCCCCTGGACGAGCCACCGCCGCCGTGGGCCGGGTCACCGCGATGCCTCTGGGTCCGCCTCGGCCGAGCTCGTCGCTTGCCACCGGCGGCCACTGCGCTACCCCGGGAGCCGCTTCCGCCGAGTCACCGGGCCGGGCCTGACTTCGCGCACCGCTGCGCCGCCACCCTATCGCATTCCTTTCTCTTTTTTTTTGCAGGTCGAGTGCGACGCCGCTGCAGCCCTACGCCGAGCCGCCGCGGGGGCTCCTTGCCGCACCACCGCTTTGCTTCGGGTGACCGACGCCGCACCGAGGAGCGGGTGCCGCCACCGTCGCTGAGGACCTCGCCTTGCTGTGTCGCCGCCTCGAGGGCGCCGTGCCATGCTGTCACTCAGGAACTCCGTGCCGAGGTCTTTTACGCTTCAAGGGTGACCAATCCCACACGCATATATTTTGGCTTCCGTCGCCTGCTCGCGGTAGTCCGGGTGACGTTTGATGAGATTGCCTGTATGAGATGGACTACTGCTGCGCTTTTGTTTGTTATGCATGAGATGGACTGCTACTGCATTTTTTGTCGTATGAGATGCGTAAATGTGTAGAAAAGACGTCCGTTATGCTTTTGGAGGAGGATGCCTTCTATTTTATTCTCACGATTTGTCATGACCTGTTCTGTAGATGAATTGCTAACATGCTGCGTATCAGAGACATGAGATATGTATGCTTGTGTGTCACTATCGTCATTCGTCGCATGAGATGAACACCGTGTAGAACAGGTGGACGGATAGCTGCCCTTTTTGCTTTTTCTAGCTTTTTGCCATGCTCGTATAAGTCGAGTTGAGTGACGTAGATTCCGCCGATGCCGTGTTTACGTGCGCCACAACCCTCGTCGCCGCTTCCCCTCTTTAGTGCGATCGATGAGGTTTACGTATGTATATGCCGTGATGATGTTGAGTCCGCATATAACTTGGTCGTTGGGCGTGAGGCGCTCCACGAGATGACTCCTCTTATTGTTACGCTTGTTTGATTTTTCGCACAGGAGCACTGCAGATTGGGCGATTTCTGCACCTGCCCAGCTTTAACGGCCGTTGGGACCGCTCGGTGAGGAGGTAGCGACGGGACCCATCGCAGCGACCGCGTCGCATCGATCGTGGTCCTGTTTGCTCAAGACCCCGTGGCCACTCAGGACGACGCGGAGGGCGCGGTGGCGAGGCTTCCTTCTCGGGGCGTGAGGAGTGGTGCGACGCGACGCGAGGACGGCAACGGTGCTCGCTGTGTCGGCCGTAGTCCCATTGCTATGCTGTTTGATTTTTCACACAGGAACACTGCAGATTGGGTGACTTCTACGCCTACCCAGTTCACGGCCATTGGGACCGCTCGGCGAGGAGGTAGCGACGGGACCCATCGTAGCAACCGCGTCGCATCGATCGTGGTCCCCGTTTGCTCAAGACCCCCGTGGCCACTCGGGACGACACGGAGGGCGTGGTGGCGAGGTTTCCTTCTCGGGGCGCAAGGAGTGCCGCGACACGACGCGAGGACGGCAACGGTGCTCGCTGTGTCGGCCGTAGTCCCATTGCTGCGCTTGTTTGATTTTTCACACAGGAACACTGCAGATTGGGCGACTTCTATGCCTACCCAGTTCACGGCCATTGGGACCGCTCGGCGAGGAGGTAGCGACGGGACCCATCGCAGCGACCGCGTCGCATCGATCGTGGTCCTGTTTGCTCAAGACCCCCATGGCCACTCAGGACGACATGGAGGGCGCGCTGGCGAGTCTTCCTGCTCGGGGTGCGAGGCATGACGCAACACGATGCGAGGACGGCAACGGTGCCCGCCGTGTCGGCTGTAGTCCCGTTCGACGTGGGCAGTCTTCGAGGTCTCCACCAAGGAGCAGCAGAAGAGCAGACGTGGCATGATAGCGACGGGGCCCATCGCAGCGACCGCGTCGCATCGACCGTGGTCTTGTTCGCTCAAGATAGCGAGGCTATCAACGCCACGACGGAGCGCCGAGATCGACACCGCGACAGGGCGCCTAGCTAGATGGTGCGGCGGAGACGCCATGATGGAGCGTTGCGGTCGACGGAGATGCCGCGACGGAGTGCCAAGGTCGACGGAGATGCTGCGATGGAGCACCGAGGTCGACGCTACGACGGAGATGTCATGACGGAGTGCCGAGGTTGACGGAGACGCTGCGATGGAGACGCCACGACAGAGCGCCGAGGTCGGTGCAGACGCCGTGATGGAGGGCCAAGGTCGACGGAGATGCCGTGATGGAGCGCCAAGGTCGATGCTACGACGGAGATGCCACAGCGAAGCGTCAAGATCAACACCGCGATGGAGCTCCTAGCTGGACGCCATGACGGAGCGTTGAGGTCGACGCCGTGACGTAGATGCCACGACGGAGCGCCATGGTCGACACTGCGACGTAGCGCCACGCTGGACGCCACGATGGAGACGCCATGACGGAGCGTCGAGGTCGACACCGCAACGGAGCGCCGCGGTCGACGCCGCAATGGAGCGCCATGGTTGACGCCGTGAGGGAGCGCTACGATTGACGCCGCGACGGAGCGCCGAGGTCGACGCAGACGCCGTGATGGAGAGCCAAGGTCGACGGAGACACCGCGATAGAGTGCGGAGGTCGACGCTACGATGGAGATGCCACGGCGGAGCGTCGAGATCGACGCCACGATAGGGCGCTAGCGGGACGTCGCGACGGAGATGCCATGATGGAGCGCTGAGGCCGACGCCGCGACAGAGACGCCATGACGGAGCGCCGAGGTCGACGCCGCGACGGAGATGCCACGACGGAGCACCACGGTCGACGCCACGACGGAGCGCCACGGTCAACGCCGTGACGGAGTGCCACGCTGGACGCCGTGACGGAGTGCCACGCTGGAGGCCACGATGGAGCGCCACGCTGGACGCCGCGACGGAGCATCGATGTCGACGCCACAACAGGGTTGGTCGCCGCGACGGAGGCGCCATGACGGAGCGCCACGGTCGACGCTGCGACGGAGCGCCACGCTGGATGCCGCGACGGAGGTGCCACGACGGAGCGCCGAGGTCGACGGACGCCGCGACGGAGGCGCCATGATGGAGCGCCGCGGTCGACACTGTGACGGAGGCGCCACGACGGAGACTTGGGCGGAGCACCACGATGGACACTGCGACGAAGCGCCACGCTGGACACCGCGATGGAGACGCCATGACGGAGCGTCGAGGTCGACGCCGCAACAGAGCACCGTAGTCGATGCTGCAACAGAACGCCATGGTCGACACCGTGAGGGAGCGCCGCGGTTGATGCCTCGACGGAGCGCCAAGGTCGACGCAGACATCGTGACGGAGCGCCAAGGTTGACGGAGACTCTGCGACGGAGCGCCGAGGCTGACGCCATGACGGAGTTGCCATGACGGAGCGCTGAGGTCGACGCCGCGACGGAGAGGCCACATCGGAGACGCCACGACGGAGTGCCGAGGTCGACGCGGCGACGGAGCGCTGAGGTTGACGCCGCGACAAAGATGCCACGACGGAGACGCCACGACGGAGCGCCGAGGTCGACGCGGCGACGGAGCGTCGAGGTTGACACCGTGATGGAGATGCCACGACAGAGACGCCACGACGGAGCGCCAAGGTCGACGCCGCGACGGAGCTGCCACGACGAAGCGGCAAGGTCGATGGAGATGCCGTGACGAAGAGCCAAGGTTGACAGAGACTCTGTAACGGAGCGCCGAGGCTGACGCTACGACGGAGTTGCCACGATGGAGCACCGAGGTCGATGCCGCGACGGAGAGGCCACGACGGAGACCCAACGACGGAGTACCGAGTTCGACGCTGCGACAGAGCGCCAAGGTTGACGGAGACGCTGCGACGGAGCACCGAGGCCGACGCCGCAACGGAGCGCCAACGTCGATGGAGACGCCGACGGAGCGCCGAGGTCAACATAGCTATGGAGTGCCACACCGGATGCCGCGTCGGACATCGCGACGGTGGAACGCCGCGGTCGACGCTGTGACGAAGCGCCGAGGTCGATGCCGCGACGGAGCGCCAAGCTTGACGGAGACACTGCGACGGAGCACTAAGGAGTCGACGCCGTGGCATCTTGGCTTCATGCGGCATCACTGCTTGCCCGTGGGTACTCCGGTGACGTAGTCCCTTGCGATGTCGTGCGTGGTACTTTGTACCTTGCAGGGTGGCGTAGTCCCTTGCGATGTTGAGAATGGTACCGGGTACCTTGCGTCCCAATCAAACAAACTTCACATCCCCCGGCGTGGCGGGTAGCGCGAGTAGTCGTCTTCTAGCCCTAAGCTTTTTCTCCTGTATCAAATAGTCGGGTACTGATGTCAAGAAGGGATTGACACGCGGCAACGTGCGTACCGGGTCCTTGCCCAAAAAAGAAGCGAAACACTCAGAGATAGGCGCACGGCGATGTGTGCATCATGCCTTTCTTGGCTTGCAAGACGGCTCATACGGGGGAGCGACAAAACTCAACTCACATGGGGGAGGTGTTTCTTCCCAGCCAATGCGAGGAGGCCTTTTACTCGACTTGCGTGGGGGGACGGGCTGCATCCCGGCACACATGAGGAAGTTTGGGTGCTCGGCTCACGTGGGGGAGTTGCTTCTTCCTAGCCAACGTGAGGAGGCTTTGCGCTCGACTCGTGTGGGGGAGATGGGGCTTCCCAGCGCACACGAGGAGATTCAAGTGCTCGACTCACGCGCGGGGAAATGGTTCTTCCCGGCCAACACAAGGAGGCTTTTGACTCGACTCGTGCGGGGGAGATGGGGCTTCCCAGCGCACACGAGGAGTTTTAGGTGCTCGACTTGCGCAGGGGAGGTGGTTCCTCCCGGCCAACGCGAGGAGGCTTTTGACTCGACTCGTGCGGAGGAGATGAGGCTTCCCAGCGCACACGAGGAGGTTTTGGGTGACGATGCTGAAGATGAGCCCCTTGCATGTTGTTCCCAAGCTTGGGCGCCGAAGGAACAAGCCAGCAGGTGGGCGGCCACGTGTCGAGCGGTGTCGATGGCACGACGAAGTGCCGAAGTCGACGTCGTGACATGCTGTCTAGGTCAGTGTCACGATGGAGGGGCGAGGTCGACTCCGTGACAGAGTGCCGAAGTCGACGCCGCGGTGGACCGTAGAGGTCGACACTGCGACGAAGACGCGAGGTCGACTCCATGACAGAGTGCCGAAGTCGACGCCACTGTCACGGCCCCGGAATCGTATATGACTAGGGGAACGAACAGTCGCCAAGGACCGAAGGCATCCGTCGACCGGGTGGCACGGTACCTGCGCCGTACGCACCACAGTGGAGGGATCCGACACCCGACCCCACCGTGGGTCGAGCCGGCCGGAAGCGACTGGGCTTCCCAGAGCCACATTCAATTCCACAGGTCGTGTGAAGGTTTAGAGTCGTTCACGAACGCTACCGTGCAGAGTAGAGTCGGAGGAGCCCGGCGGTTCTACCCACACCCTAACCTAGCTCGAAGCTAGTGGGTCGCTCGAAAGCCCGGTAGAACCCACCCACACCCTGCCTGGCCGGCACAGCATCACAGCCAGCGGGTCACTCAACCGAGTTCTCGCTCAACAAAGTAACACAAGGAACGGCCGTAGTCCTTCACGACTAACCCATATACTTCATATCATACACGCAGGGTATATGGGCAGTCTTGGGAAAACAACTTGAATATCACAACAAAACACTACGAAATAGAACTACGATATTTGTCCACATCGGATTAGCTATTACAATATTGGAAGCATATCCGAGTACGGAGTTTTAAACGACAGCGGAAACGAAATAAAGGTGTCCCACAGTGACATAGGAGTCGCTGATTAACAGTTTAACAAAACAGGTTCCCCGAACCAAATAACCAACCAAGGCAGACCAACAAACTAGACATCGTCGAAGAATTCCTCGACCACTGGCTCACCTGCAATGATCTAGGAAAGCCCTAGGTGAGTACAAAGTACTCGCAAGACTTAATCGTGCTTGATTAGATGTCCTAAGCATACTAGTATAGCGGGGATTAAACATGATGCGGGAATATAAGTAACAAGATCAAATTACATCAACCACGCTCACATCAAAATATGAATATGTCCTACAATCCAACATTTCCAAAATATCTCTACCAGGGGGTGTGATGGCAACCTCATGTCACATGTAAGTCTCAATGTACAATATGGGGCACAACGGCCAATATGGGGCACAACGGCCAATATGGGGCACAACGGCCAATATGGGGCACAACGGCCAATATGGGCATGGACAGGGTCCCATCACCACCACACCTCAATTTTTAATCTCTCGGACCGTCACCGGCAGCCGATCCCGAGTGTAGTCAGGGCCCTATCCCTTGGAGGTTGCAAGGCCCCAAAGGACTCGGGTTGCCTCAACCTACACCCCGGCATCGCTGTCGCTAACGTCCACGTGTGACAAGAGTAGTTAACCACATGGAGTCTCCTCAGGGTTGGTATCGCGACGGTCTCACTTCCTTACTTCTGGTCGCAACATGCTCCTTTAATGATACCAACGGTTATCCATGGGCCACTTTCCCTTCGACTCTCACATCTCACTTAAATGGGTTCAAATATTTAATATCTCAATTGACTTCAACCACAATTTGACATGTCACCAAACAGACCCTAGTATGCTAGTTCGTAACCAAGATAACCGTATTCATCATACGACGAGATAAGCAAATATTGAATAATAAAAAGAAATGCAACAAGCTCTGCTTGCCTTCGTAGAACTGCTCCTGGTCTTGTGTGTAGTCGTGAGCTTGCGGGTCTCCTTCTTCGACGTCTAGTGTAAGAAGATCGAGTATTTGGAATAAGTGCTCACAGAACAACCAGCATGTATGCATGAAGATAATGCAACTAATGAATGGTTAGTGTTGCTGGTGTTAGGTTTTAGTTGGCGAAGAGAACTCGCGTTAGCCTCGTGAACATCTTAAGGTTGCCTTATCCTACATGCAAGCTAAGTATCTATCAAGTACGCGTTAAGGTTTTGGGAAACTCCCGCCCAAATTGGAGGGTCAGGGTCCCAAACATGTTTAACCTAAAAGTGTTCGAGAACACCGAACTAACGCCGCTGGAATCACTCTATTCGGAGCTACGAGTCTCCAGCTAGGGTTTATCGAGTTAGGGCTTACGGGGCTCGACAAACAAGGGGGGTTAACCCTAGTTCCATAACATGCATGTAACTCTACTGCCTTTTTAACTATTCCATGTTGTAGGATACCTCATAAGGATTCCAGAAAGGTGCAATTTGTCGAGATCGGAGTTAGGGTCGAAAACCTAGGGTTTATCGACCCTCGACACTAGCTAATCTTCTACCCCAGATTCCAGTGTGTGCATGTGATCGAATTTAACTTTTGATTCAGCCATCTTGTAGAGTTTTTCATAAGGATTCCAAATATATAAAAATATTCAAATTTGGATAAGTGGTTCAAAAGTTATGGCCATTTCAATTTTATTCAAAATTCTGCCCTCAACTAACCCTAACCCTAAATGCTAGAGTCACCCGAAACCTACCCCGACCGAGTCCCTGTTCTTACGCGTACCCGAGAAGCCACTCGGAAATCCGACTCACTTATCCGAGTCAGCAGGAGCGGGACCCATCTGTCATTCGGTCTGGCACTCGGGAGCCAACCAAAACACGCCACGCGTCGGACCCGGCCTCTCTCTCGCTCGCTCTCTCTCCTCTGCTCACTCGGAACCGGCCGGCGGCGAGCTTGTGCGGCGGCGGGGTCACCGGAGGCTCACCGGAGTTGAGCTCCAGTGCCCGGATCTACTCGGGAGGAACGGGTTCACGGCCGGGAGCTCACCTTGGTGCTGATGCGCGCAAGAGATGAACACGGGGAGGTCCAGAGGGGGCTGGCGACGGCGAGGTGCGGAGGAAGGCTTCGGTCGCCGGCGTCGGGGATGTTCCAGACGGGGATCTGCGAAGAGAGGCAGTGGAGAGTGTTAAGGGGGTCGAGGGGGAGCCAGTGGTGGAGAAGATGGAGGAGGAGAGCTACTGGAACTCGCTCGGGAGCTCGACGGAGTAGCTGACCGGAGGCGGAGAAGACGAGGTCGTCAGGGACGATTTGGGCTCAGACCTGGAAAATGACAGGGGGAGGAGTTAAAGGGGAAACAGAGGGAGCTCGGGGGTGGAAGGAATTGACTCGGGGCTCACCGGAGCTCGGGTAATTGCTCGTCGGAGCTGAGGGCAGAGACGGCGGAGGAGGGGAATCGGAGCGCTAGGGTTTGCTGAAAGTGGAAAGGGGAGGCTTAGGGTTTCGGGAAACAGCTGAGGGGGATGAGCTCGGTCGGAGCGGTGGCTTATAAAGGGCGGCGGGGCTTCGGACCGGCGGTCGGACACCGCCCACGCCGGCGAGTAGCCAGGCGGGACGTGGAAGACGGGTCCCGACAGGCGGGCCCGGGCGCGGGGAGTGAGAGGAGGGAGAGGCTGACCGGTGGACCCGGTTGGCAGTGGGAGAGGGGGCGCGGGCGCGCGCGCGAGGAGAGTGGGCCGGCCCAGTTGGCCTCGGCCGAGTGGGCTGCAGCCGGTTAGGGTTTAGGTTTTTTTGATTTTTCTTTTTATTTATTCCTTGATCACTCCTCTTATCATTTTATGTACAAATATTGCTCCAATTGACTTGAAATTTTTACCAGAGGCTCTAAATATTATTCTTGAGCTATTGTACAAGTTTGACACAATTTGGAGATGATTTGAATAGGGATCCAGTACAACTCTAGGGTTTTGACCTAATCGGCAATTTGAACTAGAGATAGGTCCTAGGGTTCTCCAAAAATTGTGAAATTTGGCAGGGGGCTAGAGTTCACCATTTCATGCCCATTTCTAAAGTTTGAGGCATTTCCAACCATCCTAGCTTATCCATCTACTAAACCCTAGTTTCTCGGACTTTAGGGTTTGTCCTCGGAAATCCAATTCAAGTTATGATTTCATGGGGGTTTTGGAATACTTTTAGGTGGTGAATGTTGGGAAAGTTGGAAAGGGGGATTCACTGGTGGGACCCACTGGACCCACCCCCTTATTAGGGCTTTTATCGAGGTTCGACACTTCAAATAAATTGATTGGTGTTAATTTCCACAAATTGAGTTTTCAAGGATGAGATATGCACATATTCTATAGTTTTAATTACATTGATTGGTGTTTGCAACTATTCCCACCGAGGATGAAATATTTACGTATTCGACAATACATCAATACATTGTTTCAAAAGTTTACAAGTGTGGGGTGGAGGGGATGCCATGTATGCATGAGGTGCAATAAACCTTAATCAAGATTTGGGACTTACAAAACCTACCCCCCTTAAAAAGATCTCGACCCGAGATCTCTAATGCTCGACAAACAAGGCTGGAAACTCCTTCCTGAGCCAGTCTTCACGCTCCCAGGTAGCTTCTTCTTCAGTGTGATTGCTCCACTGGACCTTGAAGAACTTGATGGGTTCGGCGTCGAGTTTTACGCTCTGTTTCATCGAGAATGCAAACTGGATGCTCTCGATATGAAAGGTCTTCATGTAACACTTCGATCTCAGGATTGATCTTCCTCTCGGGGACTCGATGACAAGCCTTTAGCTGGGATACGTGGAAGACGTCATGCATCCGGGATAGGTAGTCCGGTAATTCCAATTGGTATGCTACTGTTCCTCTTCTGGCTAAGATCCGATAGGGTCCAATGTATCGGGGAGCTAGTTTGCCTTTCATCGCGAAGCGGCGGACACCTCTGAATGGGGCAACCTTCAAGTATACACTGTCTCCAACTTGAAATGTGACTTCCCGACGGTGAGGGTCTGCATAACTCTTCTGTCTGCACTGAGCCTCACGAAGACGTTCTCGGATGAGCTGGACCATGTCTTCGGCTTCTTCGATTGGGTTAGGTCCAAAGAACTGTCGTTCCCCTGTCTCGGACCAGTTCAATGGGGTTCTACACTTTCTTCCATAGAGTACCTCAAAGGGTGCCATACCGAGGCTGGCTTGATAACTGTTGTTGTAAGCGAACTCGGCATAGGGTAGACAATCCTCCCAGTTGGAACCTAAAGCTAGTGCACATGACCTCAGCATATCTTCAAGGATTTGGTTGGTTCGCTCGACCTGACCTCCAGTTTGGGGATGGAAAGCGGTGCTGAAGGATAAGGAGGTTCCCATGGCTTCTTGCAGACTCTTCCAGAATCGGCTGGTAAACTGAGCGCCTCGATCTGAAATAATCCTCTTGGGAACACCGTGGAGGCAAACAATCCGAGCGATGTACAATCTTGCTAATTGACTTACTTTATGCGTCGTCTTGACAGGGATGAAGTGAGCAACCTTGGAGAGGCGATCCACAATCACCCATACGGCGTCATTACCTTTTGGGGATCTCGGCAGACCTACCACAAAGTCCATTCCGATTTCTTCCCATTTCCACTCAGGGACTGGGATGGGTTGGAGCAGGCCTGCTGGTCTTTGGTGCTCAGCTTTCACTCGTCGACATATATCACATTCAGCCACATGACGAGCAATTTCTCGCTTCATCCTTGTCCACCAAAATCGTTGGCGGAGATCTTGGTACATCTTTGTGCTCCCGGGATGGATGGTCAACGGGGAATTGTGTGCTTCGTGCAGAATTAGGTCCTTTAACTCCTTGTTCTTGGGTACCACGAGCCTTTTTCCGAACCAGAGTGTTCCATCGTTATCTTCGTTAAAACAGGTTGTGGTCCCACTCTTCACTTTTTCCTTGATTCTCTGGATACCTGAGTTCTGAGCTTGAGCGGCCTTGATCTGATCCTCTAGGGTTGGCGTTATCTCCATTGCGGCAAGAGAACCATGCTCAACCATCTCCAGGTTGAGCCGCTGAAATTCCAAATGGAGCGGTGGTTGCTGTTCCATGATCATGGTGCTATTGCAATAAGCTTTCCGACTGAGGGCATCAGCAACAACGTTAGCTTTGCCAGGTGTATAGTTCAAACCTAGGTCATAATCCTTAATGAGTTCCAACCACCTCCTCTGACGAAGGTTCAAGTCCGGCTGGGTGAAAAGATATTTCAAACTCTTATGATCCGAGTAAATCTCACAACGATTACCGATGAGGTAATGTCGCCATACCTTGAGGGCGTGAACCACGGCTGCTAATTCCAAGTCATGAGTAGGGTAGTTGGTCTCGTGGGGACGCAATTGGCGTGAAGCATAGGCTACGACACGACCATCTTGCATGAGGACACATCCTAACCCATTCCGGGACGCATCACAATACACTTCAAAATCCTTATCTGTGTCCGGAAGTACCAGTACTGGAGCTGACGTCAATCTTTTCTTGAGCTCCTGGAAGCTTGCTTCACACTTGTCAGTCCATACAAACTTGGCGTCCTTTTTCAACAGTTCAGTCATAGGCTTGGCTATGGAAGAGAAGCCTTCGATAAACCGACGATAATATCCTGCCAAACCCAGAAAACTCCGGATCTGGGTAACCGACTTAGGTTGCTTCCACTCTTGGACGGCTTGGACTTTGCTAGGTTCAACTGCAACACCGGTGGCTGACAGGACATGACCCAGGAATTCTACTTCATGCTTCCAGAACTCACACTTTGAGAACTTAGCATACAGGCGATGCTCACGGAGCTTGCCGAGCACCATTCTCAAGTGGTCTTCGTGTTCAGACTCAGTCTTGGAGTAGATGAGGATGTCGTCGATGAAAACGACAACAAATCGGTCCAGATATTCCATGAAGACGGAGTTCATGAGTTGCATGAACGTGGAGGGGGCATTGGTCAATCCAAATGACATGACCGTATACTCATACGACCCATAGCGAGTGGTGAATGCCGTCTTTGGAATGTCTTCGGACCTTATCTTGATCTGGTGATAGCCTAGTCTGAGGTCAATTTTGGAGAAGACACAAGCACCAGTTAACTGATCAAATAGATCGTCAATCCGGGGAAGTGGGTACTTGTTCTTCACTGTAAGCTCATTCAGCGGGCGATAGTCAACTACCATTCGGAGGCTGTCATCCTTCTTCTTCACAAACATGGCTGGACAGCCCCACGGTGACGAACTGGGCCTAATAAAACCTTTGCCCTCCAGCTCCTGGAGCTGCTTCTTCATCTCCAACAACTCCTTTGGGGATATCCTATATGGTCGCCTCGAAACAGGAGCTGTTCCTGGCGGGAGGTCAATGACGAACTCCACAGCACGGTCCGGGGGCATACCCGGCAATTCCTCCGGAAAGACATCTGGGTATTCACACACAACAGGTACAAGCTCTATTTCCTGGTCGGGGGTGCCACTCATGGCGAAAAGGTGTCCTGAGGGAGGTGGCGACACAAACTCCACTTCTTTGCCGGAGGCAGTAGTCAGGGAGACCGACCTTTTGGCACAATCTATCCTTGCCTTGTGCTGAACTAACCAATTCATGCCCAATATAATATCTAACCCCTTGGATGCAAGGACCACTGTATTGGCTAGGAAGGGTTCCCCACCAATTTCTATCTTAACGCCCTCGCAAACAGCCTCGGCTTTTAATTCCGATCCAGGCGTTGCAATGAGGAGAGGTGGATGCAATGCGGATGAAGGAACATGATTCTCGTGCACAAATTTGTTGGATATGAATGAATGCGATGCTCCTGAATCGAAGAGAACGACGGCAGGAGCTGAGTTGACAGAAAGCGTACCCAGCACCACTTCCGGCGCCTCCTGCGCCTCTTCTGCGGTGACATGATTTACTCTGCCACGGCCAGAAACTTGGGGTTTGCGGGGAGCTTGACCTCTTGCTGGTTGGTTTCCTCCTGACTGACCCTGCTGCGGTCTGGGGCCATAAGAATACCCGGTGCGAGGTTGGCGGCAGCTAGTTGCAAAATGTCCCATCTTCCCGCAATTGTAACATCTTACTTTGCTTAGATCCAACTGCGGCTGCTGCTGTGTCTGAGGCTGATAACCTTGCTGCGGGGGACGAGGAATGTACCCCTGCGGCCTCGGGACATACTGCCCCATTGGACGGGGTGGCGGCTGTTGCCACACCCGCGGCTTCTGTGAACTGCTCGCAGCTGTCCTCTGCATTTCCCGCTCTCGCTTACGATCCTGGCTGAGGTCGGATTCTTTTGCTTCTATGTTGATGGCTTTATCCACCAAATATTGGAAGTCGCGTACGTCAACAGCGGCTAACTTTGCTCGCATCTCCTTGTTCAACTTGTCCATAAAGTGCCGAATCTTGTCTCCATCGTTGGAAATCTCCTGAGATGCATACCGCGACAAGTGATTGAATTCACGAAGGAATTCCATAACAGGTTTCTTGCCTTGACGGAGATCCCTAAACTCTTCCCTCTTCAAGTTCATGATTCCATCCGGTATATGGAAGTTGCGGAAACCAGTCTTGAACTCGTTCCACGTGACCACATGTCCAGCAGCTTGCGTGGCTAAGAAGTTTTCCCACCATTCAGCGGCAGCGCCTGCCAGGCAGTGGGACGCGAACCTGACCTTGTTGGCTTCAACGCACTCGGCTAGCTCGAGCTTTCTCTCAATTTGCCGGATCCAGCTATCCGCCTCTAGAGGGTCATCAGCTTGCTCGAACGTTGGCGGTTGGGTCCGTTGGAAATCCCCTAGGCTACCTCGGGCCTGACCTCCAGCTGCGCCTTGATTGCGCGCTAGCTGCTCGAGAATTCTGTTCTGGGTCATCAGCAGGTCAGCGACACTTGGTTGCTGGGGAGGAGGTGGCACTTCCTCCTCATGGTTTTCCCGACGGCCACGAGCAGCTCCACGAGTTCCTGAGGCCATCTTTCTGCAACCAAGGACCACAGAAGGAACAGACTAGGGTTAGGGAGGCAGTAAACATGGGCTTCACAGTGATGCGAGGAGGTACTTCATGAACATGCCAAACGGTTTTCAATAGTTCGAACAGTTGACAAACATGCTTGATTGAATTAACTTGTTTGATACTGTTCATGAAAAGGGGGCCGCGGTTTAGGTCACCTTACAGCGAACTAAACATTACGATAATCCAAAATTTGCAGCCCCAATTATCCCGTTACATTACTCCTGAGGATATCTTAACCTAGGGTCTTAACTTGGCTTACACCACAAGATGAGACTGCTATCATGCACTAAAGTCCAAACAACATTCCTAAAGCTAGAGGGGGCTTCTTCATAGGGATGACAGGTCTCGTAAGCCTTCCATTGCTATTCTCCAAGCGTTAATCTCACTTATCATCAGACTGGGTGTCGCTTGAGATGTACCACACACGCTCTTCTGGGTCTTCTTCTTCTTCTTCGGACAGTGCAGCTTCGTCAGTGGGAACTGAGGTGGCTGGCGTCGAGGCATTTGCTTCTGAGGATCTTGGGGTGAAAAGCCGAAGGTACTGTCGGGCTGTCATCCTTTTGCGCGGCTTCGCTCCAGAACTCTCAGGTTGGTTGGTCTTACAAGGTGGAGTCGGGGTTGGCTCCTCCATCGGGACATAAGGGCTCTCGCCGCAAGACTCATCCTCATTCGCCACATGGTATCTCCGGCGCAACTCCATGCGAAGCTTGCGGTTAACTTTTGTCAATCGTTCCACTTCTTGAGTAGCCTTTCCATAATCCTGATACAGCCTGTGGTGCATTACTTCCGCATCAACAATGTGCTGGATCGTCTCCAACTCAGTCTCATCATCTTCTTCGTCGTCACTTGGCACTGGTACCCTAATGCTGGCACCTCCATCAGTAATCTGGGGAATGAGACGGAAGGGAGAAAATAGAAAGATCTCGTCGAAGTGATGCCGTAGGTGGAGAACTGCTTTTCTTGAGGCTTCCAATCGGGCATCTTCATCACTGGGTCTAGATGATGTAAAGGTCTGATCCAAGTCCGAGACCTTCACTGCGACCCATGCCATCCAAAAGTGAGTCTTTCCATGAACCTTATAAGTCTTGGCATGGAAGGCAGGGAGTTCTTCCGGGGGCACTCCAAGATATTCCAACATCCTCCATAACAAGGCAGCCCATCCTCCAAGCTGTTGCGGGTCGGTCACAACGTTATACACCATCCTATACAAATTTTTGGGGTTAGAGGGGACAGGGTTAGCCACACAATGAAAACAAATGCAATAGAAGAGAGTCTTGGAACTAAGAATGAGGGGATACGGAATAAAAAGCACGCTACTTATTAACTTTAAATATAGGGTTTAACTTTTGAAATAATTTTCTGGCCAAGTGGCGCAGCGGGAGCCCTAGCTAACGACCACCTGCAATTGGCTTCCTACGGTCAGTTCGGCTCTGATACCAAGCTGTCACGGCCCCGGAATCGTATATGACTAGGGGAACGAACAGTCGCCAAGGACCGAAGGCATCCGTCGACCGGGTGGCACGGTACCTGCGCCGTACGCACCACAGTGGAGGGATCCGACACCCGACCCCACCGTGGGTCGAGCCGGCCGGAAGCGACTGGGCTTCCCAGAGCCACATTCAATTCCACAGGTCGTGTGAAGGTTTAGAGTCGTTCACGAACGCTACCGTGCAGAGTAGAGTCGGAGGAGCCCGGCGGTTCTACCCACACCCTAACCTAGCTCGAAGCTAGTGGGTCGCTCGAAAGCCCGGTAGAACCCACCCACACCCTGCCTGGCCGGCACAGCATCACAGCCAGCGGGTCACTCAACCGAGTTCTCGCTCAACAAAGTAACACAAGGAACGGCCGTAGTCCTTCACGACTAACCCATATACTTCATATCATACACGCAGGGTATATGGGCAGTCTTGGGAAAACAACTTGAATATCACAACAAAACACTACGAAATAGAACTACGATATTTGTCCACATCGGATTAGCTATTACAATATTGGAAGCATATCCGAGTACGGAGTTTTAAACGACAGCGGAAACGAAATAAAGGTGTCCCACAGTGACATAGGAGTCGCTGATTAACAGTTTAACAAAACAGGTTCCCCGAACCAAATAACCAACCAAGGCAGACCAACAAACTAGACATCGTCGAAGAATTCCTCGACCACTGGCTCACCTGCAATGATCTAGGAAAGCCCTAGGTGAGTACAAAGTACTCGCAAGACTTAATCGTGCTTGATTAGATGTCCTAAGCATACTAGTATAGCGGGGATTAAACATGATGCGGGAATATAAGTAACAAGATCAAATTACATCAACCACGCTCACATCAAAATATGAATATGTCCTACAATCCAACATTTCCAAAATATCTCTACCAGGGGGTGTGATGGCAACCTCATGTCACATGTAAGTCTCAATGTACAATATGGGGCACAACGGCCAATATGGGGCACAACGGCCAATATGGGGCACAACGGCCAATATGGGGCACAACGGCCAATATGGGCATGGACAGGGTCCCATCACCACCACACCTCAATTTTTAATCTCTCGGACCGTCACCGGCAGCCGATCCCGAGTGTAGTCAGGGCCCTATCCCTTGGAGGTTGCAAGGCCCCAAAGGACTCGGGTTGCCTCAACCTACACCCCGGCATCGCTGTCGCTAACGTCCACGTGTGACAAGAGTAGTTAACCACATGGAGTCTCCTCAGGGTTGGTATCGCGACGGTCTCACTTCCTTACTTCTGGTCGCAACATGCTCCTTTAATGATACCAACGGTTATCCATGGGCCACTTTCCCTTCGACTCTCACATCTCACTTAAATGGGTTCAAATATTTAATATCTCAATTGACTTCAACCACAATTTGACATGTCACCAAACAGACCCTAGTATGCTAGTTCGTAACCAAGATAACCGTATTCATCATACGACGAGATAAGCAAATATTGAATAATAAAAAAAATGCAACAAGCTCTGCTTGCCTTCGTAGAACTGCTCCTGGTCTTGTGTGTAGTCGTGAGCTTGCGGGTCTCCTTCTTCGACGTCTAGTGTAAGAAGATCGAGTATTTGGAATAAGTGCTCACAGAACAACCAGCATGTATGCATGAAGATAATGCAACTAATGAATGGTTAGTGTTGCTGGTGTTAGGTTTTAGTTGGCGAAGAGAACTCGCGTTAGCCTCGTGAACATCTTAAGGTTGCCTTATCCTACATGCAAGCTAAGTATCTATCAAGTACGCGTTAAGGTTTTGGGAACTCCCGCCCAAATTGGAGGGTCAGGGTCCCAAACATGTTTAACCTAAAAGTGTTCGAGAACACCGAACTAACGCCGCTGGAATCACTCTATTCGGAGCTACGAGTCTCCAGCTAGGGTTTATCGAGTTAGGGCTTACGGGGCTCGACAAACAAGGGGGGTTAACCCTAGTTCCATAACATGCATGTAACTCTACTGCCTTTTTAACTATTCCATGTTGTAGGATACCTCATAAGGATTCCAGAAAGGTGCAATTTGTCGAGATCGGAGTTAGGGTCGAAAACCTAGGGTTTATCGACCCTCGACACTAGCTAATCTTCTACCCCAGATTCCAGTGTGTGCATGTGATCGAATTTAACTTTTGATTCAGCCATCTTGTAGAGTTTTTCATAAGGATTCCAAATATATAAAAATATTCAAATTTGGATAAGTGGTTCAAAAGTTATGGCCATTTCAATTTTATTCAAAATTCTGCCCTCAACTAACCCTAACCCTAAATGCTAGAGTCACCCGAAACCTACCCCGACCGAGTCCCTGTTCTTACGCGTACCCGAGAAGCCACTCGGAAATCCGACTCACTTATCCGAGTCAGCAGGAGCGGGACCCATCTGTCATTCGGTCTGGCACTCGGGAGCCAACCAAAACACGCCACGCGTCGGACCCGGCCTCTCTCTCGCTCGCTCTCTCTCCTCTGCTCACTCGGAACCGGCCGGCGGCGAGCTTGTGCGGCGGCGGGGTCACCGGAGGCTCACCGGAGTTGAGCTCCAGTGCCCGGATCTACTCGGGAGGAACGGGTTCACGGCCGGGAGCTCACCTTGGTGCTGATGCGCGCAAGAGATGAACACGGGGAGGTCCAGAGGGGGCTGGCGACGGCGAGGTGCGGAGGAAGGCTTCGGTCGCCGGCGTCGGGGATGTTCCAGACGGGGATCTGCGAAGAGAGGCAGTGGAGAGTGTTAAGGGGGTCGAGGGGGAGCCAGTGGTGGAGAAGATGGAGGAGGAGAGCTACTGGAACTCGCTCGGGAGCTCGACGGAGTAGCTGACCGGAGGCGGAGAAGACGAGGTCGTCAGGGACGATTTGGGCTCAGACCTGGAAAATGACAGGGGGAGGAGTTAAAGGGGAAACAGAGGGAGCTCGGGGGTGGAAGGAATTGACTCGGGGCTCACCGGAGCTCGGGTAATTGCTCGTCGGAGCTGAGGGCAGAGACGGCGGAGGAGGGGAATCGGAGCGCTAGGGTTTGCTGAAAGTGGAAAGGGGAGGCTTAGGGTTTCGGGAAACAGCTGAGGGGGATGAGCTCGGTCGGAGCGGTGGCTTATAAAGGGCGGCGGGGCTTCGGACCGGCGGTCGGACACCGCCCACGCCGGCGAGTAGCCAGGCGGGACGTGGAAGACGGGTCCCGACAGGCGGGCCCGGGCGCGGGGAGTGAGAGGAGGGAGAGGCTGACCGGTGGACCCGGTTGGCAGTGGGAGAGGGGGCGCGGGCGCGCGCGCGAGGAGAGTGGGCCGGCCCAGTTGGCCTCGGCCGAGTGGGCTGCAGCCGGTTAGGGTTTAGGTTTTTTTGATTTTTCTTTTTATTTATTCCTTGATCACTCCTCTTATCATTTTATGTACAAATATTGCTCCAATTGACTTGAAATTTTTACCAGAGGCTCTAAATATTATTCTTGAGCTATTGTACAAGTTTGACACAATTTGGAGATGATTTGAATAGGGATCCAGTACAACTCTAGGGTTTTGACCTAATCGGCAATTTGAACTAGAGATAGGTCCTAGGGTTCTCCAAAAATTGTGAAATTTGGCAGGGGGCTAGAGTTCACCATTTCATGCCCATTTCTAAAGTTTGAGGCATTTCCAACCATCCTAGCTTATCCATCTACTAAACCCTAGTTTCTCGGACTTTAGGGTTTGTCCTCGGAAATCCAATTCAAGTTATGATTTCATGGGGGTTTTGGAATACTTTTAGGTGGTGAATGTTGGGAAAGTTGGAAAGGGGGATTCACTGGTGGGACCCACTGGACCCACCCCCTTATTAGGGCTTTTATCGAGGTTCGACACTTCAAATAAATTGATTGGTGTTAATTTCCACAAATTGAGTTTTCAAGGATGAGATATGCACATATTCTATAGTTTTAATTACATTGATTGGTGTTTGCAACTATTCCCACCGAGGATGAAATATTTACGTATTCGACAATACATCAATACATTGTTTCAAAAGTTTACAAGTGTGGGGTGGAGGGGATGCCATGTATGCATGAGGTGCAATAAACCTTAATCAAGATTTGGGACTTACAGCCACGACAGACCTTAGAGGTCGACACCACGACGGAGGGGTGAGGTCAACTCTGTGACAGAGTGCCGAAGTCCCTGCCGTGGCGGACCATAGAGGTCGACATCGCGATGGAGGGGCGAGGTCGACTCTGTGATTAAGACTCTGCAACGAAGATGCCGAGGTCGACGCCGTGATGGGGAGCCGAGCTGGACGCTACGACACCGGCACGTGCCATCCTTCAGGTCATCGCTCTCGTGCCCGTTGCGGTGGTGGCCGTGGCCTTCCACTTCGTTCTTCCTCACTTCTTAGGTGGAATAGCTCGATCGTCCTGCGGGCTGACAGTGGCGTCTTCGCGCTCCCGGTGGCGACTGCGGTCTTCGTCACACGGCTTCTTGCTAGCTTCCCACAGACGGCGCCAACTGTCGTAGCAACGAGGCTAGACAGTGAACTTGTGGCACCCCCGCATGGCTTCGCGGACCTACGAGGGTTGCCTGGGAAACTACATCGCGGAGACACCGCAGTTGCGCACACGGGTTGCACGGCGCGAGGACACTCGAACCCGCTGCGATGTTGCAAACCAGAGGAGAGGAGGAGCAAGCAAACGTGTATTCAGAATTTCTAGGATCCCCCCAAATGGAAGGGGTGCCTTTCTATTTATAGGGAGAATAGAGGGGTAGGGGAGATTACAGGAATGCCCTCAGGCGTTTTACAATCATGCCCCTAGATGTATCGATGCCCCTAGGGGCGTGTAGGTCTTTTCCTCCGGAATATTCTGGGAATATCCCGTGGGTCCCACCCGTCATGCACGGACTTGTTGCTGTCAAGGACTCGGCGTTGCGCGGTCTTGGCATGGTTACAGACTTGATGTTGCCGCGGAGTCGACATCACGCGATCTTGGCGTCGTGACGAGGTTGGTGTCATCGCGGTCTTGGCATCGCGACGAGGTTGGTGTTGTCGTGGAGTAGGCGTCGCGCGGTCTTGGTGCCGCGACGAGGTTGGTGTTATGCTGATCTCCTCTAAGTACGAAAAGGCGTCGAAACCGGGTAGCGCGGGGACCCCTTCCCCAACACGTGGCAACAGGGTAACGGTCAGGTGCCTGTGGACCCTATATATAGGGGACCAGGGGAGGACTCTATCCTCAACCTTGCTCAAATCAGTGATTCGCATACGACCGTTGCAAAGCCTCCAACCACTCCACAAGAGCCAAGAGCCTAAGGGTTAGTTCGAGTGGGTTTGTGAGCTAGAGCACGAGCAAAGTTTCCTCCAAGAGATTGCTGCTGCATCATCTGTTACTCTTGGAGTTTGTCTGCTCCTAGACGGGTGTAGGAGTTGCTGGTATCACCCAAGCTTGTGTGGGCTGAACCAGTAGTTTGTGAAGGTGTTCTGAGGTCTACCTGCTGCAAGGCAAAAGGATCTCCACAAGCAAAAGGAAGAGTCCTGAAGGATCAGGTACTCGGAGAAGAAGCACGGTTTAGTGCTGGCCAGCTCTTAGGAGTGGTCTCTCCAACGGAGACGTACCTTCTCTGCAAAGAGTTGGGAACTTCGGTGAAAAACCCCTGAGTCTCCTTTACTTTCCTATATTGCATGCATATCTGCTTATACTTGCTTGCTTGTGTCTCTTAGACTTGATCTGCTAAGTTTACCTTTTCACCTGTGCTAGATTTACTTTATACCTGTGTGTGATCACCTGTTACTCAGTTGTTTCATTCACTGGTATTCACCTGTTTCAGCACCTGAGTCACTAGCAGTCTAAGTAGAGCACCTGTGTTAGGTTAACTCTTCACCTGTGCCTTTCACCTGTGTGACAGCTGTGTGTTAATTTGCACATAGTTTCCACCTGTGTCAGACACCTGTGTCACAGCTGTCCACCATTAACTTGTGAAGGTAATCTGACAACTCAAACTAAAGATTAAAAGAGGGAAATTTTATAAGCCAACTATTCACCCCCCTCTAGTCGGCATCTCGGTCCTTTCATTAGCCCCCGCTACGAAGGAGGTACCCTAGCCACCGTCGGGGCATATACAGTACAATCTGTATCCTACTTCCGTAGCGGTCTTCATCTTCCTAAGAATCCTTTTCTAATCTTCGTTCTAAAGCACTAGTGCTAACTTAACCATCAACATCTTTATCTATCTATTTGAGGTGTTCCATGGTATTCCTCCTACTCTTATATTATTTAGGTATTACATCCAAATAATCAGTAACAATTGTAGCATTCAAGACCTTGGAGATTTTTACCATAAGATTGAGGACAAGAAATTGTTTCCTCTCATGAGTCTGAAGGACAAGCCTACAAACTAGAGAAAGGATTGGTTCTACAGTTTACTACCTTGCATCAGTGAACTGCCATACTCTGATAGTCGTGCTTTGGAGAGGTCCATGGAGGACCCTAGAAAGGATAGGGAAATCGAGCTAGAAGCGGAGTAGTTGAAGGTTGTTGAATCGGATCACCCAAGTGACAAAGGATGGTCTTACTAGTTGGTATGTCACTTTTGACTTCTTCAAGTACTAGATCTATCCCCTCCAAACAACAAAAGGGCTTGCTTGGTACCTTAACTTTCTAGAGGGGACATAGGCTTTGCACTTAGTAGGTACACATCTACCGAACAGTTTTTTGTGCTTGTTCATAGTTGTCATTCCTGATCAAAATGTTTTACAAACATGCAGGCCCACGCTCTTGCATCTTAGGGAATGAGATATTCAATGTCTCTAGAGAAGCTACAAAACAAGCCACTCAGGTTGTTCACTGTCAACTTTGAACCAGCCTACAACTGATTAAAGGTAATTAGTTTTCCTCGATCTTCTTTATCACCAACATCTTCAGCAGCTGTCTTTGTATGAATGATTGGAATAAAATGGTCCAACTAGGATTTTGGTTCCTCGTGACCTCTGGTCCCACAAAGAAACTTCACAAGACATGTTCCGAGACATCCTCCAGGTCTAAAATCTCTTGTGCTCTTCGATAGGTCCCACAGTGGGGACCATGGTGTCAAGCACCCACAACCAGCAAACTCTAGAGGGCAAGCACTCGTATCCGAGGCGGTTGTAAATATCCAACCGCCTCGGACAAGGATTGCGGAACAAACCATCTCGGATAATAAAGTCATCCAATGCGGTTGTAAATATCCAACCGCCTCGAATTATATCCGAGGCAGTTGAAAATATCCAACCGCCTCGGATAAGGTGCATATCCGAGGCGGTTATATATTTACAACCGCCTCGGATGTGTTCAAACCCAAAATTTTAGAATCTCGCCAACTCTGAAATTTCAAAACCTGAAATTTTTTCCTCAGTGCCTGTGGCAGAGGACTATATATTCGATTCAGTGCATAGGGAGAAGCCAGATCCAGATTTTCTTCTTCTTCTCCCATCCACTCTACTCTCCTCCCTTCAACCTTCCTTCTCCTCTCACCATTCCCATCGCAAGGAGGCTCTTCTCTTCCCATCATTCTTCCGGTAGGAACAAGGTGGAGGCTTCACGGCAGTTTCGCTTCGATTTGAGGTAAGGAAGACCCTCCCAAGTCAAGATTTGTGTCTTTTTGGCCTAGTTTTCTACTAGTACCTAAATTTTTTATTTTAAAAAAAATTCTCGTATTTTTTTGTAGTAACTCTACTCCCTCATAGTTTGGAATCCACAAAAATTACTGCATTTGGAGCTCGGGAAGAAGTTCAACGGAGGGCTCGGTAGCGGCGTTTTTTGTTCGGTGCATAAGTCACTCTTAGAGGCCGAATTTGTCGGTGAATTTTTTTATTTTTTTTAAAAATTTGTATTTTTTGTTAGCAGCTCTACTCCCTCACGGTTCAGAATCCACAAAAATTACTGCATTTGGAGCTCGAAAGAAGTTCAACGGAGGGTCGAAAGAGGCGATGTTTCATTCGGATGGGCAAAAGTCAGTCTTAGAGGCCGAATTCGGAGTTGAAAAATTGTACAGGTCTAAAGACGAGTAGATTTTTTAGATGTGCCTTGTCGATATGGTCATTTTGAGTGGTCGTGGACCCAAAACGGACACCGTATGCAAAAGTTACAGCCGTTTTAGTGAAACCCTACCTGGCACTGTCAGGTAGGGTCTTTTTTTTTAAATAGCTGGCATGTTATCCGAGGCGGTTGAATAATTGCAACCGCCTCGAATATATGATATATTCAACTGCCTCGGATAGCTGATATCCTAGGCAGTTGCAATTATTCAACCGCCTCGGATAACTGATATCTGAGGCGGTTGAATAATCGCCTCTGATATGTGCCCCCATATCCGTGACCACTCCGTGGAGGCGGCTACTATAACCGCCTTGGATGTGCTATTTGAACCGCCTCGGATATCGATTTTTGTACTAGTGAAGGCACCAGTGGATATCTCCACCACTTCCAATTCAAGGTGGAAATGACTTGCCTACCAAGAACAGAACATAAGCCTTGTCCTTTTATGCTTATGTAGGGGGAAGGTTCGAATGAGGAGTAAGAGGAACACTTTATACATGCCACAAGGAAAACTTTGCCTACTCCTCCCCCTTCTCTTACCACGGGAGTAGATGTCACTTTTTTGATGATCAAGGCTTGGCAGAGATCTCAAGCGGGACATCTTTCAAGATTAGCTAAGAGACAACCTCATCTAATCAATAGGTTTCAATTGTGATTCTTGTCTCACACTATGATTTGTGTTGCTATCATT
The DNA here is from genome assembly GCA_019208055.1 of Stipa capillata. Taxonomy (NCBI): domain Eukaryota; kingdom Viridiplantae; phylum Streptophyta; class Magnoliopsida; order Poales; family Poaceae; genus Stipa; species Stipa capillata. Next base: position 126,379 of record JAGXJF010003261.1, on the reverse strand, counting down.
CTTTGCAGCCCGACATTGTGGATTGGGCCGCATAGAGTTGTCCTATGGGTCGTCCCAAGAACTCAATCCTTGGTTTCCTCGTTGAAGGACAGCGAAGCTAGTGCAATAGCTCCTGCGACGATCTCGAGGGCTAAGGAGGCTGATGCTCCAAAGCCTCTTGAGGGAGTTACAATAGCACACACCCAACTTGTACTTGAGGGGAATATTCTTTGAGGAATCTTTCCACAGAGGTGATGACTATTTGTCCTGCTATCTTGATGATAGGGTCGAAACAACAATGATCGAAATGGACGTAGATGTTACCTGTGTGGAGGAGGAGGTCCTGAAGGTGCTAGAAGTGACCGAATTACTTCTATCATGGTATGTTCCCCTAATAGTTTTCTATCCATGACTTAGAATGCCAGCCATGAATTTAAAAAATTTCCTTCATTCAGAAATCACTCAGATAGGGTGAAGAGAACAACCACATCCCTTTGGATTTAGCCATAATATCTCCTTGTTCCTCCCTTCCACATGCTCAGCCATCTCTGCCGCATCTCAGTGAAGAAGAAGATATTGAGTCAATGAAAGTGATGGGGTGTATCTACAATGCGTGCAAGGTAAGTAGTCTCCTACATTTGCTAGAGTGGTATATTTTGCTATAGATTCGATATCAAGTCTTTCTAGTCACAGGCATTTGACAAGCTAGTGGATGTGATGACATTTCTTCTTCTAGCCAAAGTAACATAAGTCCTCTCTTTCCCTCGTACTTCTAACTTGGAGATCCTTCTTGTTGTCTTCATGAAGGTGAAGAAGCATCTTGAGGCAGCCCATCAGATGAATTCTAATGAGGCTTCAAAACGCAGCCAAGAGATGGCCAAGCTCCAAGACTCCAAGACCTACTACTGTCTAGAAATCGTCTTCCACTCGTTTTGAGGTTCCCTTAAGTGAAGCAAACTTTCTCAAGTCTCTTTTCCACATGGGATTCTAGAAATCAATGTAGAGGTTAGAGGGATCAAGCATTCGATCTATTCTCGAGACAGAAGGATCGAGATCCTAACCAAGACCAAGGTGCACAAGGACTGCTGACCTCAACACTAAATAAAGAGTTCTCAGCCTTAAAGAAAGAGGTTGGGACAGATAAAGCTGCACATGAGAAACAATTTTAACCAATCCTCACTCGCTTGAATGAGATCGTTGAGGTCATAATGTTTGTAGTTGTCTCTTTGGCAGAGAATGCTGACCTAGGGACACTGACGAAAATAATATCAGAGCAAATTGAAGCCATGAAAGGTGTGGTACCTATGATCAAGATGAAGATTCTAGAGGCTACGACAAAGCACGCTTCTCACATCCTGAAGGAGATCTTCTTCCGGCTATACTATCTGTATAGAGATTCTGTCTAGATAGACTGAATGTGTGTATGTTCAACATCATTTCCTTTCCTATATAGTCCCCAACTTGGAACACTGAATTGTGTTAAAGGAGAAGTGTTTGCAGGTGTAAAGATGTCAAATACCCTTACTCATGTACCGTACATACATGTTAGGATGAACGCTTATTTAGCAAGACAAAATCGAGTTGTTAAGCTCCCATAAAGTGAGTACTGGCTTACAATAGAGTGTCTCATCAGTTGTCGTTTGCAAATGTATACTAGTGACAGGTTGCAGATAGTGAAACAAGTAGTCATCATGGCAACTCATCTGTACAAAACACTGGGACATACGTAATAGGAAGAAATCGCTACGCAAGAGCTAAGGACATTATAAATGACAAGAGGAAAGAACTATCTTTATTCAAATGCAAATGCATGAATATGTAATACTACACACTTGCATACTAGAAATGTATAGCCATACATAGAACTTTCTAAGGTGCTCGATGTTCCATGAACTGTCATAAACATTGCCATTTTTGACAACCAATCTTACTGATCTTGGCCTCGTGATGGGAGCTACTTTATACGAGCCTTTCAACTAGGGAGATAGCTTATTTAAGCCAGCTTCGTTCTGAATTCAATGTAGAATTAGGTCACGCACCTTGAGTGTTCATTTGTTCACATGTTGGTTGTAGTACCATCGCAATTCATTATGATATGCAGTTGACTTGACTAGTATGAGGTCATGTCACTCCTCAAGGAGGTTCGAGTCATCTTCACGTTGCTCCTATTGATCGACTCTATCGACGAGGTCAGCATGGGCTAAGACAAGTTTAAGTGACAAGTTTAAATTGTTGATGAGCTTGTTACAGAGCATCTCGCAACTGGAGATGGAGCCTTCAAGCTAGTTTGAACAACCAAACCCGAGCAGAATCCTTTAAAGCTGAAGGAAGATAGTTGGCCATCACCTTCTTGTCGCCTCCTGTGGCAAGAATGGTGGTTGTGTAGACTAGCAAAACTCTGACGTATTTTGGTTCCATCGAAAGTTTCAATGTGGCCAAGCTTGAACATGGAAGGCCAAGTCACATCCCTCAGGTTGGGCAAGAACACCTTGCACCTGACGTAAGAGACGACATGCAATAGGGAGAGCATCGATAGTCATGGTCGCCTAGTGACTAGCTGCCTCACTATAACATCCCCATTTTGGTAATCCTATTATCTATGCTTATTATGCATCATGAGAATTTCATGTCATCATCTTCTTTAATATGAAAATGAGGAGAATATAAAAACCTTGAATAATGCTTCAAAGTGCAAATTAAAGTCAGATGCATTAGTAAATGTTTTGTTCAAAACTCCTCAAATAATTGTTGTGATCTCTACAATATTAACAGAAACCCTCTCCAAGATTTCAGGAATTTTGGAAAATAAAACTTAATATAAATGGCAGATCAAAGATTATTAAGCGGCGGGATTTTCCAATGTTAAAATCTCTTCAAAATTTATATCAATATCTGATCTCTCGTAATTTCCCCAAATTTTGGGATAAATTTATCACATACTTGGGGTTCGAACCCGAAAATGGGTCAAATCTAAAAATTGAACATTTATAAAAAAATTGCTAAATAAGTTGGCCCTATAAATTTTTTTTTGGTTGAAAATAGTCCCAAGAGTTTGTATCAAACTTTGCAGAACATTTGATAAGTAAATTTAAACCAAAAGTCAAGATAGAAAATAAAAATAAAAAGGAGAAAATAAAAACCTAACTAAAATTCCGTTTGGGCCCAAACCAGCCCAATCATATAGCTGAGCCCGCCTAGGATACGCCAGCGCCCGTGCATGTCTATCAACATGACGTGACACTAACAGGCAAGGCCCGCTTGTCAAGTTTGACATCCTCCTTCCCCGTGCCAGTAGCTCCGTGCCACCCACCGTGCCTGCGGCCACCTCCTGCTTCCGCCGCTATCGTGCCACCACAGTCGCGGATATTTTACTAGGATAGTCGACACTTTGCACTGAGTCCATCCCTATCATCATAGGACCGAATCCTGGCTGTCCACTCCTTTTTTGACTGTCGTGGCCATGGACGTCCTTATCTTCAATTGATGGAACAGAGAGAATAATCATGCTCCTGTTGGGGAAGGGGTCCCCGCGCTACCTGGTTTTGACACTTTTTCATACTTAGGAGGAATCAATGAACCTCAAGACTCGTCAATGCCAAGTCCGTGATGATGCCAAGTCCGTAACGGCACCAAGTCCGTGCCAACGCCAAGTCCGTGACGACGCCAAGTCTGTGGTGACAACAAGTCCATGATGACGCCAAGTCCGTGACAACGCCAAGACCGTGCCAACACCATGTCCATGACGATGCCAAGTCCGTGACAGCGTCAAGTCCGTGCCAACGGCATGTCCGTGACGGCGCCAAGTCCGTGACGGCGCCAAGTTCATGCCAATGTCATGTCCGTGATGACACCATGTCCGTGATGATGCCAAGTCTGTGAAGATGCCAAGTCCATGACGATAAGTCCGTGACGACGCCAAGTCCGTGCCAACGCCATGTCCGTGACGATGCCAAGTCCGTGAAGACGCCAAGTCCATGACGAGGCCAAGTCCGTGACGGCGCCAAGTCCGTGCCAACGCCAAGTCCGTGACGGCGTGCCAAGTCCGTGACAATGGAAAGTTCGTGATGGCAGGAAGTTCGTGACGACCGGAAACTTGAGGCGACAGGAAGATTGTCGCCACAGGGGATGCATGACGAGTGGGGCCCATGGGATATTCCGAGAATATTCCTGCATGAAAAGGCCGGTTCATCCTCGAGGGCACTAGTACATCTAAGGGCAAGATTGTAAATAGCCTGAGGGTATTTTTGTAATCTCCTCCACCCCTCAATTTTTCCTATAAATAGAGGGGCACCCCTTCCATTCAAAGGACCCCCAAACTACCCTTGCTTCTCTTCTCCTCTAGTTCGTGGCTCTCGGCCGATTCGAGTGTCTCTGCGTCGCGTGACTCCCGTGCGTGGCCGCGGTGTCTTCACGACGTAGTTTCCCGGGCAACCCTTGTAGGTCTATGAAGCCGTGCGGGGGTGCCACAAGTTCACTGTCTAGCCTCGTTGCTATGACAGCTCTCATCTACCTTACTATGCAAGTCTCATTCCTTCTCTTCTTCTATATCACTCGGAACATGAGTAACATCCAGAGTGCCGCCGCAAAGCCGTCACCATCGATGATGTTGCTGGAGTCTTTCCCTTGGTGTGCCTCTGTTCCAATAAGGACCTCAAAGTTTATAGACTATTTTCATTGAAGAATTTGGCCGATGGAGCCATGACTCGCTCTGAGCATCGTCGTTCTTCTTCATCTCTAGCCAACCTTTGCCACCACTGTCGATCTCCATTTCTAGTGAGCTGTAGCCACTTCTATTTAGTTTCTTTGCTTCGATAGCTAACCCTCACCCCCTCTCTACCTCCTGCGAGAGCCTGAAGTGCCTGAAGCCTTGCTGCCGTAGTTGCCCTGGTCTACCGCTCGCCATTTCTGGTGAAGATGACGCAATCGAGCTTCTCCAGCATGCTAAACCCTCCATCAAGCTTCTAGTGAGCCCCTAAGGCATTTGCACATCATTCCTCGCTCTACATCATCCTCTGACCTCTTTTGCACCGAGCGCCACCATGCCGGCTCGCCTCGGGTCACCACCGCGATGCTCCAGTGACCCTTGGGCTCCACATAGTGCCCTAGGGCGTGGCGTGGTCCCGGGGACCAACATAGGCACACGTAGATCCCTGCATGCACTACCCCGATGGATTGGAGCCACGCCGAAGTTCGCGCGTGAGCTCGCCAGCTTTTAGTCACCGGTTTCACTATCGTCGATGAGGACGGTTAAAACCTTTAAACCCTAGTTTGAATTTTAATGAGCCTATGACAAGTGGACCCTACTTGGTTAGTTAAAGTTAAACTGGTGTGTGTATTTTTTTTTGAACAGATATAGTTAGGGAAGGCCCCTACGGCTTTTATTATTAAAAAAGAAAGTACATTGACAAAGGAAAGAACAAGGGAAGAAGGCTATGTACAGGGAGGGGGGACGGAATATACAAAGGCTGAATTATGCTAGCGACTTAAGCCATGAAGATAGAGGTTATTGATGTTCTTTCCACACTCGATGCATAAGCAATGAGACATCCATTTTGTGAAGACCCATATTTTCTAAAACCTAAATATTGAGATTAGAAGGTTTAATTCATCTCTTTGCATTCATGTATATCTAAAATTTGGAGTAAATTTAAATTTTTTGATGCATTGGATAAAGCACTTAGCAGATATATATATGAATTATTAGAAGTTCAATATAATTCAAGTACAATTACAAGTGTCCCAATACAAATATCTTACAAAAGAAATATATTACAAAGGAAATAAAATCCCTATGAAACTATTTTTCTTCTCCTTAGCTTCAATTTATTTCTTCAACCTTTTCTTGAATTCCATTTCTTCAACCTGCATACAAAGAAAAGAGAACTCCAAATAAAAATTTGTTACAATAAGAATATTTGCTTTAGGAGGCTAGTTTTATGAATCCAGAGAACTAGTTCTGGACTCCAGTAGATAAAAACTGACTTAAGAATTCATTCTTCATTAAGGCAACATTTCTTAAGGCAACAAGCAACATATTCTTAAAGGCATCATGCAGCATTCCCTAAGGCAGCATATCATAAACCGTGAGGCAACAAACGATTAAGCAACTAGATGTGATAAGGCAACCAAGGCAGCAAAATTCTTTAAGTCCATTTCAATAAAACTAACCTCCATTAGGCAACCGATTTTGAAAAAGAGTTAAAGTTTTTGCTTTCATGTACTAATCTAGCAAAAACTAAGGCAACCAAAATGCTAAGCATTTAAAGATTTAGCAGCAACTGACATACATCCCTAGTAGCCAACATGTGACCAACTCTCATTAGAGCATACCTATCCAGGAGGGGAGTACTAGTGTAAGCAGCTGCATGGCAGCAGCTCATGGAGTAAAGCCACCTCCAGCTTAACCATGGATAGGGATAAATATCAAAGTGACAACCAACTAGCTTATTCACCAATCCTTGCAGTGAGTCACCTAATAGGTGTCAAGATTTAGCCATTTTTGAAATTCCAGCACATCAGGCCCAAACCCCTATAAATAGAGTTTTAGATGCTTCATTCATGTCACCACCAACCAGCCTCCAACAACAGTAGCAAGTATAAGAGCTTGGCTAGTAGAGAGGAATTAAATAAGACAGCGAGGAGGAGGAGCAAGCAAAGCCTGAAGAAGCAGGTTACAAGACCAAGCTTCAGCTTGCTTAAGGTAAGAAGAGATAGAAGAGGTAGAGATAAGCCATTAAAAAGGAAAGAAGTAAAAGCTTAGGTATTGCAGAAATATTCTGCATTAGGTCAAATGAACCAATCCATGAACCAAGTGAAAGTAATATGTTCTTATCAATTAGAATGGAAAGAAAAGAAAAGAATATAGGATCTGTTCTTATCAGTTTTGAGATCAAGTTGGGAAGAAGTTAGAAGAAAGAGATAAGCAAAGCTCATATGTAGCATCTGCTCTTACCAACCTAAATAGTACTCATATAGATATATATGTATGTAGAGCTCTCAGATTATAGCTTAATATATAGCTATAGTGTTCATCATAGAGTTTATGCATAGGATCTATTCTTAACCTTTCCTCAGCATATCAGAATTTGAAGAATTCATCATCAAATCAAGCTAAGAATCTGTTCTTATGAGTCTGATATGAATAGCAAACTAACTAGTATAGACTTGTTCTTATCAATTTAAAGTAACAAAAAGGAAAGCTCAGAACAATGCAGTCTCTATTCATGTAAATCAAAGAATCAGACTACAACAATTATCCTCATCAACCAGCCAAGGCAAAGAACTCATACACATGCACATCTATTGTTATCAGTGTAACCACATAGCAAAAATATTAAGGATCTAGCATGGGCATATCAGAGAAAGCCAAGGAACCCTAGAACTGCATAAGCTAAATCATGCAAAGCCCCAATCACCAGTAATAGCATCATCATCCAGCAGTAGTAGTTGTAGACAGAAAGGGTTTGCTCACCAAAGGAGGTAGCACCTCATCGCTGGGGTTGCAGGCGCGGTGAACTCACCGCCGTTCGCCGGCGATGAGGCACCGGGTAGCGAGGCAACCGAGACGACCGGGTCGGAGGAGACCGAGGTAGGTCGCGTTGTGGCCTATGGCTCACGCCAGTTGCGTCCTCATGAGGCCAACTACCCCACTCATGACTTGGTGCATACAGACGGTGCTCACGGAGCTTGTCAAGCACCATTCTCAAGTGGTCTTCATGCTCCGGTTCTGACTTGGAGTAGATGAGGATGTCATCGATGAAGACGACAACAAACTGGTCCAGATACTCCATGAACACTGAGTTCATGAGTTGCGTGAAGGTGGAAGGGGCGTTGGTTAAGCCAAAAGACATAACCGTGTACTCGTACAGACCGTAACGAGTAGTGAAGGCTGTCTTTGGAATGTCTTCGGACCTGATTTTTATCTGGTGGTAGCCCAACCTGAGGTCAATTTTGGAGAAGACACAGGCTCCGGTCAATTGATCAAATAGATCATCAATTCTGGGGAGAGGGTATTTGTTCTTCACGGTGAGCTCATTCAGTGGGCGGTAGTCAACTACCATCCTTAGGCTGGCATCCTTTTTCGTGGCTTTGCTCCAGAACTCTAAGGTTGATTGGTTTTACTGGGTGGAGTTGGGGTCGGCTCTTGTATCGGGACATAAGGGCTTTCGCCACAAGACTCATCTTCATCCGGCACATGGTATCTCCGGCGTAACTCTGAACGAAGTTGGCGGTTAACTCTTGTCAGCCGTTCCACCTCTCGAGTAGCGTTTCCATAATCCTGATACAACCTATCGTGCATTACCTCCGCAGAGACAATGTGATTGGCCGTCTCTATCTCAGTCTCATCCTCTTCATCGTCACTGGGTGCTGGTACCAAAATGCTGGCGCCCCCATCAGTAACCTGGGGAATGAGGCGGAAGGGGGAGAACAAGAAAATCTCATCAAAGTGATGCCGTAGGTGGAGAACTGCTTTCCTTGAGGCTTCCATTCGGGCGTCCGCATCACGGGGTCTGGGTGCTGTAAAGGTCTGATCCAAATCCGAGACTTTCACTGAGACCCATCCCATCCAAAACTGAGTCTTCCCGTGAACCTTATAAGTCTTGGCGTGGAAAGCAGGGAGGTCTTCCTGGGGCACTCCAAGGTACTCCAACATCCTCCACAACAGGGTAGCCCATCCTCCAAGCTGATGTGGGTCGGTCACCACATTGTACACCATCCTATACAATTTTAGGTTTAGTGAGGATACGGTTAATCACACAAAGAAAGACAAATGCAATAGGGAAGAACATTTGGAACTAAGAGCGATGAGGTTAAGGAATAAAAAGCAATCTACTTATTAATTTTAAACATAGGGTTTACTTTTTAAATAATTTTCTGGCCCATTGGCGCAGCGGAAGCCCTAACTAACGACCACCTGCAATTGGCTTCCTACGGTCAGCTCGGCTCTGATACCAAGTTGTCACGGACCCAGAATCCGCATATGATTAGGGAAACGCGAAGTCGCCAAGGACCGAAGGACTCGCTAGCTCGGTGGCACGGTACCTGCGCCGTACGCACTAAGGTGAAGCGATCCGACACCCGTCACATGTGAGCCGGTCGGAAGCGACCAATCTTTCCCAAACCACATATAGATTCCAGATACCAGTGAAGAAGTAAGATCACGTGATAAACCTGTGCTCCGCGACAGTCATAGGAGAACTAGAGCCCGGGATACGTATCCCCTCAACCTAACCTAGCCACGATGTACGACTCTGGGAGGATCCAGCTCTGCTCTGCCGTCAGCGCGAGGCGTGACGGTCGTAGGAGACTTAATGAGTACGGGACGAGTCCCCTGGATCGACTCAACCAAAGCTATACAGGACTAGTGGTTCGCTCACCTCTGCCATCACGAAACGCAACTCTAGCACGCAACAATACCTCTGCACAGTTATCCACATACTTCATCACATCCACGCAAGGTACATGGACAACCGCAAGTAACCACTCGGATATCACAGCACAAACTCTACATTACGATATTAAGCTAATAGTCCACATCGGACTTTAAGTTTACATCAGCCGGCCATAACCGGAACATATCCGAGTACGGAAAAGTTAAACGACAGCGGAATAACAGTAATGAGACCCACAGCGGTGCGATGACCGCTGACCAAAATCCACAGAAACCCCTGAGCCGGTAGCCAACCAAGGAATAGAAATCATGCGCTAGACATCATCGAAGAACTCTTCGACCTCTGGCTCACCTGCAATGATCTAGGAGAGTCCTAGATGAGTACAAAGTACTCGCAAGTCTTATTCGTGCTTGATTAGATGTCCTAAGCATACTAGTATAACATAATCAAACATGATGCACATACGATTAACAAAATCTAGACAATACCAGTACTCCACCAACATCACAAGGAATAACATGAGATCACCAACAACTCAGATTTTCATATACCTCAAAATAGGGGGCGTGATGGTAACCACTAGTCACATGTGCTAAAAATACAAACTCTGTGGCTCACTTGCCATCTCCCAGTTACGTGGGACAATATTCACATCAGCTCCCAGTTACGTGGGGCAATATTCTTTCACATAAGCTCCCAGTTACGTGGGGCCATATTCTTTCACATAAGCTCCCAGTTACGTGGGGCAATAATCTCATCTTAATATCTCCACATTGACAGGGTACCATCACCACCACACCTCAATTTAATCTCTCGAACCGTTACCGGCAGACGATCACCCTGAGTGCAGTGAGTGCCTTATCCCTTGTAGGTAGCCAGCCTCCCAAGGGTCTTAGTCTTACCTCAACTACACCCCAGCATCGCTGTCGCTAACGTCCACGCGTGACAAGGGGAGTAATCACGATGGAGTCACCTCAGGGTTGGTATCGCGACAACTTCTTCCCCCGGTCGCAACATGCCACTCCAATGATACCAACTTTATCCATCTGACACTTTCCCTTCGACTCTCACATCTCACTTCTATATGTTCAAGTAATTAGTTCATCGATTTCAACTCAACCATGACCAGACCTAATTCACCGCATAGCCTAGTCATGCTAGTTTAACCGATTTCGACCACAAGTCCTAAGTAACAATCCACACATCACACATATATATATAAGTAAAAACAAGTACTGAACAAATAGAAGATGCAACAAGCTCTGCTTGCCTTCGTAGAACTGTTCTTGATCCTGCGCGGAGTCGTGAGCCTGGGGGTCTCCTTCTTCGAGTTCTAGTGCAAGGAAATCGAACATCGGAAATGAGCGATCAATGAACACAACCAGCATGTATGCATGAGAGTTAATGCATATAATGGGTTTATAACCTATGTACTGATGTTAAGATTCTAAGTTACCGAAAATGTCTTATTTCGAACTTATGAGTGTTAAGGGGTTGGTGCAACCCACATGCAGGTTCAGGGTCGTTACATTGGGAATTAGGGTTTTAAAGCAATTACTCATGTGGGTGTGGCATGGATTCACATCTTTATAACTTAGGAGTGCTCTGAAATACTTGACTAACGCTTTTGAAACCAATCGATTTGGAGCTACGAGCAGAGAGTTACGAAGCGTCGAGTTAGGGTTTAACGGGGTTTGACAATAAAGGAGCTAACACCTAACATCGTATCATGCATGTAATTCTACTGCAATTTTAAGGGTTCCATGTCGTAGAAATTCCCACAAGCTTTCCAAAACTATAAGGTTCGTCGAAAACGGAGCTAGGGTCATAAACCTAGGGTTTATAGGCCCTCGACAACCCTAAACCTTCTACCCTAAGTAGCAGGGTGTGCGTGTGCTCAAATTTAACTTTTGATTCAGCCATTTGGTAGATAATTTCATAAGCTTTCCAGGCATATAAAATTTGTCAAATTTGGATGAATGGTTTAAAAGTTATGGGCATTTGAAATTTATTTAAAAATCTGCCCTAAAAATCCTAAACCTAATTGCTGCGGGTACCCGAGCTCTACCCCGACCCAAACCCGTTTCTTACGCGCACCCGAGAAGCTACTCGAGGATCCTACCCACTAAACCACGTCAGCAGGCCGTGGGGGCCGCATGTCATACGGTCATGCGCTCGGGAACCAATCACACCGAGCCATCTGTCGGGCCCTCGTCTTCTCTCTCGCACCCTCTCTCTCTCTTCACTCGGGGCCGGCCGGAGCCGAGGCTCAGACGGCGGTGGGTCACCGGAGACCTCACCGGAGGGGGCTCTGGGGTCCTGCTGGGCTCGGGAATACGCCGGGGAGGAAGGGAAGCTCACCCTCAGCACACCTCGGTGGTCGGAGAGGAGGAAGGAGGCGAATGTCTTCGGGTCACCGGCGTCGAGTCGTTCCAGGGGCGGATCTGTGAAAAGAAAGGTAGTGGGGAGATGAGGGAAAGGAGAGGATGCCTTGGAGCTAGAAAATGAGAAGGAAGATGGACCAGAGCGGCAAGGGGAGGCTCGTCGGAGTTCTGGTCGGGCGCGGAGACGAAGACGGCGGCGAGGAGCTTCTGCGATGGATCTGGAAAATGGAAGGGAGCGGGAGTTAGAGGGGAGCCAGAGGAAGCTCGGGGGTGGGAAGAAAGGAGCTGGAGCTCACCGGATCCGGAGGAATTGCTCGTCGGAGCTACTGCCGGAGTTGGAGCAGAAGGCTGCGGAGGGGAGGATTAGGGCGCGCTAGGGTTTCCAAAAGAGGTAGGAGAGGAGATGGGAGAAAAGGGGCTGTCGGAAGGGGGAGATTTATAGGGCGGCGACGCTCGGGCAGCCGCGGATCCACCGCCCACCCCGGCCTACCGGCGTCGGAGGCGTGGGCGACGGGTCCTGGCAGGCGGGTCCCGGGGCGCGGGGATGAGAGGGGGAGAGGCTGACAGGGGGGCCGCCCTGTCAGCGGGAGAAGGGAGCGGCAGCGCGCGCTGGGAGGTGGGCCGGCCAGATGGGCCGGCCGAGCGGGCTGTCGGCCTGAGTAGTTAGGGTTTTTCTTTTTATTTTTATTTTCTATTTCTCAGAGCCACCCCCATCGTCATTTTATGTACAATTTCTACTCAAAATTTTATGAAATTTTTACAGGAGCTCTAATATATTATTTGGGATGTTCTGGAGGAGTTTGAACTGATTTGGAGGAAATTTGACCCAGGTTTGTATTTAAATTCAAATTAGGGCTTGATTTGGGATTTGTTTTTGTGGTATTTCATGTGCCAAAATAGCTCCAACAATTATGAAATTTTGGCAGGGACTTCAAGGTGATTAATGGGACCTACTGTATAAATTTGAACCCATTTGGACTTGGTTTGGACAGGGGTTCAGTTCAAACCTAGGATTTGACTTAATTCGACGGTTTGAACTGCGACTAGGTTTTAGGGTTCTCCAACACTTGTGAAATTAGGCATGGATCCTACATTTCACCATTCAAGCCTACTTCCAAAGTTTGACAGGTTTTTATTCACATTTGGTCCCCTTTTTCTCAAACCCTAGTTTCCTCGGCATGTTAGGGTTTGTCCTCGGAAAACCTAAGTGAATGGTATTGCATGTGGGTTCCTGGGAGCCAGTCCTTAGGGAGAAAAGAGGGGATGGTTGGGAGGAGGATTCTTCGACGGAGTCCACTGGCCCCCACCCCTTGCTAGGGTTTTTATCGAAGTTCGACACATCAAATAAATTGATTGGTGTTAATTTCCACAAATTGAGTTCTCAAGGATGAGATATGCACGTATTCTATAATGTCAATACGTTGATTGGTGGTTGCAACAATTACCCACCAAGGATGAAATATTAACATATTCTATAAAATTAAATTGATATACAACTAAGTTTAAACAAGGTGTGGTGTTGATGATGCCATGTATGCATGAATGCCGATCAAAACCCTAACCGTTCAAATTGGGTGTTACAATCTCCCAGGAATGTATCTATCGTAACGCCTGAGGAAGTGTTATGTCCCTCGCCCAGGGGAGCAATAAACCTAACTTTACGCTTGGAGGCGTTATGTCCCCGGAAATCTCAAAAAAGTATGCTATAATGACGAGGTGGGTAGTCGGTAATGGATTGACTACGCAAGGGGAGATATTGCCCAGGGGAAGGGTGAAAAGACTCGGAACCTTAGACCTGGCCACGCACCAATGGGAGTGTGATGGGTCTTGTACCCGGCGTGAAGGTTAAGTACCACTTGAAGGTAAAGTAGCACACCTCTGCAGAGTGTATTTGAAGTGTGGCATTGTCACTCCTTGTTCTGGGTATAAACTACAATTGTGGCGGGAAAGGAACCATCGGAGGTTCTAACAACCCGTGAAGCCTTCTGAACATAGAATATTAAAACTTGACTTTTGTCCAGAAATATTATTGAAAACTACATATTCTTGAGGACTGATGTCCTAGTAGAAATAATCATTCAAACACATTTTGCTATTCATGAACTTGTTGAGTACCTTCTGTACTCATCCCCTATATAAACTCTCCTTTGTTAGACTCTGAATTGTTAGAGGTCGAATATGAGGAAGTCGATGTCCAGGAAGGAATAGAGAAGCCAGACCTGACTGGAGGAATTGAAGGAGTCGACTACTACATCGACTATGGGGAACAAGAAGGGATAGAGATAGAACAAGAGTAGAATAGTATAGAACTAATCGTATTAAAAATGAAACTTTATCTATATGGTTTTCTGCCTTTAATTTCATTTCTATATTTCAGTTGTTACTTTCAACCGAACGTATCTTATTGCATTTCAATTAAGTTGTAAACTTTTGTATGTTGAAGTTTGTAATAATATAGTTATTGGACTATCAATACTTCTGTTGTACATCCTGATGGATGTAATATAATGAGATGAGATTTCGTTGTATTATGTCAAAGACTAGCACACTATACTATGCAGTGGTGTGCAGGGTCGCTTCACATTTTAAAAGCTTGGCACCAACAGTGGAAGGATTACTCTTGGGCATAAAAAAATACAGGCATTCCAGTGCTTCCAGATGTTCCAAATTGCAATGATCGGAATGTCCATGAAAAAGGTTGCCGGAATCACATCTTAGCATGAAATAGCATGTCGTAAGGTGATGCAGGAGCTCCCCAATCCAATTACTAGTAATTCTAGCAACGCTGACTAAACTGGCAAGCGAAAAAAAGATAGAGAATGTTCTCTTCTGTGCCCTAAAGACAAAGAACACAATTGTAACCTGAAGATACGACCATGTTTTTCCGCCTGAGCATTGATGTAGTGTTCAGCCTGTCCATCAAGAGTAGCCAAGCAAAAACGTTGTGTTTGAGCATACACTTACCTTTCCAAATCCAGTGAAATGGGGTCAAAGGTTGAAAGCTTTGGAAGACTTGGCTATACAGTCTGCAAGAGGAGTATATGGGAGTCCCCCCAGTGTAGGTCCACGTATATCGTGCATGCCCGGTGTGAAGCGAAGATTGGCTAGCAAAGAATCTAGATGTTGAAGTTCTTCGTATGCTGACACTGAGAGGGGCAGCAGGAAAAGCTCCTGTAAGCTGGAGAACTACATTGCACAAGCCACAGTGATGAGATGGTCTTTGGCAGTGAAGGTGAGGGAGCTGAGTGCGGTAATTCCAGTAATTCTAGGAGGCCCAAGCTATGAGCATCATTAATAATCGTCTGAAAAAGATTAGCTGCTAAGATCACCCTTTCTTTATAATGAAACTGCTTCCCAGGACACTGTTTAGAAGTACTATCGAGGTACTAGTGGAAAGAAGCTGCTGAATCCAGAGAATCCATTTGGCTAGAAAACCCTTATGGCTTAGTATTTGCAGAATGACACAGTGTTCAATGGTGTCAAAAGCTTTTGCAAAGTCTAGTTTGAGAATAACTACTTCCTTCTTCAATTGCCTGCATTGGTGCAGATACTCAAATTTCCATGCTAGACAATCCTGGATCGTTGGGACTTAAGGGAAGCCATATTGATTCTTATGCACACATCGAAGAATAACACTGTAATCTATCAGCCAAAAGCTTAGTGATGAACTTGGTGCAGATGTTGATGAGGGAGATCGGTCTAAAATCATTGACCAACTCAGGGTTGTTTTACTTTGGGACCGACTTTAGGATGGGCCAATATCACTTCAAGAAAAGGCCTGAGAAACCATCCGGTCCTGGGGCTTTATTTTTTAGCATTTTAGTCACCATCTTCTCAATTTCCTCCAAAGAGAAAGGAGCAATAAGGGAATCAAGATCCGGTACTGGTGAAAGAAGAGCTTCGAGATCAAAGTGCATGACAGGAATAGAAGACACCCCCATCCGATTATGGTAACCGTTCCATAAGGTGGTCGTTTTATTTGGAGGCTCAGTGAGTTGACGTCTATCGGCCGAGGTGATCATGGGAATAGCATTCTTCTTGTGTTCGTTCGAGGCCATGGCATGAAAGTAAGAAGTATTTTCCTCCCCTAGGGTGACCCAACAAACAGTGCAGCGTTGCCGCCAATATTCATTTTGAGCTTGTAGCAAGGACACGAGGTGTTCCTTTACTATGATTTGGAAATTAATTTCTGGGACGCTGAGGCTGAGGCGATCCTCTAAACCATCAAGAAAAAGGATGACCTGATTACAACGCTGGATGAGCTACTTAAGGTTTGAGAGTCCTTTGCTCCACTTCTTTAGACCAGACCGTAGGAGCTTAAATTTGATGGACAAAACAGAAGCAATTTGGGTAGCATGGACTGGTTTCCCCCAATGTTCACAGACAACGTCAGCAAAATCCAGAATTTTAAGCCAAAAGGCTTCAAAACGAAACAAAGAAGGAGCCGAGATCCTCGTCGGAATCTTGACTACACATGGCATGTGATCAGACATAACGCGAGCCATGGGAAGTACCACAGTCTGAGGGAAGCAGTCAACCAAGCTACTGTCGTGAAAAAACCAATCCAACTATTCAAGGAGAGGGTTAGCATGCATGTTGGTCCAAGTATAAGTGCGCCCTTTAATTGGAATTTCAAAAAGACCAATGTGGCTAATGATCTCATTGAAAAGAAGCATATCAGTATGATTACCTCCAGGCTTGTTTCTGTTGGCAGAGAATCGAATGGAACTAAAGTCCCCTATGAGAAGCCATTGGGAAGAATCAAGGATAGATAGCGTACATCCATTGAACAAAACGATCTCTCTTTATACCCTGGCAAGGACCATAAACCCTGATCAGCATCCATTGGTGAAGGTCATGGTGGGATGTGAACTGAATGATAATGGCGGACTTTCTGACCTCTAGCAGTTGTCCTATGAAAATAAAACTATTCCATACAACTAGAATACCACCCGATTGGCCTATCAAAGGGGAATAAGCAAAGTTGTTAAAACATCGAGGACAAAAGGACATGATGTAAGAGTGATCAAAGTTAGTTCGCTTGGTTTCCTGGAGACACACGATGGAGGCAGAACTCTCCTCTATTTGAACTCTAATGATACGAAGTCGATCTGGGGAATTCATACCACGGACATTCCAGCACAGCACATGCCAATCACGTAATCTGGTGTGTTCCATGAATAACCATAAAGAGATAATAAAGAGGTCCCACACGCATACTGAGAAGAAAACCAAACCATCGTACCAAAAAACACAAAAGGAAGTTCCCAATCGAGCAACAGAACTGAAGATACATAACAGGGGTCGAGCACACATCATCAATTAATCTGGACATTGCTGATCACTGGAGACCGGGGCCATAAGCTTGGAAGCTACAAGTTTGCTAACATCAATCTGTAAATGAGCTCCAATCTTCTAAATCAGGGGAATAGTTAGATGAGGCTCCGTCTGCTCAGGATGCATCAATTCATCCCTTGGTGGTGCAGCAGGACCCTGGGACTCATGGGCATCAGCATTAGGAGCCAACTCCGCGATCTCCATCAAAACCAGCTTCTTCTTAGCCCCCAAGGATGATTGTCTACGTGCCTTGTCTTGGAGGGAGGTGTGGCGATAGTTTTGATCATGTCGTTGACTACACCGTAATCCAGAAGACACAAGGAGGGTAGGCCGACGGTGTGAGCGATGCTTTGGAGCCTTCAAAGGAGAGGTGCTCTACCTGGAGAGTGGCTGACGCGGAGGGGAGTTGAATTGCTCCAGCATCTCATCACCTTGCGGAAGAGCTAGATGGTGACGCTTAACCTGTGGTTGCTCTAGCAGATCCAGCAACCAAGGGTCCACCACAAATGACCACTGGCACTTCCCCTGGTGAAACAAGTCTTGTGGGGCGTTGAAACTGAAGTTGGTGCCGGCTGATAGGAACACCTGGTACAGGAAAGCTGAACGAAATCAAAGCATGCCTTAGGAGGGGAGATCACTGTTGCACGTGTAGTAGAGGCTTGAAAGTTAGAAAATTCATAACTAATTCATATTAAATCAAAAACAATATGAATTGTATATCAAAATGCTCAGAAAAAAGAATCCTATCTGTTTATGATATGTTCATGCATGTTTACTTTGTTGGCAAAGAAAATTAATTTGACTAAATAATGGATCTAGTAATTTCCTCTCATCAGAGATTCGTTAGAATGCCTTATCTTCAGCATCCGAAGTCCCATTAACTTTATTCAACTTGCATTAGTCTTCATTTTGATAATGCTATGTCATGTCATGTAGTGGTAGTTGTAGACTACCGGGAGGTAATTAAATAACTTGACTAATAACTATGGGTTTTAAACTAGATGTCATGGTTGGGAACATGGTGGATTGTCTTATTTTTCCACAAGCCTGATTTCTAATGCATACTGACTAAAGATGAGCATACTTGTACACGGGGGCATATGAAAACCTCGCGACTAACTAAGTTGTCTAAACATAGCATCTGAGCTGTTTTAGTTCACCGTTTCCATTTCGGTGTGGGTATAAAATGGAGTGGTGTGGTTGCCTCAATATAAAGGAGAGGTAGGGAATGTACCATGATTCACAACTTATGGGACCATGTCGGGGTCAACGATCAGACTGGTGTATACGGACTAGCTCATATGGGTGGCTCATAGGTTAAGTCGAAAGCAATGTAACAGTCGTAGTTGATCACCCTTCGTCGGTTCACCTCGTAACGTGTACTAATTGCATGGCATTAAGAGACGATTGATATGTGCAGGCAAAGTTGTACACCTGTATAGGGTTAAATCTATTCGAATAGCCATGTCGATGATTATGGATAGCTTGATAATTAACTACATCAAATTAGACAACTCTAATGTTAATCTAAAACTGCCAACTTTGACTTAGTGAAGTTAACGACTGCTTTCCACATGGTTGGTTTGAATTACACCACTTCAATTTTAATCTAAGACTGCCAGATTGGTGAAGTTAGCGTTCACTTCCCCATTGTTGGTTCGAGGAAGGGTCAAGGAAGAGTGGCATGTCATGGTGATGGGAGCAATATAGTAGTTTTGGGGGAATGTCGGCTTACTATCCTTCAAAATGATCTGGTAGTCAATTTGTATCTAATTAGCTTAATTAAAGTGAAAACTGGCTTTATATAAAATAGTCCACAAATTAACCCTTGTTAACACCTAGTGCATCTATTACTATTTTCTCCTATAATTCATGTAGAGTACTTTTGTAATCACCTTGCAACGTTGAAACCTTCTGTTGCAGAGGAGATCACCTGTCCCGAGGGTTGACTCTGACTTGGGTATGGCAACACGTTGTTTTTTTTGTTCTATCTTTGGCTTTGCTATCTTGTGTCTGTTTAAGTCGCTATAAAACTTCCGTTGCGTGTTTGCTACTTGGTCGTGTAACCATTGTGTGAAATAAGTTTGTTAAACTTGTTCATTTAGAGATACGCGTATTATTGCACTTTCTGTCATAGAGTTACTATTGTGATACCTGATTGTTACAACATGCTTCATGTGCTTGGCATGTATGATTATAAAGTGGATGAAGTGTCTAGTGGCTTGGAATTCATTATATAGAACTATCAAGTGTGATCAATTACTATGAAGTGACTCTCTGCACACGAGTTTGGGAGCTAGTTCACTCTATTCCAATCATGCATTCTTATGTCGAGGTGAGGTCGGGGTTGATATTCCAGCTTAGTCAGCAGGTGTGAGGAGACCATATCACTCCACTCCAACTGATGCATCCATTTGCCGGTTATTGAGGTTGGGGTTAACGCCTCGGGCTCTTTGAGATCATATTACTCTACTCAAGATGGAGTATTTATATCCCCATCACAAATGAAGGGTTGATGTCTCAAATTTTTCATTAATTACGATTGAGGTTTTATATCCTAAATTATGGGTCCCGACGCTAGCTGCCTCTGCCGATCAGCAAGGTCATGCTCTTGGTGGTGCCTAGCCTCTCGGTGGTCATGATTGTTGTTAGCATTGTTGGAGGCCACGATCATGGTAGGACTCACGACGGCGCTCTCCACTGCTTAGATATCCCTATCCACCGCATGAGCCACCTCCTGTAGAATGTCGCTAGGCAGCGGGTAAGCAAAGGCAACAGTCCGGTACCTAGCCCTCAATGATGGGGGTTCCGCCTCCGGAGGCGTATTCGGGTCCCCTACCACCAGTGGCCATTGTTGGCTCCCGGGCATGTTTTGGTTGGAATTGTCAGGATTGTTGAGGAAAACGTGCGCTTGTGTAACAGCACATACAATGGCCAAGTGGGTTGCCTCATCCTCCTGTCACTTGCACTCGACCTCCTCTGTTGCTCAAAATTTCTTAGATGTCTCATCCGCCCGATGGGGCTCGAGCACTGTGGTCTCGCAGAGCTGGGAGCATATAAATGGGAGAACATGCTGTCGTTGTTGGAATTGGTGGAAGAAAACACACTGGAGGATGGAAAGAATGTTTCGTCTAGATGCCTCAACTATCTCCTCAACATGGCATCGGTGAGCGAAATCATGTTGCACTATTGCTCCAAAGGAGAGTTGCTCACTTGATCCACTAAATCCGGTGGTGGCACGAATGTAATCTATGTAGTACTCACCGACTGAGAACTTTACTGTGGGGGAACAATTCCCTTTTCTCCTAGTGATGGTGCCCCGTGCGGGGTTACTTCTCGTAGGACTCGCATCGTCGTCGCAGGACTAGCGGACGTGGAACCGTCGGGTGACGGATACTCCCCTGTGGAAGGCAATGCAGGGGGATGCCTGTCGGTGACATACGGACGGGCCCATCCTTGTTGCCTGTCGTAAACTGCCCTGAGTTGGAAACTCAGAGCACCTCATTGTCGTCACAGCAAAGGACGACGAAACCTTCATCTAAGCGGTCAACATAGTCGAAAACATCGAGGGGACACTCCATCGGACGACACCAGTTGGAACTCCTTCATGACCAGCGTGGCAGACACATCTCCAGGGCGATCCTTGTGTTGCGAGCGGCAACTCCCCACGAACGGCCCAAGTTTTTGACAACCAGCACTCTCGTCCTTGAAGATCGATCTTGCCAACTTGTAGTATTGAGGACAATCGAGTATCTAGAGTACTAGGGTAACACGGGATGGATTGTGAAGAAGAAAAGTTCTCTATTAATTAGTGGATAATGTATAGAGAGTATGCTAATACAAGAGTTAGACTTATGCTTTAAACTATGCGCTCTCTCTTACATCATGGTACGTAGGCCGAGCTTATATACTACTACTACTAGCGATTTCTTGTCTTCCTGGCCCCAACTACTACCGAGGCAGGAATTGTCGGGACGTCTCCAACCGTGAAGCTTCTGGCATGACACTACGTAGCGATGTCTGATCGAAGGGTGATCATTTTCCTCATGCGTGTACAATTTATGCATGATCAAGTATAACCATTCCCAACAACCTCTTGACGGTTAGGGACAAGGAAAGGTTCTTGGCTAAATGGCAACTAATTAGACTTAGGCCTATTAGTGAGGACATATATTATCGAGCCTTTTGGTCCAGTATAAATAACATATTTATCATATCAACTTAATTCCTGATAAATTATAATCATTGACCAAGTCAACGATCATCAGTTTGTATATTATATTAGATTAATACGTAGAGTTAAGGTTCAAATTGCTGGTCGCTGATATTAGATCCGTGTATAGACACTACCTCAGGAAATACCAGCACTGACGAGCAAAAAACGGCAATCACTGACGGGTCTAGCGCCCGTCAGTAAGCTCCTGGCAGTGGAAGTACTACTTCCACTGACGGGCGGACGGCCCGTTAGTAGAGACAGATTTCCACTGACGGGTGGACACGGCCCGTTAGTGAAAAGCTTTCCAGCGCTGGCTGCGCGGCATCCTGGGAGGACTTTCACTGACGGGCAGGAAACTTCTGCCCGTCAGCGGTAACAGTTTACTCTGACAGGTACATAGCCTGTGCCCGTCAGTGGAAGTATTATTCAGACATTTTTTAAACATATTTGAATAGACAATATTAAGCATACATAGCAATTAATATCAGAAATATTAAGCATATATAGCAATAATATCACAAATATTAAGCATATATAGCAATTAATATTACAAATATTAAGTACATACAAGCTAGTTTACAACGAATTAAAAGAACAAAGACATGAATTTATCAATGTTTATTTTGACTAGCCCTACTCTAGGTCTATGATGCTTGGCTAGTACTTGCATGGCAGCGGTAAGTGGGTAATTGGACTCCCACGTAGAAATCACCGCTTGGCCGAAAGACTTCGTTGTTGATAATGTACACGAATGTCTTCTGGATGCGGGCAAAGTCCTTCCTGCAGTCGTACTTCTCGTTGGCCAGATCGTGTATGAAATTATTGAATTGATCCTGGCTCCATTGCGGGTTATGGGATATGACGAACACGTCTATGTGAGCGCAGACGTAGTACCCACATGTCCTGCTACCTTCCGGCTGTTGCCTGCAAGGGAAGTTGAATTTGTGGATCAGCTTTTTGCTCTTGCATTCTGCTCCTCCCCCTCGCAAGTTGTATTCCCAAAAGGCGGCTTTCAGAACTTTCTTAATTCCTGAGTAGTCCCGCTTGTGGATGACAATGAGGATCTAGTGGTCGTTGCGTAAAAGGTAACGAATGAATATAAACAGACGGGGATACGTCCTTAAGAAAAGCAAACTAGGCATGGTAGTAAGTAACTTACGGGGGGTTGTAGGGCAGGAGTACATAGTCTTTGTCCTTATGGTATATCAATGACTCCAGGACGTAATTTATTAGGACCGGCGTCGCTTCTCGTACATAGTAATCGTTCATGATGACCGGATCCATTATTCTAAAAATGCAGTTGGACAGACGCCTACACTCTTGGGCTTGGTGAAGCGCCCATAGCCTGACGAGCATGGTGTCGAGCCGGAAGAGGTTGAACAACATAAAGATATCTTTAAAATTGATGTCAAAGGTGTCATGCTGTTTGTCCAAGAAGAAACCATAATCTTTTAGCACCT
Source organism: Stipa capillata (assembly GCA_019208055.1). Classification (NCBI taxonomy): domain Eukaryota; kingdom Viridiplantae; phylum Streptophyta; class Magnoliopsida; order Poales; family Poaceae; genus Stipa; species Stipa capillata. Next base: position 103,611 of record JAGXJF010003261.1, on the reverse strand, counting down.
GGACCTTAAAATGTAGTTCATATTCATCCCGATTCCGTGACATCATCATGATTGTGTCATGCAGCAGTTCATCTGTACGGGCAACCTCTCCACCTCATCATCTGGGAGCAAGGGCGCACCTGCATCGTACACTATTCGCCGAGGCTTCTTGATAGTTTCGGCAGATGTCTGGAATGATAAGGCTTTTTTCTTGCTTTCCTTGCTTGCCTCCTTCGCAGCGGTGCCGCCCCGTTTGTGTGTTCTTTTTCTTTTCCTCTCCAGCTTCGGAAAGGAGGCCCTCTGCCTCCCGTCAACACTTCGCCCATTGCGGCATTGAGTGTGTTTGGAGATAAGACCTTCTTTCCTGCTGGCTTTAGGTCATGGTGATGCTTGGAGCGCCTTTCACGGGGTGGCAAGTCCATCTTGGGTTGCTCCTCCTCCTGGGACGGAAGGATCATCGTGTGTTGTTGCTCGGCAAGATCTTCATCCCGATCATCGAACGAAACGGGCGTAGTGCATAGGCCGAGCAGAGACCGGCCGGCTCCGGTTGATGGAGAGGGGATGGTTGATGTACTAGAAGAGGACACCCCGAAGATAATTATCTGATTCTTCGGCACAGGATGTAGTACCCCTTACAGTCTCCTAGCTTTGTGACATCCTCTTCAGGGGCGATAGGGACTGCGACATCATTGAACTCGGCGACGACGTGGTCCACCTGCACCCTCACCATGTGGGAAGGTATAGCAGTGTTGTGACATGTCGCGCCCCCTACTGTTGGGAATACTAGGCCGCGTGCAACCGTCTTCTTCACGCCGGGCAAAGGGATAGTGAGCTGGCATTTTGTGGGGCTCTACATAATAAATAATGTGCCGTACCCATTGTTATCCGCACAATGCTATGAATTAGAGACCTCATACAAGTGATTTATGGTGGTGACGAAGCTTACAGTGATGTCGTCAACGGGATTTGGCGACTCGGGGGTGACGTCGGAGGCTGAGGCGTAGCTACTCCATCCAGAAGGATAGGAGCTCTGATGTCCATGAGGATGCAAATGTGGACGAGTTGCATCGCGAGCGTTGTAGCCTCTAGACTCTAAAAATTATTGCGCCGCCTGCTTGCTAGCCTCCTGGGCTACCCTTATCATCTCTTGCATAAGAGATGTTTGCCTTCCTCTCCTCCTCTGGCGGGTAGCCTCGCGGTCTTGAGGAAAGACGTCATCCCAGATAGCGCCGCTCCTGATCCCTCGGACATGCCCTGTCTTCTCCCTCATTCCTAGAGCCTTCGAGAGATGGTCTTCTCACTTCTCACTCTGGATGGATTCCTGGGAGGTTGCAGGCTGCTGGGGGTGCTGCCTCTGTAAGGGAAACGGCATAAGGTAGGGACCGTTAGCATATTGGAAGCATAATAGTATATTTCATGGGGACATTGGGTTTTGAATATACCAAACATTCGGAAACCGCCTGAAGCTCCGGGTCCGTGATAATTGGTGACCCAGTAGCTGGGTCAGGAACTGTGTGCGCCCTCATACAAATCTGGGTGCGTTCCTGCTCGATATCGATGAAAGGAATCGGTTTGCCAGCCGCTATTAGTGCGGCGTCCTCTTTGGCCCAGATCAGTCTCTTGCCTGCAACACCTCGGCTACCAAGGTGGTGAGGGAATTTATTTTTCACGCGTAGCTCCTTCCCCCGGTGACTCTTCTCCTTGAATGTGTCGCTCTTCTTGTCAGCAACAAACTCCTCCCAGTGTTCGAGTTCTACCTTTGGCCATTTAGTTTTAATTTCAGTTTTGAAATCGGCATCTAGCAGCTTTGTTGCTTCATATCGCCATGTCCTTAGAGCAGCACACATGATGCTGTCGGCTTTCTTTTGCACTCTTTCCTTGTCAGCCTCTAAAATAGCGTACTTATCCCATAGCTTGTCGAACATGACCTTTTTCTAGGCGTTGGTCATTTTTTTGAAGTCCCAGCATGTGATCCTGACATGCTCATGGACAATGCACCCGCAGGTCTTGCTGAACGACCCGCAGCCTTCTCGGGACATGAAGGAACACCTGTTATGTCGACTCGAGTGACGATGAATGTCTCGTTCGTCAGCTGGTTGCCTCCTCTAGGGTTGTACCGTCTCTTCGGCTTCGATGGTGCTGCTGACGACGGCTCGGGCGCCTCCTGTTCTTCTAATCTTGACTCCCTAGACCGAGAATCGTCAGATGAGTCAGGCGCACTCTCTTCATCTCGGGCCGAGAGAGGTACAGGTGCTGAAGGTACCACAACCGGCTCGACGACAGGATCACTGGCCGGCTCGGGGGTTGTTTGATCGGTTCGGGGCGGGGCGTTAATCGGGGCCACCACGACTAGGGGCGCCGCCCTGTCATCATCTATGCGGGCTAGTTCCCGGGTTGGTGACGAGTCCATTTCTGATTAAGAAACTTAAAAAATGTAAACCATGTATCAGAACAAGTAACTAGAAATGTAAACAATGTGTTGTTTTGTTTCAGAACTGTCATGAAGTGAAGCAAGAAATATAAATTTGGTCAAGAGTTACATGACTGAATCGAAATCATAAGGAAACTAAATCGATTTTGAGCTATGAACATGCTATATTATTTTGAGCTAGACGGATTACAAAGCATAGTAGCATCACTGTGTTATGCAACCATGAGGTTTAATTAGGCCATAATATGTATTAGGGGTTATGTTAGGACTGACTAATTCAGATGCAGTTGCTCTCTGAAGCGTGTAGGCAGCACATGCGAGAGTTGACAATTTTGGTGATTTCACTTTCATGGCAATTGTCATGGGCACACCAACACAACCAATGGAAAGCAACCATGAGTACCAGGTAATTTTTTCGAAAGGTCCCTGCCAAAAACAACAATTTTAAAACCAAACAGGACAGCAGAAATCAAAGGACCGTCAATAAACAAAACACGGAGCAAGCATCTAACTAAACCTTCAAAGCATTTTCAAGTCATAAGTGCTTCATACCAAATTATCAGTGAAATTACTTTAAATATATCAGCTAGAATACAGCCTCACTTTATGTCACAGGGTCATCTATTGCTCTCTTGACTTTTGAGGAGTGACTCAAAAATTATAAAACAAATAGATCAGAGTTAAGGAGCCAGTCATAGTTTTTGTTCAGAAGTAACATGGGATAAGTGCCTGTTTTTCCAAGTATCTTACAGAGACAAAAAAGCGGACATTTGTGGTGATATTCTAAAGGAAGTCCAAAACTCTGCAAATACTGTTCTGAAAATAATTACAGGATGGATGCATGCTTCAACATATTTCAAAGGAATTACTCAGTTGTTAGAACATCCAGAAAGTCTTGTGAAAAGAAAGACACTTGGAATATTGTGCGAAACTGCAAGGGCGAATAGCTTGGTTCAGAACAAACAAAAGAAATCAAGAAAACTGAAGCATAGCTCTCTGTCTACTGCCCTCCAAGTGGACAAGAGCTCTGGCCCTTATTTCAACGAGTTGTGCTTTAAGATTCTAGAGTTGATTGACAGAGGGGTTGATTCAGACACATTAGTGAAAATTGCTGCTATTTCTTCACTCGATACACTGGCAAAAGAATATCCCTCTGAAAATCTTGCATATAGCAAGAGCCTTGCAACAGTCATTAATCACATCAGCTCTAGTGAGTGGGATTTGGACTCTCCCACTCACCGGATATCCACCGTCATGTCTTCACTCTCCACACCAATATTCTATCTTCCATTAATCGATTTACTACGTAATAAAAAAGACATGTTCTCTTCTAAGTGAGTACCACACATAATCTGATCATAAAAGTATAGTCAATTCCAGAAAAGAGAGCATAAAAGTATAGTATTTGAAAATCACTAATACTCATGTTTTGAACTTAACGTTGATTTCATACATCGGAGCTGGCATTTGGTCCCTCGCTTACAAGTAAATAGCACGGACCCTACGCCTCCATACACCATACTCGGTACAGATATAAAATAAAAACTACATATTTATAAGACTATTTATTTCATTAAATCAAGATTTTAGATATCCTTAAAATTCATATAATAAGATGACATTTCTACAAATTGAAATCAAGTGCAGACTTATAATCACATCTCAACCTCGACCGTCGATAATAGATCAACCGGTTAACATGATACGCCGAGGAACAGACCATCTTCACCAACTGATTTGTAAGATACTACGAGGAGAGGAACATCGAGAAGAGCAAGGGCGGCAAGGGTCAGTTACCCTAAAACCCGATTCCCCCTTTTCTTCCTCCTCCTCACCGAATCTTGTCGTCTTTTCTTGATCTGATCCTGTCATCCGTTCTGATTCGTTTTGCAGGGAGCCAGCTCGAGGCCAACAAGAAGGCCATGAACATCTAGGTGCGCGATCGATTCTGCCCCTCCGATCGGTCGATCTGTCCCTAACCCTAGGCTATTCGTTTCCTGGTGACTGGCGAGTAACGGCGGAGAGGGTTCGGGGGGCTCACTGGATGCGGTCGTCGACGGGGGCTCGACGAATGGGGCGGACGGGGGCTCGGGCGGCGGCGGCGCTGTAATGACCCTAAACCTTAACGCACGAGATCGGTAAAGATCGTCGTGAATAAATTGGAGTTCTTCCTTTACACGCATGCATATAGATAGAACAAACATGGCTCCGCTTAAAAACCCAAGAACATGTTCCGATATCAATTTAAGAATAGACGGTGAACCCAACCCCAACCGAACTCCAATTCAATAATTCTATAAGTTCTACAGATTTGGCGAGAGTTCCTAAAGAAATGCTCGAGCCATTGGAACTCGTTGTTTATTTGACCAAATAATTTCTTGAGAACATGTTCTTTCGGACAGAATCGGGATATGGCGACGAAGTCGACCTCCTTGTCTCAAAAATTCACGGATTACCATATTGAAGCGTTAGCCCTATCTACAAACGTAAACATGGATTCTTGGAACGTGTTTGAACCACTAGTATTCCAAAGCCGGACTTGAGTTGTTTTACTTCTATAACTAAACGAAAGTGAAAAATACATTATATTGGCCTGCATAAATTCCTGGGTATCGCGTATACTCTGAGGCCACCTTTGGAGTTCTGTAACACTTGGAAATTTATCAACAACTGCCTGCATTCAACATTAGTGTAAAAATAGAGAACTAAAATAAAATGGAAGAGAAAGAAAACCAGGAAAATGACCTTACCTATGCTGGACCCGCAGTCAGGCCTTTTTGTCCACGCAGCAAGCATGCTCACCACCTCGCAGCCACTATTTCTTCTCCACTCAGCACAGCAGCCTGCGTCCCATTTTTCTTTCTTCTCCTCTGTTCCTCAAAGCCCTCTTCTTCCCCAACGCATCCCCCACCATGCCCTCTTCTTCTCTCCTCCCAATCCCATCCAAAATCAAGGATCCAACTCCTGCATGTCATACCCCTAAATTCCCCATCCCCTGAGCTTTCAATCCACCTAAAAATCCCCCACATGCATGAGCTCCCCGGCATTCTTCCTCCGCCGCATCTCCCCTGCCGGCCGCCGCGCCCCCTTGCTGTGCTCCCGCCGCCGCTACCTCCCTGGTGCGCCTCCCCCCCGCCGAGCCTTCCCCATCCCGGCGAGTAGCCGCCGTCGCCGCGCCTCCCCTCCTCAAGCTCCAGCGAGCCGCCGCTCCTCCGGCTCCCCGCGCTCCAGCGCGTCGCCGGCCAGCGCCACCTCCGCCGGTTCCTCCGTATCCCCCATGCCGCCGCCGCTCCCCTTTCTTCCCCGGAGCGCCGCGCCTCCTCTCCACCGGCCCCGCACGCCACCAGGACCGCCGCCCCTTCGCCTCTGCCTCCGCCCGCTTCTCCTGCTCGTGCGCCGCCGTGGCCGCCCGCCGAGCAACGCCGCCTTGGCAGCCTCCGCCGCCGCCTAGCTCGCTGCTTCGCCGCAGGACCTGACTGAGCTCCCTTCCCCCGTGCGCCTCGGCCATGCCCGCCGCCTCTGCTCCGGTCCCGCCTCCCGCGCCTCTTCTCCGCGCGTCCGCGGCAACCGCCAAGCCCGTCCTCGCCCTCTTCCTCAGCATGCCCAAGTCCAGGTCGCCGCCCAGGTTGCCGCCACCTTACTACTGGGGATCATGCCGCCACCGACGACATTGCCGCCCTCGAGCTAAATCCCGCCAGTCATCTCTTGGTGAGTTAGGACTAATTGTCTGAGTCCGCGTAAACCAGTGCTCGCATTGTTTGATTGAGTACGTGTACGTTCTGTTGAGGTATTCCTAATCAACTAAGGACCATCATCAACTAATAGGTGAGCTAAGACCTCCTTTGATCTCGGTCCTATTCGAGCTGAGCAGCGATTAACCGATAAGTAATCAGCACCTACTTGAAGTTCGTTAGCAATACGATGCGCATGGTTCTCTGATATCCTTTTTGCTTATATCTCAAATAGGATGCAAATTAGCAAATCTTAATACCTGCGAGGAGTATTCAACCAATGAACTAACTCATTCGCTAATTACACCAATACCTGATGGATAGCTCAATTAACAGGATCCGGGCATGATTGAAATATTTCCATTTATTCTAACTAGTGGTTGAGTGAAAGCTTTGCTCACACGAATTTGGATTAAGATGTACCTAATGACCTGCTAATCAAGCGAAACCGTGACCACCTTTAGCTAGTGTTGGGGTCATCTTAATTCAGTAAGAGCAGATGCCCACTTGATGGTTATACTATATATGACGGTTAATCTGAAATAGAACTGGAGGAAAGCATAAACTGATGAAGAACATATACATTTTTAGCTTGGAGCTTATGTCTATGATGAGTAAAATTGACAAGAGCAGGCAGCGTACTTGATTGATGATCATCTAGGGTAAATGACTTAAACCTATTGCTACACATCGGTTAATATTTAACCAATGCTCTAATGTTAGTTTCACCAGTCAAGTGTAGGTTCGGTTGAGCACAATTTAGTCAATAACCAATGTCATTCTTAAGCCAATGGTTACTTGGCCAAATCCATGAGTGTGACTACTGGTCATTGGTAAGAGTTGGACGCACCAGTTCCATGACGACTCTAGTACCTGTTAGTTATACTCATAACTGTTAATCACTTTCAATTTGCTAAAGATTAGAAACAAATGTACTACCTAACAATATACTAACCATGACCAGTGTGCCGATTACTGCAATCATGGTCTAACGGTTCATGGATGTAGATGTAGTATAATTTAGGTTTAGCTGTGGCAAGAACAATTTCCTACACCATATGCTGATAAGTTCAGATGAACGGAAATGAGTACCTAGTTCTATGATATGTGGGACCTTGCAACGAACACTTGATTAACTAGGAAATGTACTATCTATAAAGATGACCTGATGAAACCACTTGTTGTCTTGGATGATGAACGAATGATGGGAATAAGATATACAATACTTCGTTCTTTACTAAGAAGAAGACAGGAAATGCTAGGTTAGATTAACTTGTAAAACTTGTAACAGAATGTAAACAACCTCTAAAAATACGAACTTAGAGAATCTAGCTTAGCAGTCACGTTAAAATAATTAGTGTCACAATTCGCCTAACGGCCGGGATATAGTCACGGCCCCGTGTTCTCATCCACCACAATTATGAATCGATCCGATTAGCCCTAACCCTAATTGTAGATTCAAAACCCTTCTCCTTAGTTGCATATCATATTCCATGCATACATCCCTATTCTAGATTCATCCATTGCTAAAGTTATAACACCACTAAAACTAACCCCCAACCACCCAGATAATTATGAAATTAGTTCAATTCTCTTCTTTACTGAGAAACATACAAAAATGATATAATCTAGAGAATCTAGCTTAACAGTCAAAACAGAAATATTTAGTATCACCATGCACCTAAACTCAGTAGGAAAGCATATCATCAATGCATCCTGCCCTTCTCGTTTTTATTCATTGTTCTTCCCTTCGCTTTTCCAGTTCGGGTGTTTTGGCGTTCTACCGATTGTTTCGGCACTTCGATAAACTCTACTCCCAGGCAAGCTCCATTGCTTGTTGATTAATTATTACATTGTGTGTTAATCCCTGTTTGGTGTGGTGGTACTGGTGTGAATGTTTGCTTGTTTGGTGCTTCGCACCGCATTAGCATGCTAGGGTCTGTTTTTGTGACATGTCAAGTTTGATTGAGTCAATCTGAGATAATGAATATTTAAACCTATTTAAGTGAGATGTGAGAGTCGAAGGGAAAGTGGCCCATGGATAACCGTTGGTATCATTAAAGGAGCATGTTGCGACCAGAAGTAAGGAAGTGAGACCGTCGCGATACCAACCCTGAGGAGACTCCATGTGGTTAACTACTCTTGTCACACGTGGACGTTAGCGACAGCGATGCCGGGGTGTAGGTTGAGGCAACCCGAGTCCTTTGGGGCCTTGCAACCTCCAAGGGATAGGGCCCTGACTACACTCGGGATCGGCTGTCGGTGACGGTCCGAGAGATTAAAAATTTGAGGTGTGGTGGTGATGGAACCCTGTCCATGCCCATATTGGCCGTTGTGCCCCATATTGGCCGTTGTGCCCCATATTGGCCGTTGCGCCCCATATTGGCCGTTGTGCCCCATATTGAATATTTGAGACTCACATGCGGCGAGTGGTTGCCATCACACCCCCTGAGTAGAAATATTTGGAAGATTTGATTGTAGGCAATATTCATGTTCTGAGTTGTGAATGGTTGGTGTGATTGATCTATGTGTGCTTGCTAGTTTCGAATGAAGTCTGGTTCGAATGTTGATACCCATGTTGTTTACATTGTTATCCTGCTATTGATATTGTTAAGATCTATGTTTAAGCTGATTCCTTGCTGTTATTGGGTTGTTGTTAAATCCGCTGAAATCTGAGATTTAAAATGGTGCAGTTTATGTCCCCTTTATCACTCGTGTGCAACTTGAACCAACTAACAGGAGAGAAACTTAACAATTTGTCAAAAAGGATTAGCACCATGTTTTAATTAGTCAATAAGCAATGTCTTGCGAGTACGGTGGTTGTACTCACCTAGGTTTATCCTAGGCAGGTTCATGAAGCATTTGAAGTGGATGTCTGCTGCTCTGGTTTACCTCTTTCGGCTTCGACTTCCATGGGAATGATGTGGGCTGTTTTGATGATGGGTTCCCCCACCATCTCGGGTGTTCTTAGTTTATGTTTCCGCTGCTGCCCTTGTGGCTCTTTGGTGTTTATTGACCTTCGGGTCAATTTGTATGTAAGGTAAGTATTGCCCCGAGTATGGGCCGTGTTATAATTATCTGATAATCCCTCTCTTTAGCGCTTTACTGTGATATACAATTTGTTCGTTGCGCTGCTCATATACCGTGCGTGTATGTTTTGAAGTATATGAGCTAGCCGTGAAGAGTTACCGTCGTTCTTTCTTTCACTAAGTGTGACAGGGTATGGTTGAGTGACCCGCTGACTGAGATGCAGTGCCGGTCAGGCAGGGTGTGGGTGATGATACCGGGCTTTCGGGTGACCCACTGACCCTAGGGGTCAGGTTAGGGTGAGGGTATCATTGCCGGGCTCCTCCAAACATGTCTCGCTTAGTGGATTAGGGAAGGACTTTAACTCTCCACAGGACTTTGGAATTGTATGTGGTTTATGAAACGTTGTTCGCTTCTGGCCGGCTTGACCAACAGTGAAGGCATACGGCTCTGGTGATCGTATGGTGTGCTGGTCAGGTGTCGGGCTATCCAATTCTGAGTGTTCACGGCGCAGGTACCGTGCCATCGGTTGGATAGCTGCTCAGTCTTTGGCGACAATTGTTTCCTTAAATCATATATAAATTCTGGGGCCCTGACAGGCGCGGACGGGGGCTCGGGCGGTGGCGCGGTAGCCTGGCGGCGGGATAAAGTTTCGCTACTGGTTCAAATGAACGCACAAGAACAACTTTCACTGACGGGCACGTAGTAAGCACCCATCAGTGGAAGTCCTTCGACCATCACTGCCGGGCGGCTACAAGGCGCCCATCAGTGAAAGTATAGTACCACTGATGGGCACGGTGTCAAGGCCCGTTAGTGAAAGTACAGTACCACTGACGGGCCCGGTGTCATTGCTCGTCAGTAGAGTTGATTTAGGGTTTGAGACTTAGATCCTGATTTCATTTTGCGGAGTGAAAATAGAGGCTGATTTGAGGGTTTGCGGAGTGGACTTAGGGGCTGATTTTAGGGTTCGCGGAGTGGACTTAGAGCATACATGCAACACATGACTATTTCACCAAGTCCCGAACATAACCATTAAATTCATCAAAATGATATTATTACACATTGAGGTTTGTTCTGAATTGATCGAAAAGCTAGCTTTCATCGTCTTCGACACGCTTCTCAATAGTAGTTTTGACCTTCTTGCTGGTATACGCCAGTCATTCAGCGTGACTGTATCTTATGTAGGGACACGCATCCTGAGTACCTTTGCGCCTTTTACTCGTTCGATTATCAACATCTTCTTCTTCTGAGTCTGGATCTTCGAATTGGTCGTAGTCCTCTTCATCAACTACACCATCGACTCCGACAATACTCATTTTCCCTTTACTCACGACAACGCACTTCTTATTCTTTGGGTCGGTTATGTAGAAGACTTGGGCGAGTTGTTTGGCTAATACCCATGGCTCATCTTTGGGACTGATTGATTTGACTTGTCGTGATTCCATAGGGATCGGTGGAGGTATGACCATGGTACTAGTGTTCATATCTTCGATTCTGATGTCTTTCGCCCATCTGACACGAAACATGGGGATCTTGGTCACGGTGTAGTCAAGTTCCCAGATCTCTTCGATCACGCCGTATACCTACACTTCTTGCCCTGATGACCAGTTCTAGACTCCTGCGTTACACCGCAGTTCTGGTACGTACTGCGCCGGTCTTGAGCTTCCGTATAGAATGTGTATTCGTTGATACGATACGATTGCCATGTCACGACTTTGCTATCGGGTTCTTGTGACAACATTCGGACGGTTTCTTCTTGTCCATTTGTCGGCTCCCTTTCATACCAGTAGTTCTCTAGCCACTAGGAGAACTTTGCGTTATGCTCTTTCGTGAGCGCAACTGTGCCCTTTTTCGAATTCGCTTCGCGCAATTGTCTTATGTGGATCTAAATATAAGGCCGTACCATAACCAAGTGTTGCAACACCATGAAATGTGCTCTGTTGTAGTCATCTGATCTTTCCGATCGATACACATGTAAATTTTTATGCCCGGTCGCACCTTTACCGTCGAGCCTGCCTGTGTGCCGTAAAACTGGAACACCTATAGGTTTTTGATCACGCATGTAATCCGTGCCGAACTCGACGCCCCCCTTCGGTAACATAGCCTTGGATGATGCTACCTTCCGGATGCGCTCTGTTACAAACGTAGCGCTTGATAACCCCATTGTACCTTTTAAACGGGTATATGTTGTGTAAAAACACGGGACCAAGGTCCAGTATCTCCGAGACGATATGGATCATGAGATGTACCATGACATCGAAGAATGCTGGAGGGAAATACATATCAAGTTCGCATAGTATGACAGTGATCTTGGCCTTCAGTTTCAGGCAGCGTTGCACCGTGATTGACTTCTGACAGATAGTGTTGAAGAAGTTAAAAAGATCCGTGATAGTCTTGCGGACACCTGGCTCCATGATACCTCTAAGTGCAACAGGCAGTATCTGTGTGATCATCACATGGCAGTCATGAGACTTCATGCCAATTAGTCGGTGAGTCTTCATGTCAACAAGTTTTTGGATGTTTGCTGAGTAACCCGAAGAAACTTTGACACCATAGAGGCATTCGCAAAAGCTATGGAGCTCGTGTCTACTCAAAGTATAGCAAGCAGCGGGACAGTTGGTCTTGACTCTGATACCATTCTTCCTCGTCTTGGTCGTTTCTCTGGTTGCCCACAGCTCATGTCTTATATTCATGTGTTGCATGTCTGCTTGTATCTTCGGTCCATCTTTTGTCTTATCCGGAATGTTGAGCAAGAGACCAAGCAAGCTGTCGCAGACATTTTTTTCAACATGCATTACATCTATGCTGTGACATGTGTCTAGGTGAGGCCAGTAAGACAATTCCCAAAAAACAGATTTCCTTTTCCAGACGCCCTTTACCGGCGGCTGTTTCTTTCCTTTTCCTGGCTCAACTTCGTCCATTTCATTCAAGAGATCATAGATTTCTTGTCCGGTCTTCTCGCGAGGCTTTGGACAGATTTCTTTTATTCTGTCAAACATTTCTGTGTCCTCTCTCCATGGGTCATTCATGGTCAGCCACCTTCGGTGGCCTATGAACACGATTTTTCTAGAGCCCTCTAAGAAAACACTTGTGGTTTCTTCCATGCACTTAACACATGCTTCATATCCTTTGGTACACTGAGACGCGTTGTTCCCGTACGCGGGATAATCTTGCACCATTGTGAACAATAGGCCTTTTAGAGTGAAGAACTCTTCTTTGTCCACGCCCCCAGACGAGAGCCCCTTCTTCCCATAGCGTAGCTAGTTCGTCCTTCAGTAGTTGTTGATACACATTAAGATTCATTCCAGGTTGTTTTGGCCCTTGAATGAGAATAGTTAGGTGCATGTACTTTCGCTTCATGCACAACCATGGAGGGAGGTTATAGATCCAAAGAACAACGGGCCATGTGCTGTGTCTGCTGCTCATGTTGCCAAATGGATTTATTCTGTCCGTACTCATACCAAACCTGATATTCCTCGGATCACTACCGAAATCTGGGTATTTGGCGTCGATTGCCCTCCACTGACAAGCATCAGCTGGGTGTCTCAACACCCCGTCCTTTCTTCGCTCCTCTTCGTGCCAACGCAGCAGCTTTGCCTCCTTCTTGTTACCGAATAAACGCTTCAAATGGGGGAAGGTTTAAGGACTGGAAGGTACCATACAACCTTTGCAGGGGCACCACTCGTCACTTCTTCCTCATCATCGTCTTGGTTTCTGTCCCGCTTATATCGAGATGTGTTGCACACCAGACATTTGTGCAGCTCTCTATACTCTTTGTGATAAATAATGTAGTCGTTCCGACAAGCATGGAGTCTCTCTACATTCAATCCAAGGGGGCAGATCACCTTCTTGGCTTCCTCGGTGCTCGTAGGCAACATGTTCTCCTTTGGAAAAAACCGTCGCAAGGTAAGCCAGTGTCTCATCGTAGCTTGCGATACAGTTCATGAAACCCTAGACCTCCTACCGATGCTTTGAACCGTGGGAGCAATCATGATATATGAAAACATATATAGGTGGCATAATCACCTATCTTATGATATACTCTCCTCGACGAACTTCCTTATGCCTTAGTATGGTCATATGCACAAATATACTGCCCCAAGTATATGTGTATATGCAAACCTTAAATCTCTCCTTCCAAGAAATGGGTTAAACTCTCAAGTCGAATTCATGGCCATCAGTATCCCTCATGCCAACCATGTTGCAAAATAATATGGTGGAGCGCAGTACAAAAATTTGAAATTAAATTAAATATTGAATTTGGGCAGATTTGAGCTCCGAACTACAACCCCCATAAATAATCCTCAGAAAAATCCCAATAAATCCCCAAGAATAGTTACAGATATATTCACCCCAATATGCAATAAATGTGATGAACCTCAATTAAAAAATTTCAAAATAATTTCTCGGTTTGAGCCATTGTTGAATTGAAGATGAATCCCTAACTTTCAGGCCTCGAAAAATTTCCCTAAAATTATGGGAGATGTATTTTATAATGTACATCTCAAATCCATGCCCAGCTTTTTTGATACATTCAAAATTTTCAAATAAATAATTTTTTACTATTATGCCCAATTTGAACTTAGCTCAAGTCCCACTGATTTAAACTTCCAAAAAAATATTATAAATTTTGGGGACTCTCCTCTACCCACACTGCTTCCATCTTGCCCCTAAACCTCATTTCTTATATACCATTTCATCCCTCGAGAAAATCAACAAAAATTCAGAGAAGTGTCCTGCACCATTCATCTCTTTTTCCCTGCTGTTAATCTCTTCCTCATCTCTGCTAAAGCCGCCCTGTATGTACCAACTGAGCAACTTGTGCTCCTCTGCTAGTGGGCCCTGACCCCCACGTGACAGCTTCTTCCCTAATCCTTCTTCCCCGTTCATTTCTCCTTCTCTCTCACTGATGCTCAGTGCACTGTGCCATGCTCTCCACGTCTTCATTTGGTGCCCAATTTTCACTGCACCCATAACACCTGTTAGCTACCTATCTTCCTTCTTTAGTTCTTTCCCCCCTTCAGCTTTAAAGCCAAACCGAAGCTCCATACTCCACATTTGCTTCTCAAATCGGGCTCCTCCCTCGGTTCCTCCCACTCCCCAAGCCTCCACCCTCATTCTCTTCTCCACCTCCTATGTCCTCTCCTCTTACTCCCTGCCGCACCATAACAGCTACCACAAAGCTTCTTCTCCCCAAATCAAGCAGCCAGTAGATGCCACAGCCACCCAAGTGCCACCACCCTGCTCAGTGAGATCTTCCGGCCTTCCTCATCCTTCAGAGCTCACCGGCATGTTTCTTTCTGAGACCTACAGCACGCCGCCGTTGCCGGCTAGATTCCCCACTGCTGAGATCTGTGGATGCCCGTGTCGCTATTTCTAGTCCCTGTCGGGAGCCACCGACCCATTGGGAACTTCCCCTGGGCCGCGTCGGTTTTGACTTGAGCATCGCTTGCCCTCGCCAAGCCGCCTCCTGTCATTGGCGGGGTAGACCGAGGTTAGTCTACATCGGTGTCTACCCCGGTCTCCTTTCCTGTCTCCAGCCACGGGACCATCACCACCACCTCCCTCACCGCTCGCCTCCGGGTCCTCACCGCCACCACCTGCCATCGGTATGGGTTCCCCGAGCTCCTCGGCCTACCGTCAACCTTGGGTAAGGGTCACCCGAACTACCTCCCATGCTGTCCACCACCCCCTCCATTCTTCTATCTTAACCAGCTGCTTAACCCTAACCTCGCCCATTAGTCATGCGTGGAAAGAAACCTTTTAGAATGGTGAGTGTCACTGACAAATGGCCCCATGCCATGGCTTATTTAAAGGCGCGTTTGCAGGTTTCCGCTTTCCCTATCAGAACACGTAACCCTTTTATGTATTCCTTCTCGATTATGCTTTCTAGTCCGGAAGGCGTATTTTCATCTGTTCCTTTGCTCAGAACCGCCTACATTAACTGAAGGCACATTTCCAAAAAATTCCTCCGATGTCACCCCTTTCCTCTGCAGACAGATTTGCCCCTTCTTTATTTTCCTCCGACAAATCTTCGGAAACCCGTGTCTCCTCCGTCGTAGCTCCGAATGGAGTGATTCTTTTTCCTATAATCTTCTAAATTCAAAACCTAGCCAATGGTATGACTTTCCTAATTTTGAAATATATTTTAATTTCAGATTTTAATTTAATTCAAATTTAAACCTGCAATGTCTCATGTAATATGGCTCCATACGATTTAATTTTTTCACCATAGCTTCTTATAAGGTATTTCAGGACATGTTAGTCCAGCAAAAAAAATCTTCTATTCTTTAAACCTAAGCATATATCAAGTTTGAATATTCCTTTTTAGTGAGATAGCCTTTGTTAATGTCGTCAAATCATATGAATATGACCCTTAAAAATTGGGTAGTATATTCTTACACCCCCTGATCTCAACAAAAGTATGACAACCCAAAATAATTATGTCTTAATAACTGAACCTTGTACATTGTATATAAAGGTAAGCCGTCAATTCATGCAATGATGCCTGCTTCCTCGTCTAATTGAAAACACTAAAGAACGAAAAAGGAAAATCTTCTAAGTCCAAAACCCACCACCTAACATGCTATCTTTGTGTGAATTGATTTATCTAGTGTTACATTTGGTGTCACTGGTATTGGTCGTGCCGTTGATTTATTCGATGTTCCTTGGACGTGTAGATACTGACGTTACGAGATATCACGTGGAGGATTGCAGACTATTGTTGCATCAAGTTCAAAACCAAGATAAGGGCGAATATTGCCAAACAAGCAGTTCCACCTTGATCAAGTTGAATCCAATATATGTCAAAACTTAAATACTTTGTTTGCAACTCTGCACGCTATGTGAATAACAACACTATTTTATGCTAGACTTAGTTATACCCTGTAGTTGCATACGACATAGGCTTGACACATCTACCCTTGTAACCCTAGCATTACTTTCTGGACAATGTATGTCCAGCAGAATATTAAGGCTCTAGGTTATAGCCATGCTTAGACACTACCATAGAAAAGGTCATCGCACACGGTTAAAAAAGCTCATCGCATACGGTTTTTCAGCCCGTATGCACCGGCCGGTCACCGATATGGGGTGCACATCACACACGGGTCCAGAGCCGTATGCGATGATATGCACATCACATACGGTTTTTCAGTTTGGCCCATGTGCGATTGCTCCATACAGACGGGTTATTTAGGTTGGGAAAATCGTCACATACGGTTTTTCAGTTTGGCCCGTGTGCGATGTGCTCCATACAGACGGGTTATTTAGGTTGGGCAAAAAGCCAAAAAAGTATTGTTAGACACGTAGAACTCGCCCTCTACAACCATGCACGTGCCAAGAAGTCACGCGATTCTTCACGCGAAATACGCGCGCGTGCGGTTTTGGAGACTCAAACCCATAACCTCCATGACTTCTTGCTCTCACGCGAGCCCACCTAACCATCTCACTTGAACACAGTCTTATGACTAGGTAGGATATCTATTCCTTTTGACCCTTTCAATCTGAATCTTTCGGCTAATATTTGGACATCTAGATAGCTTCAAACAAGAAACTTGTCAACTGCAAAGTCATAGATCTCGTCGAGAGCTACAATTTTCATATAGACATTGTCTCCATCCAAATTCATATTAAAAAGTTACGAATTTCCAAAAACGAGACATCGCACACGGTTGTTGCCTAACAACCATGTGCGATGTGCTGTGCGATGTGCCTCCTTCCGGCTAATATTGGGACATCTAGATTGCTCCAAATGAGAAACTTCTCAACTGCAAAGTTGTAGATCTCATCGAATGCTATAATGTTCATATAGACATTGTCTCCATCCGGCTTCATATGAAAAAGCTATAAATTTCAGAAAACGACATCACACACAGTTGTTTCCTAACAACCATGTGCGATGTGCCTTTTTCTGGCTAATATTTGGACATTTAGATGGCTCCAAACGAGAAACTTGTCAACTACAAAGTTGTAGATCTCATCGAGGGCTACAATTTTGATGTAGACATTATCTCTATCCGACTAAATATGAAAGGGTTACAAATTTCCACATCGCACACGGTTGTTGCCTAACAACCGTGTGCGATGTGCCTCCTTCCAGCTAATATTTGGACATTCATATGGCTCCAAACAAGAAACTTGTCAACTGAAAAGTTGTAGATCTCGTCGAGTGCTACAATTTTCACATAGACATTGTCTCCATCCAACTATATGAAAAAGTTATGAATTTCTAAAAACGACATCGCACACAGTTGTTTCCTAACAACCGTGTGTGATGTGCCTCCTTCCGGCTAATATTTGGATGTATAGATGGCTCTAAACGAGATACTTGTCAACTGCAAAGTTGTAAATCTCATCGAGAGCTGCAATTTTCATATAGACATTGTCTCCATCCGACTTAATATGAAAAGTTACGAATTTCCACATCGCACACGGTTCATAGGAAACAACCGTGTGCGATGTGATCCACACGGTTTTTCAGAAAAATCATGTACGATGTGCCTCACATCGCACACGGACCAATTTGCCATGTCACATCACACACGAGCCTGAAAAAGTGACTGTGTGCGATGTTCACATTGGTGACGGGTTAGGCCAAACTGTGTGCGATGAGGGGTCTTAAAAGACCTATTCTGTAGTAGTGAGACCTACTATACAAAAAATTCAGGTTTATCGGATTCACGGGAACCAACCATTTCGGATGGCATAAAACCCTTGGGAGATGTGTATTTCCCTAGGCAGATGTTTGGAAGTGATTTTTTCCAAAACCCCAAAATAAAATGGAGAATGATTTCGATTCGGGTGAGAAACATAAGTGGAGATTGGGGAATGGTTGTATCATGTAGGGACATGGCTATAAGGTAAAGATATATAGTCTTGCATGAATTAGTTAAGGACCCAGCCTAAGTGCTGCTCAACTAAGCTCACCTTGTATGTCTTGAGAAGGACTTGACTCATTACTCTGTGGAGTACTAGCGTGTGAACTTGTAGACAGTAGGGTGAAATGTGCAAGGGGATGGTTAAATCCCAAGAGAACTTTGTCGTAACTGATGTAGGAAGTTCTTCGACAGAAAGATGGGTCTATTTCTGTCTATATGTCAAGATTAGTCGAGCGTAAACAAAAAATGGGTATAGCTCATTTAGCGTGTTCTACGCAAGGGCTATACGAAGGAAAAGTCTCGTTGTGATACCCCCGCCAGCACACCTCGTGAAATGTGTGCATTTGGCCATGGCAACAAAGGGGACTCGCACCTTGTGAGTAAAGCTGTACAACCTCTGCAGAGTGTTAAAAATCTATTCGAATAGCCACATACTCGGTTATGGACATAACTTGGCTAGGCCACACACTAGTTAGACTGGATTTGTTTGCAAAACATGGGGTATAGTTTTTAAAGATGTGGGCATGATATGTCCATAGTGTGCAGTATGAGCAACCAGTGTATAGTGGGAACTACAGAAGTAAAACCTAGTTCGTGCTACAAGGGTAGTAGGGGTAGCTGTCAGCGTTACGGGGCCCAGGGTCCCCTAAACCACTGGCAAAGGCCCAACTTGACACCACGTCGCCAAGGACACGGGAGTTAAGAAGAGGTGCTCGGGGGCTCACCCTGAGCACTGTTCCACTCGGCTAAATCGAGGGGTGCCCCGAGTCGTCCCTTAAGGGCGCTTCCCGAAGGGCCCAAGGCGACTTGGTCCCTGCTCAGGACGAAGCGAGCAGAAGTGCTCGGGGGCTCACCCCGAGCACCCGAGGTGACCTGGCCCCCGTTCGGGGCATCGAGTGCCTCGCCCGGATGATAGAGCGGCCTAGGGAGTGTGCTCGGGGGCCTCCGATCCCAGGAGCCTCGAGCACCCCTTGTGGGCCCCTCCTCAGTCCGCATGGCCCAACAGGCGCATTTAATGCATGTGTCGGGTGCATTAAATGCCTGTCTACTCTATGTCCTTGTGGACCGGAGGGGTGTCCTGACCGAGTCCCGTCCCTCCAAGTGATAAGCCCTGTCAGTTATCAGTCGTGGAGGGGATGGAGAGGTCTGATGCCTTTTTGACTTTGAGGGCGCGCCTCCGCGTGCCCATATGTATGCCCTCTGCACCTGGTCCGTGGGGCTCGGGTAGTTGCAGCATAGCCCATGTCAGGAGATGTCAAGTCTTCACCTCCTAACACGGCCTCATCATGATGATCCGGATTCCAACCAAGGCGTGACCGGCACTGTTCCGCTACAGTGAATCTCAACCACCGGCGTGGCTTGCCCACACCCCTTTCGTCAGCAACAAGCATGATTGTAAGATATTTACCTTTCGACCACTATGGTGACGCCCAGATATATAAGGGGAGAACCGCAGCCATGCAAAGGGGGATCCCTTCTTAATCGATCTTTAGACAACACAATCCTAAACATCCTAATCCTAGAGGAAGAAGAACAGGAGCACCTGTGCTGCTAATTCATTGTAATCACTCCACATATTCTCAAATACATAAAAAACAGGACGTAGGGTTTTACACCTAGAAGGTGGCCTGAACCTGGGTAAATCATCGTGCAATTTCTAGTTTCCAATCCTGCCAAGCTCTAGCTCTGGCGTAGCTTCCCCGGCCAAATCCCAAAGGGAGTCCTTCTGCACCACCGATACCGGCATTTGTACGTCGACATCTGGCGCGCCAGGTAGGGGAGGCTAAGTTCTCGAAACTGCGCCGCTCATGGCAGGCCAGCAGTCATCTTCCAAGGGGGGACGACTGTAGCCATTCGCTTCAACACATTCCGCGTCCTCTCGAGAGCAGGGGCATCATGCCGATGCAGCCTTCGTCGAGCTCCCCCAGCCGGTTCGCCGCCGGCTGGATTTCGACGAGCTGGGTGAAGCAGGTGCGCTGCATGCCGTGCAGCTTCTCCTCCGGCACCCTCCTGTCCAAGTGGAAGGCATATCTCTTGTGGGCCCTTGGCTCCAGGAGGTAGCCAACCTGGTCGACACCGCTCGCCGTCAGGCGGCGGCCAGGGGTTCCCATACCTCTTCGAGGCATGGTGACCCCCAAGATGGCCCCTCAGGTACCGAAGCGATGGAGCCCCACAGCGGGTCCCACCATTTAGTCGCCTCTCCTGTTCTGGGGGGTGACCCAGACCTTCGCCACCGCATCATCCAGTGGAGAAAAGGTCAAGATACGCATGTCACCATCGAGCGCCAGCGGGAGAAATGACATGAGGTAGGGCCTATCGAGCGCCAGTCATCCTCCGGCCCCGCTGCCAGTCGCACGTGTTCTCCGGTGCGCATTCGCGCGCCACCGGTCGGGAGGGTCAGCACCCCGCTTGACGGAGCGAGATGTCAGGCTTTTACTCCTGACCTTCGCCGCGTCAGCTGGCCGAAGAAATTCTGGCCTGACCTGCCGCAGAAGTACGATGCCTCTTTCCACCCGGAAGAGTTCCTCCAGATCTACACCACCGCTGTGCAGGCGGCTGGTGGAGCCGAAAAGGTGATGGCCAACTGGTTCCTCATGGGCCTGAAGGGCTCTGCCCATTCATGGCTCATGAACCTTCCCCCAAGCTCAATTCGCTCGTGGGAGGACCTTTGCCACCAGTTCGTGGCCAACTTCCAGGGCACTTTCGAGCGCCCCGACATGGAGAGCGATCTCCATGCCATTAAGCAGCAGCAAGGGGAGACGTTGCAGCACTTCGTCCAGCGTTTCAGCTAGGTTCGCAACACCATCCCCAAGATTTCCCCTCAAACAGTTATCGTCGCCTTCAGGCAAGGCGTCCACGACGAAAAGATGCTTGAGAAGCTGGGCACGTGTGACATCCAGTCCACGGCGGAACTGGTCGCGGTCGCGGACAAGTGCGCCAAGGCGGCTGAGGCTCGCGCATGGCACAGTCCGCACCCCAACCGTCCTATGGTCGACGGTGCAGGTTCCTCCCGTCCCCCCAGGGGGCGGGAGAAGAAGAACAAAAAGCGCAAGTCCGAGCCCGTCGCGGCAGCGAACCCCAAGGCGCGAAAGCCGCCGCGCAGCGGATCAGGCGGCGGCAAGAAGCCATCCAGGGCCCCCGAACAGGGCTCTGGCAGGTGGTGCAAGATACACCAGACCAACCGGCACCGCCCTGCTGAGTGCCGGACGGTGAAGTTCCTCGCCGAAAGGAACAAGAAGGAGCGCGAGGAGCACCACAAGAGCGGCGGCGATGAGTGCGACGGGGTGGGACGAGAAGAAGGTCTCGGGTTCCAGGAGCCTGAGGCTATGGCGTGAATCAACAGGGGTGCCTCTACGCCCACTTCGCGCCGCCAGTTTAAGGTGATGGCTCGTGAAGTGTGCTTGGCGACCCCGAGCACCGGATCGACCCGGCCACTGAAGTAGTCGGGGGTCTCGATCACCTTCGACCGCTCCGACCACCCCGAGAACACGTCGGGTGTAGTCCGCCTCCCTTTGGTGGTCTCCCCGATAGTGTGCAACATCAAGGTAACCCGCATGCTAATCGATGGGGGCGCAGGCCTTAGTCTCCTATCCCCCGAGGTTTTCAGCAAGATGCAGGTGCCACCCGGGTAGCTGAGGCCAACGATGCCGATTCATGGCGTCACCCCAGGCCTCACCATGCCCCTGGGGCAAGTGTTCCTGACGGTCACATTCGGGACCAGGGACAACTTTCAGATGGAGAGCGTCGTCTTCGACGTCGCCAAGTTCGACCTCCCGTACAACGGCATCCTCGGCCGCCCGGCCCTCGCCAAGTTCATGGTAGCATCCCACTACGCCTACCTCACCATCAAGATGCCCAGGCCCAACGGCACGATCACAGTGCCGGCCGACCTCCAGGGGTCCGTCCTCTGAGCCGAGCAGCTATTTTCGGCCGCCTTCGCTGCGGCCGAAGACGTCGGTGAGCATCCTGAGTCCTCTGGTCCGCCCCCGACCAAGCTCAAGATCACCGCAGACGACTCCGTCCCCATCAAGGAGGTGATCCTGGGTGAAGACGTGTCCAGGACCGCCAAATAGGAAAGCGCGCTCATCGCCTTCCTCCGGGTGAATTCCGACGTGTTTGCTTGGCAACCGTCGGATATGCCCGGGGTCCCTAGGGAGGTGATCGAGCATCGCCTCGCCGTGCATCCCGGCGCGCAGCCCGTTCGGCAGAAGGTGCACTGTCAAGCACCAGAAAGACAGGAGTTCATCTGGGCGGAAGTCGGCAAGCTCCTTGCCACCGGCTTCATCCGCGAAGTCCTCCACCCGGATTGGCTCGCCAAACCTGTCATCGTGCCAAAGGCCAATGGCAAGCTGAGGATGTGCGTGGATTACACCGACCTCAACAAGGCATGTCCAAAAGATCCTTTCCCTTTACCTCACATTGATCACATAGTCGATTCCACTGTAGGATGTGACCTTTTGTGCTTTCTAGATGCATATTCTGGCTATCACCAGATTAGTATTTCGGTAAAGGATGTGGAAAAAACTTCTTTTACAACCCCTGTGGGGACTTATTGCTATGTTCGCATGCCTTTTGGGTTAAAAAACGCTGGGCCTATGTACCAGCGTGCCATGTGCATTACTTTACAATATCAGATAGGTCGCAACATCAAGGCCTACGTCGACAATCTCGTTGTCAAAACGAGAGATCAAGCAACGCTTCTCGAGGATCTGGCGGAGACTTTCAATAGTCTCCGCAGTACTCGCATGAAGCTGAACCCCGAGAAGAGCGTCTTCGGGGTTCCCTCAGGAAAGCTCCTTGGTTTCCTGGTCTCGAACCGGGGAATAGAGGCCAACCCCGAGAAGATCCAGGCCATCGACCAGATGCGCCCGCCGACTTGTCTTAAGGACGTGCAGCGCCTAACGGGCTGCATGGCGGCCTTGGGACGGTTCATCTCCAAGCTCGGGGAGCGGGGCCTCCCCCTATTCAAGCTCCTCAAGAAGTCGGGCCGCTTCGATTGGACTCCAGAGGCCGAGCAGGCCCTCCGGGATCTCAAGTACCTCACCTCGCCTCCGGTCTTGGTGGCACCGAGACCCGAGGAGCCCTTGCTCCTCTACATCTCGGCTACTCCCTGAGTGGTGAGTGTGGTCCTCGTGGTCGAGCAAGAGGTCGGTTCTGAGCTCTCGACGACTCCCCTGACGACGAAAGTTTTCGGGTCCGAGCTCCCGACAAGCAACGAATCCAAGGAGAAGCCCGGGGTCCCAGCTCCCGAGCGGCCCCCAGCAGTTGGGAGCACTCGGGTCCAAGCTCCTGAGTGACCCCGAGCAGTCAGGATTGCTCGGGGCTAAGCTCCTGACAAACAATGAGTCCAAGGCAGAGTCCGGGTCCGAGCTCCCGGGCAAACCCAAGCAGCTAGGAGTGCTCGGGGTCGAGTCCGAGTCCAAGCTCCCGGGCGAACCCGAGTAGCTAGGAGTGCTCGAGGTCGAGTCCGAGTCCAAGCTCCCAGGCGAACCCGAGTAGCTAGGAGTGCTCGGGGTCGAGTCCAGGTCCAAGCTCCCGGGCGAACCCGAGCAGCCAGGAGTGCTCGGGAACAATCTCAACCCCCCGAGTCCCGTACTCGGGGAGGTCCCAAACAAGGGCCACGTCCAGCAGCGTCCCGTATACTTCATCAGTGAAGTATTACGCGACGCCAAGATGCGCTACCCACAGGCCCAGAAGATGCTCTACGCAGTTCTTGTTGCGTCGAGAAAGCTACGCCACTACTTCCAAGCACATGAGGTTTTGGTGGTTACTGCCTACCCCCTCGAGCGCATCCTGCACAATCGAGAAGCCACTGGCCGCGTGGTCGAGTGGGCGATTGAACTTGCTAAGTTCAACCTCCGCTTCGTCAGCAACCGGGCGATCAAAAGCAGAGCTCTGGCCAACTTCGTGGCCGGGTGGACGCCGGTGCCTGAAGACGAAGGGGAGGAGTTGCCCGTGAATCCGGGACATGAAGGAGCCGGACACTGGATGATGCACTTTGACGGGTCCCTCACGCTCAAGGGCGTGGGGGCTAGAGTAGTCCTCACCTCCCCAACAGGTGAAGTACTCCAGTACGTCGTGCAGCTCCACTTCCGCGCCACCAACAACATGGCCGAGTACGACAGACTTCTCGCCGGGCTCCGTGCCGCCGCGTCCCTCAGAATCCGCCGTCTACTTGTCAAAGGTGACTCTCAGCTGGTCGTCAATCAGGTGTCCAAGGAGTACCAATGCTCCAACCCACAAATGGCGGCGTACCTGAGCGAAGTCAGGAAGTTGGAGCGGCATTTCGACGGGTTGGAACTCCAACACGTTCCACGCTGCTACAATGAGCCCACTGACTACTTGTCGTGACTGGCATCCTCACGGGAACGGTCCTGGCTGGGACCTTTGAAGTGAGGCTCTCCCAGCCATCCGTCGAGGCCGCCGACCAAGACGAAGGGGGAACCTCGTGCCTAGGTGAGGCTACCCAGGCAGCACCTTCAGTGGGAAATCCCGTCAGGCTGCTGTCGCCCGGCGAGCACCCCGTGCTCGCCACCTGTTCTCAGGAGCCTTCCTGGATCTCTGAGATCCAGGGGTACCTGAAAGAAAATATCCTTCCCGAAGATGATGCCGCAGCAAAAAGGATTGCGCGCCAAGCCAAGCGCTACGCCCTGGTAGATGGGGATCTCTACCGGCGTGGCACCAACGGCGTCTTTCTGAAGTGCATTTCTCAGGAGGAAGGCCGTGACTTGCTCGCGGATATCCATGAGGGCGAGTGTGGTAGCCATGCATCGTCCCGCACGCTGGTCGGGAAGGCCTTTCGGCAAGGTTTCTACTGGCCAACAGCCCTCCAGGATGCCATCGAGCTGGTTCGGCGCTGCGAAGCGTGTTAATACCATGCAAAGCAGTCACATCAACCGGCTCAGGCCCTCCAAACCATCCCTCTGTCTTGGCCCTTCGCGGTCTGGGGACTGGATATTATTGGATCGTTCTCCCGAGTAGTCAGGGGCTATGAGTACCTCTATGTCGCCATCGACAAGTTCACAAGTGGCAGAAGCAGAGCCAGTCGTCAAGATCACCAAGCACACCACGATCAAATTCATCCGAGGTATCGTGAGCCGCTTCGGGGTGCCCAATCGGATCATCACCGACAACGGCACACAGTTCACCAGTGATGCATTCCTAAAGTACTGCGAAGACATCAGCGTCAAGGTCTGCTTCGCGTCGGTCGCTCACCCTCGCGCCAACGGCCAAGTCGAGCGCGCCAATGCTCAGGTCCTCAAAGGGCTCAAAACACGAACCTTCGATCGCCTCAAGAAATGCGGTGCTGGCTGGATTGACGAGCTCCCTGCCGTCCTCTGGTCAATCCGGACGTCTCCCAGCAGGGCGACCAGAGAGACGCCTTTCTTCCTCGTATAGGGGGCAGAGGCAGTTCTCCCCTCCGAGGTCACCTTCGGCTCGCCTCGGGTTGGAGCCTACTCGAAAGGCAACCAGGAATAGAGAAGGCTCGACGATGTCAACTACCTCGAAGAGCACCGGTGCAGAGCTGCCTTTGTTGGCGGCCCCTTCACCGTACCCCCACCTTCATCCTCGTCATCATGACAATTTTCTTCATTTGTAATACGCTTGTAATCTATGCAGGTTCGCGTACTCTTTGCGGTACAGAATACAATTATTCAGACATGCATGTATTTTTTTTACTTCTAATCCAAGAGGGCATATAACGTTCTTGGCCTTGTAAGTTGTTGTTGGCAACACGTTCCCTTCTGGAAGAATGTCCTCCAGGAGCACCAACAGCTTTGTGAAACTTGTGTC
This sequence comes from Stipa capillata, assembly GCA_019208055.1. Lineage (NCBI taxonomy): Eukaryota > Viridiplantae > Streptophyta > Magnoliopsida > Poales > Poaceae > Stipa > Stipa capillata. Next base: position 77,770 of record JAGXJF010003261.1, on the reverse strand, counting down.
TGACCAGTTATTGCTTGCCTTGATCTTCAACAGTTCTAGCGTGACAGCCAATCATGTGTGCTTCGGTTTGCATCCCAGAAATAAGGGTATTTTCGAGTCTCCCAACAAGCCTAAGAACTCATCGTACTCTCTTCCACCAAGGTTCGTCCCTTCCGCGTCATGCAACATTTGGTCCAAATCATTGTGTACGTCAACCATATGCTCATTTGAGGATTCCGAATTGGCTTCTTCCGCTGGTTCGTTGAGCGATGCAACATGTCCAACCTCGACTTCTACCCCTTCGCCAACACCCACTCCTACATGCTCTTCGCCACTTGGGATGACTTCTGCCGCTTCGCCAGTGGCAACTTCTTCGTCCTCACCATGACTTGTCCAATCCATGAAACCCTTTATAAGCAAGTGTAATTGCAAGTCCTTTGTCGTCTGCACCATCTCCACGTTATTGCAATTACGACATGGACAACACATTTCATTCTTTCTCTTCCTCAACATATCTTCTCGAGCAACTCTAAGAAACCCAGACAAAGCATCTATGTACCCTCTGGGAGCATGATCCCCGTACATCCAACTTCGATCCATCGATCCTATAGTAATAAATGATAGCACGAAATTATCCACTTAATTATAAAGCTTGATCATCTACAATTAGTGTTACTTTTGCTATGTACAATTCAATCCATCGACCACATTAATTGATTACTAAAATATGAGGATTCTATTATGAAAAGTGGAGTATTTTTGCAATAGGCCACTTACAACTTCTACCTATCTAGCTTATCCAAAATCCACAAGTAAATTGGTTTAAGGATCATAAATTTTATTAATAAGAGCATAAAGCGGCTTTCATTAAAGAAATTTGGCTTAATTTCCAAAGCAGCCGGTTTCTATTTTAGTATGAAATGGATAAATACGAAGGGTTTAATCCATGTCCTTTAGGGGATGTACACACTTAATAAATGATATAGAGAGAGCAATTACTAACCTGCACTCGTCTCCAACTCAAAATATAGCACTGTCCAAGGTCCAAATGCGACCCCTAGCTCTCCTCTCACCAAATTGCCCACAAATCACGCTTGTCAGCGGCCGCAACATTGCAGAGGATGCGAGGAGGCGCCGCTTTTGGTTGGAACTTAGGAGCAAATTAAAACTTGGGTTCGACGCGTGGCGCAAATGACAAGTCACCCGGTAGCAACGATGACAACGAGGAGGACGACGGCAGCGATGACAACGAGCAGCACGGCGCCACTGCTGCCTGAAAGGGCTACTGTACCGATGACTGCTGGGAACACACCGACGAGGACGAGGATGATTGCTGGGAGCACACGGACGAGGACGACGACGACCTCAACGGCTTCAACGACGGAGGTGATGGCAGTAGCGACATCGACAATGATGTGGCCTCCACGGTGACGACGGCACGATCAGGCTTGCCCAGGAAGAGGCGTAGGCCTTATTAGATAATTAATTAGTCTACTAATTACTACTATGTAATTACTGCTACTTCGTAATATATATATGTTCAAATATATGTTCGATCTCTGCCTTAGTGTCCAAAAATCACAAATATATGTTCTATTGTATTCCTCCCATTCATAAGAGAGTCACCGAAAGCAGACGAAAGTCGTGAGTTGTTCGTTCGATCTTTGGCCATCACGGTTACACTTTTTATCACTGACGGATAGAAGTATGACACGTCTGTGATGATTACTTACCCGTCAGTGATGAGTCATCATCACAGACGGGTTGTATTTTTACCCGTCTATGATGAGTCATCACTGACGGGTAGAAATGTGACCCGTCTATGATGACTTTCCCGCCATTACAAGGACTTCAACAATGACGGCCCAAAAAATAACCTGAGTCATGGGAGACTGATCACTGACGGGTGGGTACCATACCTGTTAGTGATGACAGCCTTTGTCATTCGCCTAGAGTAGGATCATCACAGACAGGTTGTATTCTCACCCGTCTGTGATAAGTCATCACTGACAGGTAGAAGTACCACCCATCTGTGATGACCTGCTTGTTTGCCCGAGGTAGTCATCACTTACAGATCGAAAAGTAACCCGTCAGTGATGAGTCATTATCACAGACGGGTTATATTTTTACCCGTCTGTGATGAGTCATCACTGACGGGTAGAAATGTGACCCGTCTGTGATGAGACTTACATACCAGGCAGTGTTTTCTATGCATGTTTCCTGGCCTCATCAGTTCATTTTGCTTGCCACCTCTAAAAAACAGAATAACATCCCAGCTGCATGTACAGCCTTTGCACAGCCCCAGCATGCGCAGGACAATATATATCACAAGCATGCACAACACAAATTAAAGAATTTTCTGCATCTCAATTCCACATCTCAAATTTGACAAATCCACATCTCAAATATATATATATATGTACAACACATTCGACATCGCACAAGTTGCTAAAGAATTTTGCACATCTCAGTTTCATATGGAAACGAACTATCTAGGGCTTGGTTCATGGGTAGAAAGTGCTAACTAGAGTGTTTACACACTGACTACAAATGGACGCATTAGAATGCGATATCTGTATGTGCACTCTCTCTTATGCTCGGGCTTCATCCTGAGCTCTGATCGAAGCACACAATCATGTCAGTCACAATTCACAATTTAGCATGGTATAATCAGCATATAACAAAGTAGATAGGTTCGGAAGGTAATATCTAGCAGAAGGCATCTGATACGTCACGTAGTTTTCTTGTGCAGTGTAACCGCAATAGAGCGTTGTCACCATGGTGACATTGCATTTACACTGCACAAGACACTCTTTCCGAATAAAGTGTCTTGTGCAGTGCAGCGCAGCGCAGTGTCACAAATGCAACGGAGAGGGGAGAACGGTAGCCTCCACCGGCGCCGGCGTTGCTGCATGGCGGAGGAGCAGTCACCGGCCTCGAGGAAGAGGTAGCGACCGGATCCAGGCTCAGGGGGCTCGGGGGGGCTCGGGGGGGCTCGGGGAGGAGGCAGCGGTTGGATCCGGGCTCGAGGAAGAAGCGGTGACTGGATCCGGGCTCGGGGAGGAGGCAGCGGTCAGATTCGGGCTCGAGGAAGAGGCGGCGACCGCATCCGGGCTCGGGGAGGAGGCGGCGGACACAGCGCGGTGTGAAAGAAAGCTAGGGTTTCAACGTGGCGAAAATGACTAGATCCGGCATTTATACATAGAAGAAGTCATCACGGACTGGCAAAAATTATGCCCGCCAGTGCTGGTTTGGTCATCTTTGACGGGTCAGTTTTCTAGCCGTTCGTGATGACACTGCAAGTCATCACTGATGGGTAGTTTTCCTACCCGTCTGTGATAAACGATGTCATCACTGACGGGCGAAAAATCTACACGTCACTGAAAGTCATCACTGACGGGTAGTTTTCCTACCCGTCAGTGATGACATCTTTGATAATAGCCCTGAGGCTCATCGCATATTCATCACTGACGGGTAGAAGTTATTCACCACTGATGGGCACGGTCTACCCGTCAGTGATACCGATCCTAGATGACGTTGTTTATAGTAGTGGATACATGGAGTTGTTGGCCTTTAATTGTGAAATTTTAGCAGGAGCTATCGTATTTGATTTTATGCTCATTAAGTTTGATTTTGAAAATGCCTTCAAATATATTATTCTCATATTTGAATGAAAACTTATATTTTCAGTCAACATTCAACCTAGGCTAGAGCCACTTTCTTGATCAAGCTATGCATAAGACATCTATTCATTATACACTCCTTGTGGGATAACGATAGAGTTTGCGAAGGCTAGGGCATAACCCTAATCAGTTGCCTGTCGGGTGTGGCATACTGATGGGCCACATCACCGCTTGATTCCCATTGCAAGATTTTAGCCGATGGGCTATAGGTATAAGACCTCGATCTAGATGGTTTATTTATATATCATATCCTGATATGTGCGTGTATGACAATGATATACAGGTTAACTTGTATGTACTAGCTACTAATCATGGGACCAGTATAGGAGACACAAGGGTTTATCCTGCCTTAAAACTGGGCAGCCACACGATAAAGGCATTAAGGTATCCTTCAATACACAACAATACTATATAATAAATTGTATTACTGAGGATCTCGAACTAGTAACCAAATTCTATATTTTTCTAGTGCCACCGACAAGAAGGTAGAAATTGCATTTGTGGCACTACTATAGAAACCCACACCCATGACATACATCAACGACGGGTATTCTTCTTTTGTCAATGAAGCTCACTCTGAATAACGGGCTAGAGGAAGAATCGGTCGTTGATAACTTCACCAGGTGCCTGCACGCATTCCCGATGAAATTGCCAATGATGATTTAGCTCAAAGCTCGTCATTGATGGCTCTTGCCACGTGTAGTACTCCGGAGATTACCTCATCCAGTGTATCCTGCAGAAGAAATTTCCACGGCTACACCGTTTTGTCCTCGAAGCTCACCACATGCCGGGGCGTATCCTCGTCCAATGCTATGACAAAGCAGTTGTCCGGCACCTCCACATGAAGTACATCCGTTGGGGCTCCGATCGTGTACTTCTTCAAAATTGCTATGGTCTTACCTCTACTGCCAGACTCTCTGCATGTACCAGAATAGCAGGGTCCAGGTTGAGGCCTACGGTCCCATAATGACAAGATCAACTACTACGGTTTCATAGAAGAGATTTCGGAGCTTGAGTATATAACTAGGAAGATCCCTATGTTGCGATGTTGTTGGGTGCATCTCAAAGGAATCCATGTCGAGTACCATAACTTCACAACTGTGGATCTACAATATCTTGGATCCAAAAATACCCACTTGTCCTTGCCAAGTAGGTTGCTCAAGTCTTCTACATAATTGATCCAGAATATCAGAACCGCTACGTAGTTTGGAATGATAAAAAGAGTATTATCGGAGTGGATGGTGCAGTGGATGAGGAAGAGTACAACCATATCGACAAAGAAGAATATAATTCTCACGAAGACATGATGATAGTTTACCCAGAACAAAGTGATGAAGGTACCTATTTATCTTTAGGCATTTCCAACCGTACACAGTACCGATTAGAGGTGACAATCGTAGTCGGTAGTGGGTTCTTACTTAAGCGTGGTGCTTATGTTCGTAATTCCCTGGAAGGACTAAGTGCTTGTGTGAGAATTTGGTTTCGGGATGGACGGTGACACTGGGAGTAATTTCCTTCGGTGAAACCATGGTCGTGCTCACACCGTTAGTGAGAAGTAGTTCCCAAGTTTGGATAAAGCTTAGAACTAGGTTATAAGGAGACCACTCTACTCGATCCTTCCCTACTAGAACCCTGCCTACCTCTCTTCTAATCTTGTTCCCCAATCTATAGCATAGATTAATTTCCCATTCGATGACGTGAACATGCACGTTCCTCAGTGGATACGATACCCTGGAATACTTTCGAGGTGAAATGCTACAATAACTTTTCCGTGCAATTGCGAATACAAATGTCTATAGGCCATAAGAATAGGCAACAAGCATTTTTGGAGCTGCCGCCAAGGAATGGCATTCATTTCTTCACCGAACCCATTCTATGCTACCTCTTTCTTTTATTTATCTCACAATGAATACAAAAGATATTCCACTTTCCACCTTTTCGGCTCCCAAGGCTCTTCATGCAAAGCACTTCTTCTCTAGTGATGGAAGACTTCGAGCTCCATCCTGATCTAGTCACCATAATCCAACAAAAAAGGTTTTTCAGAGAACCCTCTGAAAGCCCTTACACTCATATGACCCTCATTTTGGAACAATGTGCTACAGTTAGCATGAAAGGTGTTCCGGCTAATACATTGTAATGGAAATTTTCCCTTCTCGCTCTCGGACAATGCTGGAAGACGGGATTATATCGTGGTTAAGGACCTAAATGGAGACTGGGATTTACTTTATGAAAAATTTTGCTTAAAATTTGTTCACATGAGTAAAGTCTAGGAACTCCATTCCAAAATCATAAATTTTGAGCAAAAGCATGAGGAAACCATTGGTCAGGTCTAGAATAGATTTAAGGAATTAGTTGATACCGGACCAGACATAGGAATCCTTGATGTGACCATCATGCAAACCTTTACATGCTTCTCTCTCAAGAATGCAAACTGCAAGTTGAAGCCTCAGCTAGAGGATCATTTATTGATAAAACAACTAGTGAGTGTAAGAAAATTTTGGATAAAATCGCATACAACGAGGAATCATGCCAAAATTATAAAAAGAAAATCATCAAGAAGCCCCCAAAATCCATCATGAATCCAAACTAATAGAAGATGTTCCCTCTAAACTAAATCAGGAAGAAAATGAAGATCTAGACTGGGATGAACCCCCTAAGTACTCTAAATGGGCCCCAATAAATTTTAGTTCTAATCCAACAGGAATGAAGCGAGCCCTTAAACGTGTCCGCCATTTTGAGCAAACTCAAATCTCTAGAATCGGGAGCAAGTATAACTCAAATCTCAAACCTCCTCTCATCTCTTGTAGAATACTAGTAAGGTACTTGTGCATTGCAGCAAAACAAACGAGAGATGTCTAAAGACATTGATTAAATGGTCGCTCTATTTGTGAATAAGCGTGTTAAAAATGACATGCTTGCGGTTTTTAACAACAATCCTCGGCGTCTTTCTCAAACTTCCTTCCCTCTCTGAATATCAACTATGTTTCACCCTTCCTCTCTCTTCATCATTCCCTCAGTTTTGCCTCTAACTTTGTCGTTTCCGCTTTGCCATCTACGGAAAAAATTCTAACTAAGTCAGCTCCAATCACAAGAACACATGATGGTACAAATTGTTTTTGAGCAAGCACGGTAGGGGACACTACACCACGACAACGGATTCCCAATAGAAATGTTGGTAGGGACAACTGCTTTTAGCAGCAGAAAGTCAGTCGGTAAAGCTTTTGCAGACCAACATTTCCAGTCGACCAAAGTCTAGTTGGTAAAGGTCTTTCCCAATGGACTTTACTTTCCCAACAAACAATCTGATGGTACTTGAAGAGCTTTCCCAACTAACATAATCTTTCCCGACAGTTTATTTTTCCCTAAGACAAATGTTTACCGACCGACTGTCTGACGGAGTATGTCTTGCCGAGTGACACTACAGTGGCTGGCCAACATAGCTTTGCCGACTGACTATTTGTTGGGAAAACATAGTGCCGACCAACCTACCATATCATTCATGTTTCTGAAGACATTTGAAAATCAACGGTATAATAATTAAATCCAGAAATGTCATGGTTTCATACAATCATTCATCACAAATACAAATAGTTCATCCATTAGATTTTCCTCAATGTCATCACCATCTAGATGCTTAGAAATTTAAGTTAACAAAGTGCACAAAATATTTGGGTTCAATGCGGAAAACACCACATATATCCAGTTATAAATTTCCTCCATTACACAAAACATCCTATTCCATCCATATGGTGCAGACCACCAGCTGCTACTAGGTGTTCCTGGTGTCCTCCCTACAAAAGGTAAACACGCATCAATAGATTTATAAGAGACCATAGTGACATGTAGCAGAGCATCAAACATATAATTACATATGTCTACTTTATAAACATGACAACATAATAATCATCTCTATGAGCAAATATACATGAAGCTGATTTATAAATCCAATCAAGTTCTGATGAAGCCAATCAAAGACGTGATCATCATCTTCACAAGGCATTCATTTATTGATACACATGAATTGACTGGCATGCCTTCTAAAGAAGTAACAACTGGAGAAAATAAAAAAGTAGTATATATAATTGACCATTCCAATCATCCCAAAAATTGAAAGTTTTGGTGTTTTTTCGTTTCTGTTATAACTAAGTAAACATCAGCCAAGCACAGACAAGACTATTTATTAGACACTATTCACCAAGCTTATCGCAAGACTATTTATTAGACCATATTCACCAAGCTTAGCGCAAGCATATGCTAAGAACTAAAGTCAACTACACCTCACTTCTCAGTACTAATCAGCATCTCTTACAAGTTGCTGTTAATTTGCTATAGATTGATGACATGGATAACCTTATTGAGATAGTAAAGCAAGCAGAAAAAGAAGGGGCGCTGCTTTTGTATACCCTTGCTGATCCTGTGGTTTTTTAAGCAATTAGAAGGTCATGACCCAACACTCTAGGATTTCATGGGCACAAGACCAATTATGCCAAAATGGAGCATGTGAAGCGGGAGTTGAACCATGCAAATCAATATTTTTGCTCACCATCCAATATGTCCGGTCATTCATAATATTAGTTTTATTGTCTATATGGAGACCCCATTTTGTTGTTTCTCATGTTATAAATATCTTTTTTCCCGTCCAGAGGTCACTGGAAAAGCTAAGAGGAAACAACTGCTATCATTGTTAGGATATAGCATGACAGGAAACAGAAGTGCTCCATGCCACGCATATCAAAATGGTACTATCACCATGTTCGATCTCTTCTAGCTCTTTCTACAATAAGCTCTAAGCACTAATACCAAGTTCCAGAAACAGGGTTACCAAACTAACTGCAAGTTTATATGTTGTGAGGGAAGAGTGTGACAAATATATCTCAAGTACGAGACAATGATGACGCCCTTGCCTTGTACGGCTTCATCTAGCAAAATTATCTATAGTTAGAATCATACAGTAATCAATAGAAGCCAGAAAGAGAAAATGTATAGGGTGGGTGATTACTTTACTAGATGGCCATGCAATGCACCTCATGAAAGCATTGCCCGTAGTTTGTAAATCATCATATTCATAAGGCAGCATAGCATCCCTTCTAATTACAACATTAACAACAACCTCATATGTCTCTGACCCAAGAGGTCCCCCCCCCACAATGGTGTCTGCATTGACCGAGAGAATTGTTGTCTTAGCAACGGGAGTTTCAGGACCAGCCCAAGTGTATAGAAGCACATCCTGACCAATCTGGAGAATGTTTATTTCAAAAACATGATAACAAAGAATATTCAAATTGTTTGGATCAAATATATAGGTAAAGATGATAAGATTACGAGGCTTTCATCTTGATGGTGGCTTGGGACGATTTCTTGAGGGACCCTTGTAGCTACAACTCTCCTATGCACATGGATCTCTTCGCCATCATCTTCTAACTCGCATTCAACTCTAGAGTTCTATGCCAAACAACAATATGTAAATATTTTATTGCATACATGATCAATAAGCACCGCTATGAAAGGACGTAGAAAAAGTCCTTTACCTATCGGGAATTAGAACCATGTTGTGAGCTAGGAGTATCCACATTCTGTCCTCATTGTGAAACTAAAACTATGTTTCCATTTGGTCTACTTGTTGCTGCATTTGTTCCATATGTTGTTGCATTTCGTCCATTCGTCGGTTAATGACGCATCGAACTTCACCTTCCTCAAATCTGATTTCCATTCCTTCCATTTTATGTGTGAGGTGTTATAAACATATCTCAAAGCTGTGAGTCCACCTCATAAAATTCCTATTTCAATGACAAAATAATGACATTCAGCTAGATGACATTAAAGAAGACAATAGAATTTGGAAATTATATATTGCAATACCCTTATGGTCCCACACTTTCAACTTCTGCTCTTCATGGACATCTCTCCAATCTAACTCTGCAAGTAGTATACATAAAGTATGCATAAGTTCATTTAGAAATATATATAATTCTCCAAGTACACTTACAAAATGACATCTCTAGGGGGTACATGTTGCAAAAGTGTACTGGACTAGCCATTTTTGCTTGGGCTAGAAGATGAACCATCAAGTGAGCCATAATATCTGATGATGAGTAGTACACTAATACCGTATATGAGTAGTGCACTAATACCGTATATGAGTAGTACACTGGATACCCTGGATATCGGGGGCAGCTGATATAATGGCCAAAGATTCTAGGGGATAGGGAAACCCACCGTAAGGAGGAAGGCATCCCTTAAAATTAGGTACTCTATCCCTATGTCTAAGGGATGTCAGAGTTCTGTTTGGAGATAAGTCCATGTTCTCTACGACTCGGAAGGCTCCCTATAAAAAGACTCAAAGACCCCCCAAGGAAGAGGGAGATCTAAGAAACAACAAGCCTACAGAAGCCTTTAGCTGATTACCCTAGCCTCTCCAGAGCCTCAATCCGATTCCTGACTTCCCAGAGAAGATCCATCGTCTTTAGGAATTCGAGCCCTAGCGGACCTACCAAAGAAGATTCCCGACTAGGTTTAGATCCCATGTAGGCTCTACGCTGACAAATCCTTCTAAACTACTCAATATTCAATATCAGGACATAGGGTTATCATCGTAAGGAAGGCCCGAACCTATATAAAAGTCCTTGCATGTGTTTTCCAGTGCTGCGAGACGACGGCCCCAGGGGTCCCTACCCTTCAACAAATATTCTGCTCACGACAACCGTAAGATCGGCGGTTTACCAATCGTCGACAGATGGCGCTGACCGTTGGGACCTCTTCGGTCTATTCTGTCGAAACAGTGTTGGAATCAATCCTCATATGATGACTTCGCCTACCCGTTCAGCTTGGAACCAACAACCAATTATGTGGACCTCAGAGATTATTCCCCTGATGAGAATTCAGATAGCGAGGTGAACCGCTTCAGAGCCAAATGTGCCGTGGCATTCGGTGGTAAGTTGGAATCTCCTGACAACATCAGGACAGATGCCACACAAGCCGATGTCAAGATTGTCACCCTTGGCTTCTGATCAGTTACCTGGTCGAGATCGAACCCCTGAGATCTCTCCTAATGGAGAAGACTTAATGGATCTGGAGTACTCATCGAGTAAGGTTGACCCTCGGGTAGTCCTTGATGTTGAGGACAGCTAGAGAGACCTCATTGACATGATGCGGAATGATGGTACGTCCGATCCACAACAAAATGCTAGAGATCTCTGACAAGAAAAATCACCGGTTACACCACGAGGTAACATCATCAAACCGGTAGATCCAAACACCTTCCAACCAGAAGGAGAAGTGTACATTTCCCAAACTACTCAGAGACTCTCCGAAGTTCGCAATCTACTCTCATGTCCCCCGACAGCCGATCTTGCCACCTCCGATGGAGAGCAATGGTTACAACGATTAGGGGCAAAACTACAGCAAGCTCTGGTACAAGTAGAGTCTTCCCGATTGATGTCCGTTACCCACAGTTCCAATCGTAGAAGGACTCCTCCACGCATATTCAGAGAAGAATTAGATGCAGAAGGATGGCATGATCAAGAGGGATGACATCACAAAAATAGACATAATCGGGAAGCTGACCAGTCCGGACGAGGGTACCACCCTCTGTCTGTACCTAACCACCATTACCGAGACCTACGCAAAGAACTCGACTGATGCAGGTACTCGAGAGTACAGCAAGGATGTTCCCTAGCTCGAAACGCCTTGAAGCACCGAAGCCAAAGTCTGGAGTGATCTCCTACTCTGGATAGTAGAGAATTTGCACCTTCCTAGAAAACCATCAACGGGTGCCAAGCCTTCACAAAAGATCTTCGACACGTACGATGGTTGTTCCGATTCAAGCCTGGATCGATGGAAACGTACAAAGGCACCACAAACCCAACGGAATTTCTATAGATCTATACTATGGCCATCGAAGCCATGGGAGGTAATGAGAAGGTCATGACCTCCCGACTGCCCTGAAAGGAGCAGCGAGGACGTGGTTGACGAATCTCCCTCTAGGAATAATCCATTCGTGGGATCAGCTATGCAGCATGTTCCTCGGGAACTCCTAGGGCACATACACTCGTCCGGCCAAGATCGATGACCTCTTCCGACTCACCAACAGAAAGGTGAAACTCTACGCCAATTCAACAAATGCTTTAGCGCCATCCGCAACACTATACCAGAGGTAAGTGATACTGATGTAATTCGTGCTTTATCCATGGTGGCAGGAACAAAAGATGTACACAAGACCTGGTTGGTCATGCATCCTCCAAGAACGATGGCACAGCTGATGGATATCACCAAGAAGGCTACAAACACCGAAGAGACTTGTTATACATCAAGGAAGAACAACATAGAGCACCCCGGTCTCCTCTCAGAGTAGAGGGCAACTTGTGAAAAAGCAAGCGCAAGAAAAATCCCTTAGGGGGAAACGAGGAGAGGCCGAAGACCGATGAGGTAATGGCCAACCTTCCTAAGAAGCGCACCTAGCAACCCCACTCCAGAGACAAGCAGTCAGCTCCCACCGATAAGACAGGTAAGAACTGGTGTGACTTCAACCAAACTGACTCACATGATCTCCGTTTATGCTGACTATTCAAGAACTATGTCAAGGCAGAAAATAAGAAGCATCGCGGGAAGACCCCACAAGTTGCAAACCATAGTCGAGACTCTGATTCCGACGACAACTCAGGCCACGAACCATTCCAGGGAGAAGAACGAGCAATTGACCACATGTTCGGGGGCTCAGCTTCTTACGAGTCAAAAAGGCAGTACATGACCATTGCCTGAGAAGTCCTGGCAACAGTCCCACAAACTCCTCGCACAGTCAAGTGGTCAAAAGTTTAGATTTCTTTTGACCAGACCGACTGTCCCAAGAACCATGTCCGACCAGGATAATACCCCGATCATTGTCGAACCAACGATTAACAACTGTAGAACAGCCTGGGTACTCATAGACGGAGGGAGCTCGCTGAATATCCTTTTTGCAAGTGCCCTTGATGTGATGCAGATTCTGCGTTCGTCCATCAAAGTGGTAACTCAGGCTTTCCATGGCATTGTGCTTAGGGGTGGCTATCGAGCCAACTCGACTCGACTCATAAATACTTGTTAAATTAATGAGCTAGCTCGACTTGACTCGTTAACAAAATGAGCTAAAATGCAAAATCGACTTGACTCGCTAATTACTCGAGTAGCTCATTTAACTCATTCATTATTCATTAAGACATGTAACATTCTTTCTCATAAAATACATGTAGGAGCCAATGAAACTAGTCACTATAATCATAACAACAATACAGCAAGTAAAATTACAGTAATACAACAAGAAAATTACAGCCAATGAGAAGTTTTGCCGGATTTGGTTGGGCCAGATTTTTTTGGGCCTACCAAGTAAACAAGTTAAACGATTAGCTCGAGTACTCGGTAACTTGGCTCATTTAACTCATTATCTTAACTGAGTTAAAAGTCCAACTCGGCTCGACTCGTTAAGGAACAAGTTCAAACCGAGTAGAGCCAAGTTTCCGACTACTCGTTTAACTCGCAAGTTTTGAGTTATATATCCACCCCTAATTGTGCTCGGCTCCTTAGCCACTCCAATCAATCAAATCACTCTCCCTGTGACTTTAGGGAAACCAGAGAACTTTCGGACAAAAATAATGATGTTCGATGTAGTCGACTTCGAGACGGCATACAACGCCATCTTAGGATGACCGACCCTTGGCAACTTTATGGCAGCTACTCACTACACCTCCTAGTACATGAAGATGTCAAGGCCGAAAGGGGTCATCACGATGAAGGGCTCCACCCAGAACGGGTTGCTTTGCGATAAGCATTGTCTGGATCTTGTATAACAATACCAAGGAGGCAAGGAAGATAAACACCCTAGGCCCAAAGCGACCATGAAGACCCACGACGAGGTGAAAGCTATTCCACTAGACTAGGCGGAGCCATCCAAGTCGGTCCGGGTCGGCTCCAACCTGAGACCGAAATAGGAGCTTGAGCTCATCACCTTCCTCTGGGCTAATTTGGACATTTTCGCGTGGCAACTGTCCAACATGCCTGGAATCCTCAGGGAGATGATCAAGCACAGGTTGGCAGTTCACCCCAACACCAAACCTGTTAAACAAAAGCTCCAGCGGTTCGCTCCCGACCAAAAAGAAGCCATCAAAGTGGAAATCATGAAGCTCTTGAACGCCAGATTCATCCGAGAAGTTGAGCGCCCAGAGTGGTTAGCTAACCCAGTTATGGTTAAAAATTTAATGGAAAGTGGCGAATGCGCGTCGACTTCACGAATCTCAATAAGGCATGTCCCAAGGACGTTTATCTTTACCTACAATAGATCAGATAGTAGACTACAAGTCTGGATGTAACTATCTAAGCCTTCTCGATGCCTGCTCTGGTTATCACCAGATAAGCAAGTGTCAGGAAGATGAGGAGAAAACCACCTTTGTAACTCCTTTCGGTGTATTTTGTTACTCAAAAATGCCTTTCGATCTAAAAACGCGGGTGCGACATACCAACAAGGTATGCAGCTCACCTTCCACAGCTAACTTGGATGTAATATCGAAGCTTACATAGACGAACTTGTCGAAAATACAGAGAAGAAAGAAGACCTGCTCTCAGGCCTTCTCAAGACTTTCACGAACCTACGGAGGAACTGGATCATGTCTAGAAAACTACTCGGTTTCCTGGTCTCACATCGGGGAATCGAAGCAAACCCCGATAAGATACGAGCTATCACTGAGATGAAATCTCTGAAGTCCATCTGAGATGTCCAAAGACTCATGGGTTGCATGGCAGCCATGAGTCGATTCATATCCCGATTAGGAGATTGAGGGAGTGACGGACGAATCAGAAAAGGCATTTCAGGATTCCAAAGACTACTTTACAACGCCCCCGTGCTTGTCGCCCCCGACCCAGAGGAAGAATTGCTGCTCTAGATAGCGGCCGGGCCACAAGCAGTAAGCGGCGTACTAGTGGTGGAACGTGAAGCCCCGGGGGAACGCAAAAAGGTATAAAGACCAGTGTAATACATCAGTGAGGTTCTTCACAGGCCTAAGGAACGCTATCCCCAAGTACAGAAACTTCTCTACATGGTACAAACGGTCTCTCGCAAACTCCGGCATTACTTCCAAGCTCACAAGAACAGTCCCATCCACCTACCCACTTGGAGAAACTCTTTGCAATCGAGACACCATCGAACGAATCACCAAGTGGGCGGTTGAGCTAGGAGAGTTCGACATTCACTACGTTCCCCAAATGGCGATCAAATCTCAGGTACTCGCCAATTTCCTTGTCGAGTGGTCCGAACTCGACCACAAAGGTAGTTCGCCATCCGAGAACACAGAAATATGGACCTTACACTTTGATGGTTCCTTAACCATCAGGCGTGGGGGATAGGATAATTCTGATGTCACCAACAGGAGAATGCCTACAGTACGTACTGCAGATCGACTTCCCAGCCACAAATAACATGGCCGAGCATGAAGTTTCCTAGTCGGTCTCCGAGTCGCTTCTACACTTTGTATCCGCTGCGTACTCGTGAGTGGGGACTCAGAGTTGGTCGCGAAGCAAGTGTGCAAGGAGTACTAGACCTCTGACTGAACCATGGCAGCTTATGTAGCGGAGATGAGGAAGCTAGAGAAGAAATTCATCGGACTCAAGGTACAGTACATCCCAAGGAAAGATAACTACCAAACTGATAGTCTTGCCCGCCTAGCATCTTCATGATCTCCATGCCCACCTGAGACCTTTGTAGAAAGGCTCTCAACGCCATCCATAGCTTTCACGGACAACAAGTACAATGAAACTATGGCTGAAGAATTGGTGGACCACGAGTCCAGAGGCCACTTAACGATGCCACTAGGTATTGACACTCCAAGGGGTGTCGTAGGTCGACTCGTCGCTCCCCTCGATTCTAAAGATTCGTGGATAGAATCTATCCGTACGTACCTTCTTAATCAAACAATTCCTGACGACGATGCACTAGCGAAGCATATTATTGAAAGTGCATCCACTCCCATGGAGCTTGGAAGGATGGCTATCTTGCCCCAGAGTTTGGTTTTGATGGTTATTGGCAATCCTCACCTGTGTCTAATGTTTTGCAATGAGTGTGAACAGGGATTAGATGGACAGGTGAAAGCTGAAGTGAGACAACTGTTGATGATGAGCCCTAAAAAGAGCAAGGAACTGAGAAGGTCAAAAGGACCAGCTGAGCTAGGTTCCTGAGGCACAGTTGCGAGGAAGCCGAGGCTGTGCTCGAGGGCAAGCGAGGTGATGGTTGCTTGATGGAGTTCAAGGGCCGTGAATGCAAGCTGGATAAGTCCTGGAGGAGCTAGGAAGCTGGTGGATCAGGACCAAGGGTTCTCTATGCGTCTACAAGGGCAGTCGTCTTCGGTGAAGAAGCTTGGAACCAGTGCCAAGGGTCTAAGCGAGCTGGTCAGGGACTGTGGCGAGGCCATTGCTCTCTGGTCAGTTGGAGGCTTGTAGTGAGCCGGCCAGAGTTGTGCTCAGGTGCTGCCTGAGGCAACCGAGTCCACCTGAGTTTGGCATCTGAGACTCAGGTGGGTAGCTCAGCCGTGGCTAGTAGGTTACCAGAGGTGCACGTTAGCTGAGTCTCAGATAGGTTAGGTCTGGTGGCTCTTTGTCTGACGTGGCATGAGGGTAACGGCTAGCTGCCAGGGACCCTATAAATAGGGAACCTGGGGAGGTTTTCAACCTTGAACCTTTACCCAACCTTTGCCTCTAACCCGAAAGCAACCTGTTGAGAAAGAAAGAGCTCTAGGTCTCCAAGTGAGTGTTGCCTGCGTGCATCCATCGTGAGAGTGAGTTACTTAGTCCTTCAGGTGTAATCTTCGAGGTACTGGTTCCTCCAAGAGTGGGAGTGCTCTTGGAGTTGGTGAGCAAGCCAAGTCTTGTGTGGCTGCCACCAAGAGTCTGTGAGGGCGATTCGGGTCTGCCTGTCTTGCAGCAGCAAGATAAAAGGATTCCACACAAGAAAGGTACTCGAGGAAAGAGCACGTTTTGGTGCCGGCTGTGAGAACAGCTTCCTCAACGGAGACGTACTGCTTCGCAAGAAGTAGGAACTTCGGTAAAACAAATCATTGGGTGCTTTACTTTCTGTCTTGTGATCTGCTCTTACTTATTCTGATATCTATGTATGCTTAGATCACTAGAGCACCATTATTTGTTGCACACTAACTGAGTTTCCTCACCTGAGACTCAGTTAGCTCCTGATAAAGCTAGTACCTTTCCTGTTCACGTCATCTGATGCACTCACCTGACTCTCACACCTGAGACTCAGTTAGCTCTGAATATAACTTGTTCTACATCAGCTGAGTTTGCTATCTGAGTGTCTGGTGGTTATCTGATATATCTTGCTGAGTCTCAGTTACCTGCATCAGTTGCATATATTTTCTCTAGGATTGACCTATCTTCAGAAGAGAAACCCATTAGGCATTTTAATTTCTAGAGCCGACCTATTCACCCCCCCTCTAGTCGACTCCTGAGATCCCTTTCAATTATTTATCTTTCTGATAGAAAGTTGGGGGCTGGATAGGCACTACAGGACTGAAAAGTTTTCGACGATATGTTGGACGGAACACTCGAAAGTTTAGTACTCGAAAAACAAAAGAAGACCGAGCTTTAGCCTCATGGGAGAAGGAAGATCTCCTATCATGTCGACAAGTGACAAAGGGTCCCCAAACCCTCCACTCAACTTCGACCTAAGGCCTGATCGACCAAGATCCACGACTAAAATTAGAGACTTCGAGCGTATATCGGGGAGGAACCAGAGGTATGAACTACGGCATATTCGATGAAGTCGATCAGTGCTTGGTAAACTGACAAGGCCCTCCAACTACCTACTAGACAAAATGACTGGGGTAACGTGATACTAAGGCACCTTCTCGGACACATGCACACCCAATAAGTCTTTAGTGCCAAGTTCCCGATGAAAGGTCTACTCATGAGACTAAAACAAAAATACACAAATAAATATAGCAAAAGTACTCTAACAAAAGGTTTAGTTTGCATTACAAGTGCAGGATTGATCAAGGGGCAGGGCGTCGTCACCCGGCATGTACAACCATTCAACAAAAAAGTGGGTAGTTCCCATCATCGCTGACACAAGCTGCTCGGACTCCGCCTCGTCCGCCCTGGGAGGTCATCACTAAGGACTCCAACATTGAACACCAGGTCCCACGCCTTGATGAGCGACAGGACCATGGCTACAGCATCCTCCACCTCATGGCGGAGCTCCCTGATGAGAAGGGCATGAATGGTGGCCTTGACGGTACCGGCGACTCAACCCTACTCGTCCAGCGGTCGGCGAAACCCTCGGTGGCACGGACTGGCATGCCGACTTCCTGCAAGACGGAGTCGAGGAGATCCGCAGTCGAAGAGAGCTTCCCCTCGAGAAAGAAAGCTCACCTGGCTGTGGGTCGCTGAGAAAAATAACCAAGTTAAAAAGGAAGGAGAACCAGCTCGAGAAGAGAACAAGTACGTCGAGTATGTACCTCCACAAGGGGCCCGATAATCGTCATCGGGTCGATCGCACAGGCAAGGATCCCCTTGACCAAGGGATGGAGGGCCTGCAAGAACTCCTCTTGGGGAGAGGTCTGCACCACCTTCGCCGCCGGAGGAGCATAATCTTTGGTTGCAGCCTGGACCGCCAGCCTGGCTGATGACCGCCACTACGTCGAAATGGTAGTCGGACCAGACCTTGGGTCAGCTAGGTCATCCTCCAGTGATGGGTCAACCACCGCCAGAGGGCTCGGATCCCTGTGGTAATAAACTTAGAGTATGTCTCCCGTACTCGAGAAGAACAAGCAAAATCAAGGGGAAGGTTACCTCGTCCTCTTCAGACCACGAGGGAGTATCCTCCCAGCAGGACTCGCCATCTTCTCTCTAGAAAGGGTGGCCCTGGTGATGCCAGTTACCATCTCGGACAGAGCCTTCTCTGCCGAGATGATGGCACCTTCGGGATTCTCCTAGACAGGTGCCTGTCTATAGAAAAGCCTTTGACTTTTGCCTATGGGATCTTATTATGGTGCTCCAAAGATGTAATGAAGTTCACCTAGTTCTGAATTGGGAGAAATGCCATTTCATGGTTAGAGAAGGAATCACACTTTAGCACATTGTTTCCAAGAGAGGCATTGAGGTTGATAAAGCCAAAATCCAAGTAATAGAAGAACATCCACCACCAGTTAATATAAAAGGAATATGGAGTTTCCTTGGCCATGCAGGATTTTATAGAATGTTTACTAAAGACTTCTCTATGATTTCCAAACCCTTAACAAATCGGTTAGGTAAGGATGTCCCTTTTTCTATAAATATTGTATGCAAGTCTTCTTGAAATTAAAATATTCGCTAATATCAGTCTTGATAATCCAACCTCCTGATTGGACTTTCAAACTGATGTGTGACGCAAGTGATTTCGCTGTAGGAGCTATCCTTGGGTAAAGAAAAGATAAGAAACTCCATGTCATTTACTATGTGAGAAAAACACTTAATGATGCCCAAATAAATTATGCCACAACAGAAAAAGAGTTGTTTGTTGTAGTCTTTGCCTTTAACCAATTTTGCTCTTATCTAACAAATTCAAATGTAATTGTCTACACTGACCATGCTGCCTTAAAAGACCTTGTGACAAAAAAGGATGCCAAGCCCAGACTAATAAGATGGATCCTTCTCATCCAAGAATTTGATCTAGATATCATGGATAAAAAGGGAACTAAAAATCTGGTAGCAGAATACCTATCTAGATTGGAACTCCAAATAGATGACCCAAAGCCTATTGATGACCACCTCCGGATGACACCCTTTACTACCTGATTCTAAATAAGAACCTTGGTATGCCGATATAGCAAATTATCTTGCAAAAGTGTACATCTAGCCAAATGTGTCATATGAAGAAAACAAAAAATCATAAGTGATAGTACTGCCTATTTTTGAGATGAGCCATACCTCTTTTGAGTTTGCCAAGACGGATTGCTTCGTAGGTGTGTCTTACCCCCTGAAACCACTCAGATCTTAGAAAAATGCCACGTTGCACCATATGGTGGCCACTTTGGAATGTTCTGCACTCAAGCTAAAATTTGGAAGAGTGGATTATTTTGGCCTAGCATGTACTCTAATGCCGCAAATTACATCCGAAAATTACTAGAGATGCCATGCCCTTACATTTCAACCTCCAAGTCGAGATTTTTGATGTTTCGGGAATAGACTATATGGGCCCTTTTCCTATGTCCTATGGTTATGAATACCTCTTAGTTGCAGTAGATTATGTGTCCAAGTGGGTTGAAGCCGAGCTGTGTAGACACACAGGTGTAGCTAGTGCAAAGCGCATGTCTATAGATATAATTTTCCAACGTTTTGGCACACCTCATGTAGTCATAAGTGATGGAGGATCACACTTCATTGAGAGGGAATTTAGAAATTCCGTCCAAGAGCTAGGAATCATGCACAAGGTTGCCACACCATATCACCCACAAACTAGCGTCCAGGTTGAGATCTGCAATATACAAATAAAGAGTATCATAGCACAAACCATGGAGAAAAATGGAAAACATTGCGCTCTAAAGCTAAGCCATGCTCTTTGGATGTCTCGCACGGTGCATAAGACCCCAATTGGCATGAACCCTTATAAGCTTGTCTATGGTAAAACATGCCACCTTCTATTAGAATAAGAAGACAAAGCTTATTGGGCCATCCATAATATGAATATGGAACTTAGCTCTGCCCGAGTCAAACAAAAAGTCTAGAGTGGCGAGCTAGAAGAATTAAGCGACCAAGCCTACCATAGTGCACAGCTTTACACAGAGAAAATGAAGCATTGGCATGATAAACAAATTAGAAAGAAATAATTGCACCCAGGGGGACAAATTTTTATTATTCAATTCTTGGTTAAACTTTTCAGCCATGGTAAAATAAGAAGTAAATGGGAAGGAACTTTTACCATCATGGAAGCAAAACAAGAGCCGTTACTAAAAGAAAAAGATGAAATTCCATGAAACATGAATGGGCACTACCTTAAATAGTTTTTAAGCCAGCCACACCTCAGGTGGAGGAG
Organism: Stipa capillata; assembly: GCA_019208055.1. Lineage (NCBI taxonomy): Eukaryota > Viridiplantae > Streptophyta > Magnoliopsida > Poales > Poaceae > Stipa > Stipa capillata. The sequence goes on along the minus strand of JAGXJF010003261.1, from coordinate 57,070 downwards.
AATGTACTCCTCTTATGTGATCCCAAGTATTGATACTCCACCAAAGTCTAGGTACAGACTTAAGAGAAGCTCCTTGCAAGACGTAACCCGGTCTCTATCCTTTTCTATTTCTTTCTTCCTTTTATTGTGTAACATGATGCAAGAACCTCATGAATAGTTGGAAAGAAAGAAAAGAAAGAAATAAAAAGAGAGGGTTGGCCGACCCGAGCTTAGTGGCAGCACGCATGACCCTACCATGATGTAGCCAGGAGTACACCTAGGCTAGTCGATCTTCACGTACCTGCCAAGACATCTCCTTGGTGGATAACTTTTTGAAAGATTTTGAAAATTTTGTTCCAAACCATCTTCATGTTAGGAGGAATGGGCTAATTTGACTACCAGGACAAAAATCCCAAGGAATGGCCGGCCCTCCATTTTGTCTTCGTTCTTTGTCAATTCTTTTTGGAGGACTCTAGACACTAGCCCAAGGCCACCTGAACTAGGTCGCTCGATCATCCGTGCTAGGCTAGCCTACCTTCCACCTCACACTGTGACCACGTCCTACTGATTAGGTAACCAGGGTAAGGTCATCCGACCCTTTTGTCCATAAAATTTTGACTTGTTACCAGGGACTATTCTAGGGACCGGAGAGTTGAGTTTCTCCAAAACCTATTCCTATCACTAGATGGTAAGGACATCTTTTCTCCACCAACTTTACCTCCTCGTGTGGAACACAAGTCTATGATGCAGGTAGAAGATGGACATAGGTACCTCACTTTCACGGCATCCTAGTCCCTACTTAGTTTCCTAGATGAAGCCAACGGGAACTACAATATGCACCCTCCACGGACAAATGTGGATGGGACTTCAAAGCCTCCATGCCCAACAAAACCGTAGTACGTAAGGAGGTCCCAACAAGCGAAAATGGGACCGGGAAAAGGCAAGGAGATTGGGGCCATGCTCGGCAAGACACTAGTACAGAACTGGTCTTTTAAGACCCCTCATCGCACACGGTTGTCCGAAACCCGTCAGCAATGTGAACATCGCAGACGGTCAACATTTCAGGCCCGTGTGTGATGTGCCACGGCAAACTGGGCTGTGTGCAATGTGAGGCACATCGCACACGGGTATTTTCTAGGACCATGTGCGATGTTCCACACATCGCACACGGTTATTTTGGAGATTCCGTCTGCGATGTGCCTCACATCGCACACGATTATTTCACTCATATCGCACGCGTTTGCTTCATAGGAACAGATCGTGTGTGATGTCTGGTTTCACAGGTAGCCGGCATCAGTGACGTATTTTGTTTGATGACCGTGTGCGATGTTGTAATTATCGGTGACGGTTAGTTTTGATAACCCGTGTGCGATATCAAACTTCTATTTATAAACACGGGAACCCTAACTGTCTTTCGCACCACGCTGTGGCCGCCGCCTCCTCCCTGAGCCCAGATCCGGTTGCCACCTCTTCCTCGAGCCTGGATCCGACCGCCGCCTCCTCCCCGAGCCCCCCGAGCCCGGATCCGATCGCCGCCTCTTCCTCGAGGCCGGCGACCGCTCCTCCGCCTTGCAGCAGCACTAGCGCCAATGGAGGCTGCTGTTTTCCGTCGCGTTTGTGACACTGCGCTGCACTGCACAAGACACTTCTTTTGGAAAGAGTGTCTTGTGCAGTGTAAACGCAATGTCACAATGGTGACGACGCTCTATTGCGGTTACACTGCACAAGAAAACTACGTGACGTATCAGATGCCTTCCTCTAGGTATTACCTTCCGAACCTCTGTACTTTGTTATACGCTGATTATACCGTGCTAAATTGTGAATTGTGACTGACATGATTGTGTGCTTCGATCAGAGGTCAGGATGAAGCCCGAGCCTAAGGGGAGTTGCACGCACAGATGTCGCATTCTAATGCGTCATCACATTCTAAGGAGTCAATTTCTAATCAAGTGTGTAAACACACTAGCTAGCACTTTCTACCCATGAACCAAGCCCTAGATAGTTCATTTCCATATGAAACTGAGATGTGCAAAATTCTTTAGCAACTTGTGCGATGTCGAATGTGTTGTACATATATATATGGTTGTGATGTGGAGTTGTCAAATTTGAGATGTGGAATTGAGATGCAGAAAATTCTTTAATTTGTGTTGTGGATGCTTGTGATATATATTGTCCTGTGCATGCTGGGATGTTATTCTATTTTTCAGAAGTGGCAAGTGAAATGAACTGATGAAGCTAGGAAACATACAACGAAAACACGGTCTGTTATGTAAGTCTCATCACAGACGGGCAACATTTCAGGCCCGTGTGCGACGTGCCTCATTGAACATCGCACACGGTTAGTTCATAGGAACCGTGTGCGATGTGGATCCACATCGCACACGCTTTTTTCTAGTGACTGTGTGTGATATCTCGTTCTGGTTTGCGTAGGTAGCCGCCATCAGTGACGGATTTTGTTTGATGACCGTGTGCGATGTCGTAAGTGACCCCTGTGTACCAGTACCGAGCTCGACCTAAATGCTCCAGTTCGAGCGCACGGGAACGGTGGCTTGTTGTAAGGGCGGGAGTGGCGCACGATGGCTAATTGGAGTGGCGGCGGTGGCGGTGGGTGGCAGCTGCGGCGGCGGAGGCAGTGGCTTGCCGGGGCAGCTAGCTGTATGTGATTAGCTCTGCTAGCAATTAAGACAGAGTATGCGTATAATCCACATCAAGTAGTCATCCTTTGGTTAATTTTTAGATCCGGGTATTCTGCATGCAGTGCTAGCAAAATCATGCCATGTAGTTTTTCTGTTGTTTGAAATCCTGTAGATGGATCGAGGTTGGATGTCCGAGAGTCGTACAAGTCGAGCATATATCAGTGGCGTCGTTCGTTTCATGAAAGTCACGGAGGCGGACATGAGGAACAAGGGGGAACGGTTGATTTTCTGTCCATGTGTTGAATGTGGAAACTCTAGACTGTGGGAGGACCCAAGATTGATCGAAGAGCATTTGTTTCGGAGGGGTTTCAAGACGGGATATACATGCTGGACCAAGCACGGTGAAGAGCCGCTGGTCATGCACGTAGAAAATGAAGACGGCGATCATCATATGCCAAACCCATATGATGGGCAGCCAGATGGCGACGATTGTGATTCCGATGGCGATGAAACTGCTATTCCAAATCTGCAACAAATGATTCATGATTTCGAGAGCAACCATGATGATGTAGAATACAGGGAATCCATGGGCTTGATGGAAGACGCCGAGAGACCACTGTATCCAAACTGCAAGACAAAGCACTCCAAGTTGTCAGCAACACTTGACCTCTTGAGATTGAAGGCAGAAAGCGGATGGTCGGACACGAGCTTCACAAAGATGTTGGCTCTTTTTGCAGACATGCTTCCAGATGAAAATAAGTTACCAAAAAACATCTACGAAACCAAGAAGGTGATTTGCCCCATGGGACTAGAAGTACAGAAGATACACGCATGTAAGAATGACTGTATGCTTTATCGCAATGAGTACAAAGATTTGCGTTTATGTCAGATATGCAAAGCTCCTCGATACAAGCGTAAGTTTGCAAAAGACAAAGACAAGGCCGATGATGAGATCAGACGGGAGTCCCTAATAAGGTTGTGTGGTACTTGCCTGTAATTCCTCGTTTGAAGCATTTGTTTGCAAACCCAAAGGAAGCGAAGCTGATGCGTTGGCATGCGGAGGGACGTAAGAATGATGGAAAGATGAGACATCCGGCTGATGCTGCCCAGTGGAGAAGAATCGATGCGAAGTACCCAACCTTCGGCGATGACCCAAGGAATGCAAGATTCGCAATGAGTACAGATGGAATGAATCCATTTGGCAGCATGAGCAGCAGACAAGCACTTGGCCTGTGCTTCTGTGTATGTACAACCTTCCTCCTTGGCTGTGCATGAAGAAGAAGTACATCATGATGTCGATGCTTATCCAGGGGCCAAATCAACCTAGAAATGACATCGACGTTTACTTCAGGCTGCTGGTGGAAGAACTACAAACATTGTGGAAAGAGAAAGGGGTAAGGGCATGGGATGCGTACAAGAAGAAGTCACTCGATCTCCGTGCACTGTTACTCCTTACCATCCAAGATTATCTAGCACTTGCTAATGCTTCGGGACAGAGTACAAAGGGAGCCAAAGCATGTGTCACGTGCATAGATGATACCGCGACTGTCTGGCTTCCATTCTCGTGCAAAACCGTATACATGCGTCATCAGAGATTCTTGAGAAGAAATCACCCTTACCGTAACATGAAGGAACAATTTGACGGCAATACAGAAAGAGGTGCGAAACCAAGGCCTTTTACTGGCGAAGAGGTCAGTGAGATGGTGAAGGATGTGAATGTCGTGCTTGGCAAGGGACATAAACGTCCCCGTGAGAAGAGCGTGTGGAAGAAGAAATCAGTTTTCTGGGACTTACCTTACTGGAAGGATGTAGATGTACGTCACTGCATCGATGTCATGCACGTCGAGAAGAACGTATGTGACAGCGTTCTTGGTACATTACTGAACATGAAAGACAAAACGAAGGATGGCATCAAGTCATGAATGGATATGGTCCATTTGGGCATCAGACCAGAGTTAGCTCCAGTAAAGAAAGATAAGGGCCAGACGTAACTCCCACCTGCCTGTTACACTTTATCCAAGAAGGAAATCATAGAGTTCTTGGGCTTCCTGTATAGTGTCCAAGTCCCCTTTGGTCATTGCACAAACATCAGGAGTCTTGTTTCAATGGAAGACAAGAAACTAATTGGCATGAAGTCACACGATTGCCATGTAATGATGACACAGATGCTCCAGGTGGCAATCAGAAATATTTTGCCCACAAAAGTTCGAGAGGTGATCATGAGGCTTTGTGATTTCTTCAACTCGATATCTCAGAAGGTCATGGATCCCAATACACTGGATGATCTGCAAGAGGAGGTTGTGAAGACTCTATGCCAGCTTGAGATGTTCTTCCCACCCTCGTTCTTTGATGTCATGGTTCATCTCGTTACGCACCTTGTGTACGAGATAAACATGTGCGGGCCTGTATTCCTACGTAGCATGTATCCGTTCGAGCAGTTCATGGGAATACTCAAGCACTATGTTCAGAATCAGTATCGGCCCGAGGTGGTTGAGTTTTGCACCGATTTGTCACGGACCCGGGAATTACATATGATTAGGGGAACGAATGGTCGCCAAGGACCGAGGGACCAGTCGACCTGGTAGCACGGTACCTGCGCCGTACTCACCAAGGCGGAGTGATCTGACACCTGACGGACGCAAGCCGGCCGGAAGCGACTAAACTTCCCAGAACCACATACAATTCCCTGATCCGGTGGAGGTTTAGAGTCGTTCCCGAATTCTACCACGCAAAGCAAGATCAGAGAAGCCCGTCGATTCTACCCACACCCTAACCTAGCTCGGAAGCTAGTGGGTCACTCGAAAGCCCGGTAGAATACACCCACACCCTGCCTGGCCGGCACAGCATCTCAGCCAGTGGGTCACTCAACCAATACCTACTCGACATAGTAAAAAGGGGAACAACCTTAATCCTTCACGGCATACCCATATACTCCATATCATACACACATTGCATATGGGCAGCCCGAAGAACAACTCGATATCACAACAAAGCTCTACTACGATACGATAATAATACTAGCTGTCCACATAGTGAACAAATATTACATCACTCGGCTATAACCGAAAGTTTATGCGAATCCATAAAGTGACACGAGTAGCAGCGGATGGAATAAACAAGACCCAAGGCGCATCGACCGCTATCCAAAACATTCCCACAAGAATCCCATAAGTCGAACACTACCGAGGAAACACAATTTCAAGCGTCGTCGAAAAAGTCCTCGACCACCGGCTCACCTGCAAGCTCTAGGGATAACCTAGGTGAGTACAAGAGTACTCGCAAGACTTATTCGTGCTTGATTAAATGTCCTACACATGGATTTACTACAGCAGGAATAAACATGATGCTTCTCAGAGTAACAAGATACAGAATTAAGAACATAGCATTAACAGTGTGGAGGAAAGACAAGGTAGGTAACATGCTAATCAGGTTACATACATATCATAGACAAATCACCACAAGATCCAATCAATGTCAAATCACCACAAGATCCATTTCACCAATTCCAAGTCAATTGGGGCAGCCCATATGTCAAATCCAAATTGATCCATCATATCCACATTTTTATTTAATCTCTCGGACTGATACTGACAACTCAACCAGTGCAGGTATAGTGAGTGCATAACCGTTTGGAGGTAGCGAGCCTCCAAGGGGCATGGAGACTTACCCCAACTATGCCTCAGTGTTGGTTCCCGCTAATGTTCCCGCGGTGATAAGGGATTGTGACACGCTGAAATAAGGTTGGTGTGACGACAAAACTCTACTTACTCCTGGGTCGCCTTCACACTGCAATTAACACCAATCGTACCCATTGTGCACGCCCTCGGCTCTCCCAACTCACTTAAACAATTTGGTTGAGAGGGGCCATAAGATGTTCTCAATGTAAGATACATCCTACACATGCTAGTGTGCTCAACCTCGCATATGATATTTTAAGCAAACATCCACACATAAGCATACATGAACAGGGCATACACATAAGTACGGAAGGTAAAAATGCAACAAGCTCTGCTTGCCTTGCTCGTAGGGTTCCTGGTCTTGCGTGGAGTCGAGAGCCTGGTGGTCTCCTTCTTCGGGCTCTGTTTCGAGCAACACACGACACCGAAAACAAACGAGAAAAGAAGTAATGAGACCCAGCATGAATGCATGATGAATGATGTAAGGGATGGATCTCTAGAACAATCCTACTGATGTTACGAATCCATGGAAGTGAGGGTTCCTCAAATCGAACTCATGAAAGTTAAGTTGTTACCCTAACATACATGCATGTCAAGTTTTATCAGATGACAAGCTAGGGTTTGAACATTACTACTCACAAGGGATGGTCATGACCTGCAATATTTATCATATGAAAGTGCTCTGGGATACGAGACTAACGCAATTGGAATTGCTCGATTCGGGGCTAAAATCGTCGAGTTAGGGTTTATCGACGTACGGCGAGTAAAAGGAACTAACAACTCACACCCTACAATGACCTACCGTGCATGTGCCACTACTGGAAACCTAATTGTACCAAGTTGTAAGAAATCTCGCAAGGTTTCCGAAAATATAAAACTTGTCGAAATCGGAGCTATATTCATCAAGTTACGCGTTATGGAAAATCATCGTCCGAAACGCGAGGAACTAATTTAAACTCTATTTGGCTCAGATCTGCATTCCAAATTTTGAATTTGTGTTTCAGCCATATTGTAGATAATTTCACAAGGTTTTCAGAACTATAAAATTTATCTCAATCGGAGTTATGGATCAAAAGTTACACCTGTTTGAAATTCATCAGAAAACCTAACCCTAACTCTCGGAAACTTAAATGCTACGCGTACCCAACTCATCCAAAGCCTCTCTGACCAGTCGGAAACAAAAATGCTGAGCACACCCGAGAATCCACCCAACTACCTAGCCCTAACCCTAACTAATCCCCACTGACATGCGGGACCCGCAGGTGCACCCGTGGCCAACTAAAAGAGGCCACGTGGCCTCCTCACTCTCACTCCTCTCTCTCTCGGGTGGGATGGCCGTGCCCTCACCGGAGCATCACCGGAGATGCTCCGGGTGGCAAGGAGGGGGCTTCGGGTTCGGGGAAGGCGGCCAAGGCTAACGGAGCTCACCCCAGGCTGGCTTCGGTGGTGCCGGGGAACGGAGGAGGTTGGGGGCGAGGTCGACGGCGAGATGAACGGCAGGGGACTTCGGGCGGTGGTGCGGGGAGCTCTCCGGATGTGGACCTGAGAAAAGGAAGAAGAAGGTGGTTAGGGAGGGAGAGGAGGAGCCGAGGAGCAAGAAATCGGGGCCCTCAGTGCACCGGAGCAGCGTTGATTCGTCGTCGGAGCAGCGGCCGAAACCGAAGAAGAAGGCGGCGTGGGTGGAGCGCTCGGCACCGGAGGAAAAATGATTAGGGTTTTTGGGCAGGGAGGAGCGGCCAGTCGGAACCGAGCCTTAAATAGGGCGGCCTGTCGGAGCCACGGTGGCCGCGCCGCCCTTCTTCCCCTACCAGCGGTGGCGACGTGGGGGAGAAGGAGCTGGCAGGTGGGCCCTGGCCGGAGGAAGAGAGAGAGAGGGAGACGCCGACAGGGGGGTCCACGCAGCAGTGGGAGATGGAGAAGGCGCCGACGGGATGGAGTGGGCCAGCCGAGGCGGCCCAAAGGGCCTCGGCCCTTTCTTTTTCTTCTTAAAATTTCCTTTTTCTTTTTATATGGCAACACAGCTAGTATTGGCGTCATTTTATGTGCAATTTTTGCTCCAAAAATTCTGAAATTTTGACAGGAGGTTCAAAATGATTTATAGGACCTACTGTAGAAATTTGAAATGATTTGGAGCTGGTTTGAACTGGTCCCTAGTTCAATTCTCAGGTTTGACCTAATTCAGAGTTTAAACTTCAACTAGGTTTTATGTCCCTCCAAATTTTTGAAATTTCACATGTGTCTAGAGTATTCAATCTCATGGCTGTTTGAACATTGGGGGAGCTTTTAAACAATAGGAGCATTGTCTGCACCCCTAACCTTAATCCTGCTTTGATAGGGTTTCGAATCCGAATGTCTTCGTCGAGCTGGGGAGGTTTGAAACTTTCGGAAGGGGAACCCTAGAGGGGTAATCCCACTAGGATCCCAATCTTCCTCTACCTACTATTGACGACTTCAATGGTTTGTTAACTCAAATAAGTTGATTGGTGTTTGCAGAATTAACCGCCGAGGATGAGATATGTACATATTCTATAAAATATACTTGTTATAAATTTAGGTTTATGCAAGGTGGTGCAGGGAATGATGACATGTATGCATGAATGCAAGGCAAAAACCTAGTTGCCAAATTTGGGTATTACAAGACTTACCCCCCTTAAAAGAATCTCGTCCCGAGATTCCTACGGTAAAGAAGAGAAGAAGAGGTGTTCAACTTGCAGCAAAACTTTGACGAGATGCCAAGCTGTCGATAGTGGGAAAGCAGGATCACTTATCGACCTTTACACTAGTTCTGGAAAGAGAAAACCAGATCAGCGTATCATTCTTAGAAATGGCTTCTTCTACGGTGTCCCAGCTTTAATAGGCTCTACACTTGGTTGAGAGGAGGGACGATGGTGGAAAGAGTAGGAACAACTAGGAGAGGCTGCGATGATTGTCGGTCTTGCAAATTCAGAATTCAAGATTGTTAGTTTGAGTGAAAGGAACTGGTATGAACAAATGATCTTAGCTCAAGTGTGGACAAGCAAGAGAGATGCATGGTCATGATTACTTCAGATTGAAAAGAAAGAATAACGAATGAGAATTGGTTACAGGTGATGGTAATTACCTTCACTATTTTAAGAAGAGGTCCATTTAAGAGATTTATTAAGATGTCCCTTGCTTGAGTACGGATGAGGTTGAGATGTCCTTTACTCGAGGATAGATTAGGTGCTATTCTTGGATAACTATGCTTCCATTAGGTAAAGAAGAAGCAAGGTGATATGGATCCAAGGGTTTGAAGGTATGATCCGGAGAGGGAGGAATTCTGGGACTGTCGGGACCGAAGAATAGTCTCGTACTACACATAGTGCCATCAACGGGGAGTTGGCCAGACTCCCTATTGGTGTTCTAGGTGAGCACGAAAGCATTCTAAGGTATCGAGTACATACTTATATACACCGGATTATTCATAGAATAGGTATATATATATATGGCATGTACGAGGGCAATTCCAGATCATCCAACATTTTAGAAACTTAAATTATCGATTAAGGTGGAACTGAACATCTTTAAGATTGGTCTGAGGTCGCATTCAATCTTGCTAGCAAGGTTTGTTAGCTGAAAACGGTTTGGATGTATCGCTTTGTACAGGTGATAGTTCAAAATTGTCGGGATCAAGGAATAATCCTGTACCGCATGTAGTACCATCAACGAGGAGGTGATCAGGCTCCCTATTGATGTTCTGACATGGGCACGACAGCATTCCATGGTACCGGGTGCTTGCGCATCAATTCTGGATAATCTACCATGTACAAATTCACATCCTCGAAATAGAACATGATATTATAAGATTGGTATGGAACTTCTTTCATTCTTGCTAACAAAGAAGAGAGAGGAGATTGGACCAAGGCTTGGATCCATTTCCATTCAGTCGAAGGCTTTAACTTGAGCAGGACTTAAGGGAGCAACTTCAGTTGGAGCATAACTCGCAGTTGTGATATTTGGTTATAGGCCTTCTTCTGCTTTATGTCAGGGTACTATCCAATCACCTCAAGAGGATTGAAAACTGGGATAAGATCAATAGTTGAGTCATCGGAATTTCAGGATATTAACTTAAGCTTAGGAGATCGATTTCCTCATCATAAACATGAGAGGTGAGTACTTACGGATTTCCCCAGAGGAGTTATTGGACAACTAAGGAGAGTCTCCAAGAATGTTTCTTCGGAGGAGGAAAGAGGATAACCACGACTGGGAGTAGGAATGAGCTAGGGTTTAAACAATTGGTTAGCTGATTTTGCGTCCATTGGCACTAAAATGGACAGAAGAAGGTTGTATACTAAGGATGCTACATAAGCATGGGAGGAGGGAACTATTGGTTGACACCCAATCGACATGGTTAAGGAAAATCAGACTAGCCAAAGACTATATGGTGCAAGATTGGGGATTTTAGGTTTTGATCACAAGATTCGTGGAGAAAATGGTTGGGCGACATAACAATTTGGCGCATTTGGACAGTCCTTCCATTACTAATAGGATACCAATCTTGCTGATTTTGACCATGGTGGAGGTGGTGAGATAATGCAGCCTTATGCATGTTAGTTCTAGAATCCTTGTATTTACTCTAGGAGGGAGGATTGGAGTAAAGGAGGTATGCCCATGGTCACGAGGAGAAATGTCAGTATACTCAGATCAATTGCTTTACATAGGTGGAATGCTCCGAGTTAAGAAGGAATATGTAGGAGGAATTGAGTTAATGAAAGGCATACCGACAAGGTTTTTGGGGCTTTCTGGGATCTCTCAATCGAGATGGAGCTAGATGGATCAGGATTAACACATTAGGAGTTGTTGGTTTAATTTGGGGCCTCTCTATTGCACTTATATGAAACTTTGAGATGGAAGTCAATCCTTGACGTATAGTCACGGTGGGCATGAATTGCGATAGGATGAGTTAGGTGTGACTTGTGCAATGACATTAGATGTGTATAGGCAGCAGGAAATACATGTTTACAAATTGCACAAGGGCTAGGAGTCAACATCTTCCGTATGAATAGCACGTGATATCCTTGCATACGACTGAAATTGTCAACACCTTCGAGTAAAATATTTCAGCACAGTATGCAAGAATAATGGGCAGCCATAATGTTCATATGGAAAGGTTTCAATCTCTTAGCCAATTTTTAGAAGGGAGAACTTAGTCCATAATACCGAGAAGCAAGTTTGGTCTTGCTGAAGTTTCTGGACAGCACGCACCTTAATTGTGCGAGAGTCCATCAAGAGGGCAAAAAGGCGAAGAGAAACCTGCAATTTGAGGTACAGATTTTGAGGATTGAAATAGTGAGAATGTTTCATCCAAAATATGGAGAAAAGGGTCCATAAACCGACTCAATAGATAGATTGGAGAAACAAGGGGAGAACGAGCATATTAGTGTCCTCCAAAGGAAAGAATTTAAGGGTAGACAGGAAGAGAGTGGACAAGGTAGAACTCTCCTGATTTGTCAATTTTGGCAGAGATAAGGTGTTAACAAGGTAGAGGAAAAACAAGAGATCATCAACTCCAGGGCTTAGAGCGGAAATTTGAGCTAGCAGAACAACTGTAAGTGGCAAGGATGCAATGCTGATGATGGAACATGGTTATCATGTGCAAACTTGCTGGATATAAAGAAATGGGATGCTCCAGAATCAAAAAGAATGGTGGTGGGAGTTGAGTTAACGGAGAGCGTACCCAACACCACCCCTGGGGCATTCTGCGCTTCTTCGACGGTGACATGGTTAATCCTGCCACGACCGGTAGCCTGGGGCTTGTTAGGGGCTGGACCCCTAGCTTGAGAGCCTCTGCGTGCTTGCCCTTGCTACACTTTGGGGGCAAAGAAATTTCCTGTGCGCGGGGAAAAACAACGGCTCGCAAAGTGCCCCATTTTTCCGCAGTTATAGCACTGAACCCTACTCCAATCGAATAATGACCGCGGCTATCTTCCCTGGAGATGGGGCTGATGTCCTTGCTGCGGATGAGGAGCAAAACTTTGCGGCCCTTGCGGAGGCGATCCAAAAGAGCGAGGTGGTGGCGGCTGCCACACACAGGGTTTCTGCGAACTGCTTCCAACCGAATTGTGCGCCTCTCTCTCGCGCTTGCGGGACTTGTCGAGGGCTAACTCTTTTGCTTCCAGTTGGATGGCCTTGTCCACGAGATGCTGAACGTTGTGTGCGAGTTGTTCGAGGATTCTATTCTGGGTCGCTAGCAGGTCCGTGATGTTGGGTTGCTGGGGAGGAGGTGGCACTTCCTCCTCGTCCCGTTCACGGCGACCACGAGCGGCTCCACGTGTCCCAGACGCCATGCTGTTGCAACCAAAGGACAACAGAATGAGACAGCAACACTTGAGAGATGGAAAACTAAAGTATTTCCACAATGGTACAGCGAGGTATTCATGAACATGTCACATTATTTCATACACATTTTCTTGAGAAAATGAAGTACAAAACAATTGTAAGAACGATTGACAACAATTTTCAATTGCATTAATACGTTCGACATAGTTCATAAATGGGGCTGCAGTTTAGATCACCTTACGGTGAAATAAACGTTACAACATGCCAAAAATTGCAGCCTCCAATACCCAAATACATGCCTCCAAAAGATAACTTAACCCTAAGATTTGGTTCGGCTTACACCACAAAATGAGACCTTCAACTTAACACCAAAATCCGAACGGCACCACTAGGGACTATATGGAGTTCCTTCATTGCGGCGACGGGTCTCGTAAGCCTCCAAATCAGTGGGGAGAGGAACCAACGAATGAAACAAAGGGATCCTATGTCCATCCAGAGGAACCACAGAGGGAATGCGACGCGCGCTGCCCACTGACATTTGCGAACGCAACACATTGGGTGGAAAACCAATCTCCATTCCGCCTACCGACGGATAATGGTGCACCCACGGACCACCTTCATAGACCGAGTAGATGCCCTCCCCGGTCCAGAAGTGAGGGGGTGCGGCAAAGTCCATCCTTTGGTGGTGAGCAAGCTCGAGGGAGATAAGGAGGCGATGACGATACCGCCTCATCTCAAAACCACGGGCACGATACGCCACGTCCAAGGATCGGACGAGACGCCCCAAATGGGCTAGTGCCATGTTGCTCTCCTGGATGAAATCTTCAGACGGTGCCATGCCCTCCAAGGGAGTACGTGACGGGAAAAAGGAGAAGGGGCCCTCGATGAGGCCCGGAAGCTCATGGCGAAGATGACACATGGCAGAATATGCGGCATCTTGGACTGCAGACTCCAATTCAGCTCCATAACCATTGAAGAAGCACGGCTAATACGGAGGGTCACTCTCACGCGGTTTGATGAACACGCGTGCCCGGTACTCGTACATGCCAAACCTTAGGTCGGCTCTATGCACAAGGTACTCCGGGAGACATGGGAATCCGAGTTCCCGGAGCATGTACAGGAGTACCTTCGGAAACCCATCAACATCCAAGGCATGGGTGGCATGCAACAACTGAGGGACTTCTATCTAACAAAACAAAAGGGTAGGTCAGGGTCAGCCACACAAAGAAAACAAATGCAGTAGGGAAGAACTTTCAGAACTAAGAGCGATGAGGGTAAGGAATAAAAAGGCTATCTACTTACTGATTTTAAATATAGGTTTTTAACTTTGCAAATAGTTTTCTCGGTGATGCCAAGTCCTATCTAACGACCACCTGCAATTGGCTTCCTACGGTCAGCTCGGCTCTGATACCAAGCTGTCACGGACCCGAGAATTACATATGATTAGGGGAACGAATGGTCGCCAAGGACCGAGGGACCAGTCGACCTGGTGGCACGGTACCTGGCCGTACTCACCGAGGCGGAGTGATCTGACACCTGACCGACGCAAGCCGGCCGGAAGCGACTAAACTTCCCAGAACCACATACAATTCCCTGATCCGGTGGAGGTTTAGAGTCGTTCCCGAATTCTACCACGCAAAGCAAGATCAGAGAAGCCCGTCGATTCTACCCACACCCTAACCTAGCTCGGAAGCTAGTGGGTCGCTCGAAAGCCCGGTAAAATACACCCACACCCTGCCTGGCCGGCACAGCATCTCAGCCAGTGGGTCACTCAACCAATACCTACTCGACATAGTAAAAAGGGGAACAACCTTAATCCTTCACGGCATACCCATATACTCCATATCATACACACATTGCATATGGGCAGCCGAAGAACAACTCGATATCACAACAAAGCTCTACTACGATACGATAATAATACTAGCTGTCCACATAGTGAACAAATATTACATCACTCGGCTATAACCGAAAGTTTATGCGAATCCATAAAGTGACACGAGTAGCAGCGGATGGAATAAACAAGACCCAAGGCGCATCGACCGCTATCCAAAACATTCCCACAAGAATCCCATAAGTCGAACACTACCGAGGAAACACAATTTCAAGCGTCGTTGAAAAAGTCCTCGACCACCGGCTCACCTGCAAGCTCTAGGGATAACCTAGGTGAGTACAAGAGTACTCGCAAGACTTATTCGTGCTTGATTAAATGTCCTACACATGGATTTACTACAGCAGGAATAAACATGATGCTTCTCAGAGTAACAAGATACAGAATTAAGAACATAGCATTAACAGTGTGGAGGAAAGACAAGGTAGGTAACATGCTAATCAGGTTACATACATATCATAGACAAATCACCACAAGATCCAATCAATGTCAAATCACCACAAGATCCATTTCACCAATTCCAAGTCAATTGGGGCAGCCCATATGTCAAATCCAAATTGATCCATCATATCCACATTTTTATTTAATCTCTCGGACTGATACTGACAACTCAACCAGTGCAGGTATAGTGAGTGCATAACCGTTTGGAGGTAGCGAGCCTCCAAGGGGCATGGAGACTTACCCCAACTATGCCTCAGTGTTGGTTCCCGCTAATGTTCCCGCGGTGATAAGGGATTGTGACACGCTGAAATAAGGTTGGTGTGACGACAAAACTCTACTTACTCCTGGGTCGCCTTCACACTGCAATTAACACCAATCGTACCCATTGTGCACGCCCTCGGCTCTCCCAACTCACTTAAACAATTTGGTTGAGAGGGGCCATAAGATGTTCTCAACGTAAGATACATCCTACACATGCTAGTGTGCTCAACCTCGCATATGATATTTTAAGCAAACGTCCACACATAAGCATACATGAACAGGGCATACACATAAGTACGGAAGGTAAAATGCAACAAGCTCTGCTAGTCTTGCTCGTAGGGTTCCTGGTCTTGCGTGGAGTCGAGAGCCTGGTGGTCTCCTTCTTCGGGCTCTGTTTCGAGCAACACACGACACCGAAAACAAACGAGAAAAGAAGTAATGAGACCCAGCATGAATGCATGATGAATGATGTAAGGGATGGATCTCTAGAACAATCCTACTGATGTTACGAATCCATGGAAGTGAGGGTTCCTCAAATCGAACTCATGAAAGTTAAGTTGTTACCCTAACATACATGCATGTCAAGTTTTATCAGATGACAAGCTAGGGTTTGAACATTACTACTCACAAGGGATGGTCATGACCTGCAATATTTATCATATGAAAGTGCTCTGGGATATGAGACTAACGCAATTGGAATTGCTCGATTCGGGGCTAAAATCGTCGAGTTAGGGTTTATCGACGTACGGCGAGTAAAAGGAACTAACAACTCACACCCTACAATGACCTACCGTGCATGTGCCACTACTGGAAACCTAATTGTACCAAGTTGTAAGAAATCTCGCAAGGTTTCCGAAAATATAAAACTTGTCGAAATCGGAGCTATATTCATCAAGTTACGCGTTATGGAAAATCATCGTCCGAAACGCGAGGAACTAATTTAAACTCTATTTGGCTCAGATCTGCATTCCAAATTTTGAATTTGTGTTTCAGCCATATTGTAGATAATTTCACAAGGTTTTCAGAACTGTAAAATTTATCCCAATCGGAGTTACGGATCAAAAGTTACGCCTATTTGAAATTCATCGAAAAACCTAACCCTAGCTCTCGAAAACTTAAATGCTACGCGTACCCAACTCATCCAAAGCCTCTCTGACCAGTCGGAAACAAAAATGCTGAGCACACCCGAGAATCCACCCAACTACCTAGCCCTAGCCCTAACTAAACTCCACTGACATGCGGGACCCGCAGGTGCACCCGTGGCCAACTAAAAGAGGCCACGTGGCCTCCTCACTCTCACTCCTCTCTCTCTCGGGTGGGATGGCCGTGCCCTCACCGGAGCATCACCGGAGATGCTCCGGGCGGCAAGGAGGGGGCTCCGGGTTCGGGGAAGGCGGCCAAGGCTAACGGAGGTCACCCCGGGCTGGCTTCGGTGGCGCCGGAGAACGGAGGAGGTCGGGGGCGAGGTCGACGGCGAGATGAACGGCAGGGGGCTTCGGGCGGTGGCGCGGGGAGCTCTCTGGATGCGGACCTGAGGAAAGGAAGAAGAAGGTGGTTAGGGAGGGAGAGGAGGAGCCGAGGAGCAAGAAATCGGGGCCCTCGGTGCACCGGAGCAGCCTTGATTCGTCGTCGGAGCAGCGGCCGGAACCGAAGAAGAAGGCGGCGTGGGTGGAGCGCTCGGCACCGGTGGAAAAATGGGGGGGACTAGGGTTTTCGGGCAGGGAGGAGCGGCCGGTCGGATCCAAGCCTTAAATAGGGTGGCCAGTCGGAGCCACGGTAGCCGCGCCGCCCTTCTTCCCCTACCAGCGGTGGCGACATGGGGGAGAAGGAGCTGGCAGGTGGGCCCCGGTCGGAGGAAGAGAGAGAGAGGGAGACGCCGACAGGGGGGCCCACGCGGCAGTGGGAGATGGAGAAGGCGTCGGTGGGATGGAGTGGGCCGGCCGAGGCGGCCCAAAGGGCCTCGGCCCTTTCTTTTTCTTAAAAATTTCCTTTTTCTTTTTGTATGGCAACACAGCTAGTATTGGCGTCATTTTATGTGCAATTTTTGCTCCAAAAATTCTGAAATTTTGACAGGAGGTTCAAAATGATTTATAGGACCTACTGTAAAAATTTGAAATGATTCTGAGCTGGTTTGAACTGTTCCCTAGTTCAATTCACAGGTTTGACCTAATTCGGAGTTTAAACTTCAACTAGGTTTTATGTCCCTCCAAAATTTTTGAGATTTCACATGTGGCTAGAGTATTTAATCTCATGGCTGTTTGAACATTGGGGGAGCTTTTCAACAATAGGAGCATTGTTTGCACCCCTAACCCTAATCCTGCTTCGATAGGGTTTCGAATCCGAACGTCTTCGTCGAGCTGGGGAGGTTTGAAACTTTCGGAAGGGGAACCCTAGAGGGGTAATCCCACTAGGATCCCAATCTTCCTCTACCTACTATTGACGACTTCAATGTTTTGTTAACTCAAATAAGTTGATTGGTGTTTGCAGAATTAACCACCGAGGATGAGATATATACATATTCTATAAAATATAGTTGTTATAAATTTAGGTTTATGCAAGGTGGTGCGGGGAATGATGACATGTATGCATGAATGCAAGGCAAAAACCTAGTTGCCGAATTTGGGTATTACATGATTACATGCACAACTCAGAGCCTATTGGTGTGCCCAGGTCTCGCCATGAGGGGAGGCTATCTGGAAAAGGGACTGTCGGAAAAGAAGTCAGCTGGAAGGATACTCATCTATTTGACACTGCCCATTTTATGGTCTTGCAGCACATGACCATAGTTCCCTCTTATATAGAAGAACACCTGAACAAGCTACGGCAAGAGTTCCCAAATGTGCCATACAGTCAGATCTTGAACAAGCACAACTAGACATTCAGACAGTGGTTGCAGAACCGTATCATAGACGGGCCGATAGATGACACACTAACGTGGTTGGCCAAAGGGCCAGCATTTACAGTTCATAGTTGGGAAGCGTACGACCTGAATGGGTACACATTCTACACGAAGGATCGAGATGAGAAGACCACATTTCAGAATAGCTCTGTCCGAGTAGAAGCCATAGATACAGATGGACAGAAGGAATTTTACTACGGGATCATAGAGGAGATTTGGGAGCTTGACTACGTGACATTCTGGATTCCACTGTTCAAGTGCAAATGGGTCGATCTCAGACATGTCAAAGTCGACAATTACGGCCATACTTATGTCAACCTCAGCAAATTGGGTTACATGAATGAACCCTTCATTTTAGCCTCCCAAGCTACCCAAATTTTCTATGTAAAAGACCTCGCACATAAGAACTGCCATGTAGTGATGTATGGAAAAAGGAGGATCGTAGGAGTTGAGAATGTTGTCGACGAGGATGAATACAACTACTAAGATGAGTTGCCACCTATTGGAGAACGCATAAGAATCGACGAGCAAGACCAAGGGGAAACTTGCCACTACGTACGCCAAGATCATTCCGACGGGCTAGTGTACAAAGGAAGTCATCAGATAGTGGATTCATGATTTATTTTGAATCTGGCCTAGTACCCAAATTTTTTTGAGCCAAATTTGTACTCATTTTGAATATGCAATCTGTTGAAGTTAGCAAATTATGTTTTGAAAAGTGATCGCACAATTATCTTGTGGAGTCATCGCAGAATTTTGATTCTAATAATCATATATTTTGAATACATAATCGGTCGTACTGTAGAGGATCAAATTCTCACATCACACACGGTTGGAAGCAAATAGCACGTGTGCGATGTCACTTACGTTGCAAACAGTAAACTCGCTCAGCCCGTGTGCGATGTGGTCTTGGTCACATCGCACACGGTTAGAAGCTGCAGCCCATATGCGATGTGGCCTAGCACAGGTCATCTAACCGTGTGCTCTGTGAGTTGCAACACTGATGGAGAAGATATTTTCACACAGATTAACACGACATTTACAAGCGGAAAGTAGACATTTCGAACGTAGATTAAGCATACATTTCAAACACAGATTAACAACACATTTCCAACACCGTTTAACAAGACATTACATAACAAAAGGCCTCTTCCGTTTGTTGCGAAGAGGAAACATTACATAACAAAAGCAAAGGGAAATACAAACTATCTAAATGGACTCCAGCGGCAGATCTTCGTCCACAGGGTCAGGCATCAGAGCTGAGACATTTTTAACTGTGTAGAAGCTCACCATCTCGTCACCCCACTGGATGCACTTCGCGCGGAGGCACAAGACGATGTTTTGGTCCCTACAGCGGACGAGGATACGCCCCGGCTGGTGGTGAGCTTCAATGAGAAATCCGACGTGCCACGGAAACTACTTCTCCGGGATACACCGGACGGCGTACGCACCGGAGTAATGGACGGGGTGGGAGTAGTACGCATAGAGGAGGGTGCCCTCGGTGGGTCCATACTCGACAAACTCCAGTGCCGTGGCAGTGGCGCGGGAGATGGGCATGGTCATCTGCACGCGATGCTCGTGGATGGGCGACTCGTCGCGCTTCCACTTCCCCGAAGAGCTCCCTGCAGCGGCCATTACGACAGATGGAGGAGGTGGCTGGAGGGGTAAGGAAGAAGAGGTTTGACGGAGCACGGCGCGGAATGAAGTATGGAGTGAAGTAGAGAAACCGACGAGGCTAGAGGCGTGGCTTATAGGAGTGAAGTAGAGAAACCAACGAGGCGGCGGTTTATAGGAGTGAAGTCGAGGGGGTGGCTCGAGGGGTAAGGAAGAAGAGGTTCGACAGAGCACGGGACGGAATGAAGTACGGAGCAGGGGGTGGCAGTTTATACGAGTGAAGTAGAGAAATCGAAGAGGCGGCGGTTTATATGAGTGAAGTTGAGAAACCGAAGAGGCGGACACATCGCACACGGAGGCCTAATCATAACCGTGTGCGATGCGTCACACAACGCACACGGAGACCTAATCATACCCGTGTGTGATGTGATTCACATCGCACATGAGTGTTAGCAGTAACTCGTCTGTGGACACTTTGCACACGGTTAGAATTATATACCCGTGTGCAATGTGTGTTTGCATCCCACACGGGCCGTCGTATGTGACCGTGTGCGATGGTTAGCCCCGTACAACTAGTACCTAGGTCACCCCGTCCGTCCATCAAAACATTTTGACTTCGCGCGCGCCGTCTCGCCCGAATTTTCGTCGCCTCCCGCCTCCCCGAGCGCCGCCTCGCCATCTCCGGTCGCCGGCTCTCTGTCGTCGAGTCTCCGAGCACCGCCTCGCCATCTCCCGACCGCCATGAGGTCTCCCATCGCCGCCTCCCCGTCCCCGAGCGCCGCCTCCCTGACACGCTCCCTGACAGGTTAGGGTTCTCTGTGTCCTCACAACGAGTCGCAAGATAGGGCTATATGAACGCGTGTGTTCCAGTGCTGCTTGTAAATATTTGTGTGTAGACATTATTTGTGCCGGCACTTGATTTACTTCTTGTTATTTAGGCCATTATCATCCTATTAATTAGCTATGACATCCCGTAATGAATGGCCGGACTTCTCCCCGAGAGAGATCCAAGAGAACTCCTCATCACAGCCAGAAGGGACCACCACTGATCAAGCAGAAACCCTGTCAGTTGTGAAGAAGTCTAGAGGAATTAGAAAACCCAGCAAAAAGCCCCAAGGAGTATGGCAATTGGAGGCCATCGACGACAGAACCGGGGCTCCTACGGAGCCAGAGAAAATGGAGAGGAAGTTTCGAACCATGTGCGGGGCAGTGGTAAGGGAAAGGGTCCCCATTCACTTCGAGGATTGGACAAAGGTTAGTAAGGACCTGCCCAACGCCATAGTGCTAGAGATCATGCAACACTTCAGGGTGCCGGAGCAATGGAAAACGCAGGTGGAACAATGTGCACTCTTGAAGGCAAAGGATGCTTTTAGGAATTTTAAGTACGTGTTGCACACGAAGTTTATGAAGCAGAATAAGGATCCCTTCGAAAAGTATCCACACATTCCACCCGAGCAGTGGGCCAGATTTGTGGAGATGCGGCGAACGCCAGATTTTGAAGCCAAGAGTGCGGCAAGCAGGGCTCTAATCGTGAAGAACAAACACCCCCATAGAATGGGGGTCAAAGGATACTATGGGAAGCGGAAGATTTGGGATAGGGAGGACAAGAACCTACGCCTTTGGGGAGCCGATGTGCCTTTTCCTAATGTTGCGGCAGATCGGGCAAGAGACTTCCTGAGAGCGAGGTCTACAACCGATTCCTCGAGTCAGGTTGTGTTACCCAACCTAACAGACCAAGAAGTGTACCAATCTATGGTAAGAGTGACTACCTCATTCAGTCGTCGGTCTATAGTTACGAGAATGCTTATGTACCTACTAATTATATGTCATTATGTGCAGAAAGAGCTAAGCGTCCAGGCTTTGCAAGGCTCATTTCAGCCTCAAGGGTGCAACGACATTCTCACGGCCGCATTGGGAACCAAGGAGCCCTCGGGTCGTTGTAGGGCGATCGGGACCAATGTCGCCCGTAGGAAGGCCTTCCCTCAAGACACGGAGGAGATGCGTGCGAGGAAAAGGGCGAGAGCGGAGCAGAAAAAAGAAGAGATGAAAAAAGTGATACTCGCCCAATTTGCGGGCATGATGGACGAAAGGCTCACGAAAGAAAGAGTTGTGTGGGAGGAGGCGTACAGATCGCAAGCGGTTGAAGCTGCTGCACACCCAAGCCCCGGTGCACGCAGGAGTAGCTGTGCGTCAGCTCCTGATGCGGTTGAAAGCCATGAGGAAACAGCCGGCAGGTCTCCTATCGATGACATCACGGGGCCGATGAAGTGCAAGCTACAAGTGCCAACAGCGCACATGGCTTTTCCGTTGGTGGTAGCTACCGGATTGGTTCATCCACCGGCTGAGGGAGCTACCATGTACGGTGTACCGATATAGCCAGGGTTCGCGAGGTGCACCGTCGATAAAGTCAAGCTTGGCTTCCAGAGCCTCCCGCTATTCCACATAAGCCAGGATGCCGAACTCTAGACCTCGGGACAGGCGGAGATGTCCTTCGTCCAATGGCCGAAGAAGGACATACTCCTTGTGCCCTTCACATCGGCACCGCCTCCTGCTTCCCCACCATTGCCTGCTGAATCTGAGCCGCTCTTCGCACCACATCCTGTCATGAGCACGCCATCTGAGCCGCCTTCATGCCCACAACCTCAAGGGTCACCCAAGCAAGCGCTGGTGCTTCCAACACCACGAGATCTTGACTTACCGTCACCGCCTGCACCAGTGCAGACTAGAAGTATGAGATCAGCGCCGCTAAAGGGCACAGGCAAGGGACAGGGCAAGGCCAAGGGCAAAGCTGTAGTTCATGACGGACGAAGAATTTAATCGATTGTTCCCCCCGGCGGAGGTCGTAAGAACGTACGTCAAAGGAGAGCCATTGCTAACCCCCCAAGACATGGCGGTAGTAGGTTTGATATGCAGAAGGTTACATGACCACTATATGAAACTATGTGAAGCCGGTGAGTCGAGCATTTCAGTGTGGTTCAAGAAGGAGCATTTCCTTCATGATATAGATAATTGTTGCACGGTGGGCTTCGAGGACTTGTTTCTCCTCTTCAACCTGGGTGAGCTCGATGCCTCCCTCATGAGATGCTGGACATTGTAAGTATTTTACAAGGAATTCCACATTCTGGCAACTCTCTTTTGTTTCATAAATGATAATTCTTTTCTTTCGTATGCTTAGGAACATGATCACCGAATGCGAGGCTCGGAAACAACTGGTGGGTTTCCTCGACCCACAGTTGGTCTCGAAGCAACAAATCGAGGCGAATAAGCAAATGATCTTTAATTATGTTGTCGACGCGTTGATCGCTCAACAAAACAAAGAGTTCATTCTCCTTCCATACAACCAGCGGTATGTGTGTTTTTATACATTAGCTGTACCTCCATTGTCATCATTCCACACGGGTTGTGATATCTTTTTTTGCAGCGACCATTGGATCTTAATTATCATCATACCTAAATGGAGCAAAGCCGTCCACCTTGATTCCTTCCAAGCGGCACATTACGACTACTCGGAGATAAGGAAATTCTTGCATAGTGCTTTCACCGAGTACGTCAAGCATGGAGGGAGGTGCTCACCAAAGGGGGACCCGGCAGGCTTGGAACAAGGAGCCGACAACTTGGTGAAGGTAACAATTGGTACAACATTCCTCCTAAGTGGTAAGTAATGCTAATTGATGCTCTAATTGATGTCGTAATTCCTCAACAACTTTTCAGTGTAACCAACAGCCAGAAGGAACCAACCTTTGTGCTTTTTACGTTTGTAAGCAAATGATGAGGATTGTTCCGAGTTCGAAGACAAGAGGCACTGCTGGCCTCCCTACGGTTAGTACTATATGTGAGACTCAAGATTTTACTTTTTACCTACATGCACCTAAATCTGAATTTAATTACTTTGTGTAGATTTTAAGTTCGATGGACAAAGCACCGTTGAGTCAAGCCGATATTGTCGACATTAGAGGACAGTTTGCCTACATCTTCCTCACGCATGTCATAGCGGAAAAGGGACAATTCAGATCACCTTCGTTGTGAGGTATTTATTTTCTTCGTTGTGAGGTATTTTTTTTTCTGTTGGCTGTCAACCTTGTCAGATCCAAACTTGTACGAATGTTGGCTGTGAACTCCTGTTTATGTAGCTGTGAATGGGTCAACTCAAATTCAATTGATTCAATTTGCCTATACGTCGGCCGTGAAATGTATGTGATCTCTGTTTTATTTGTGTTTGGATCAAATCCGTGTATTTTGCCTGATGGATGAAATCTGCGTATATATGTGGCTGATCAATGAATTCTGTGAATGTGGCCGATGGAATTCTGTGAAATGATTGTAGCGACCAAATCTTAAGACACAAGATCAGTAAAGATCGTCGTGAATAATTTGGAGTTCTTCTCGACACATGCATGCATTTAGGGCATTAAGATATGAGTCTGACTAAAAACCCTAACGTATGATCCGAAAACAATATTAAGTGAAACCCTAAATCTAGCTCCGTTTAAAATTTTACCTTACCAATTCATTATAAACACTAAATATCTCAGAGGGCTATCGTCAAAAGAATTAAATCTCGGGAGCGCACCTGACTACCTAATCCAACGACTTGTTCAAGGCCTTTCTTTTGAGACAAGAGTGAACAAGTCAACTGAATGAATCTTCCATTCTCTACTTTTTGCAAAGTTTCAAACTGATAATTGTATTCAGCTTCATTTTAAACCCAGCTCTAAAATAGAAAAACAAAATAAACAAAAGAAGGAAAAACCTTACCCTTTTCTTTTCTGGCCACGGGACCCGTTGGCAGTCCCTTTTCTCCACCTGGCAGCCCCTTTTCTCCACCTGGCAGGTCCTCCTCTCCACGTAGCCCTACTCTCCAGAGTTCTTCTTCTCCCCTGCCATTCTTTTTTCCCCAAACCGAGTTCTCCAAACCTCCATTATTCCCCATCTCCCTCCTCCATCTGCCTCAGATCCGCCCCTGCCTGATGCCCTCCCGTGTGCTCCTGTGGCCCATGCCACCGCCGCCGCTCCCCAGTAGCGCCGCCGGCTCCCCACCCCAGCTGGCTGCTTGACCGCGCCGCCCCTCTAGCCTCAGCACCGAGCCGCTGAGCCTCCCCCATATTCCCCGCCGCCACCCACCTCGGCAGGCGCCGCCGCCGGTGGCCTCATCCCCGGCGAGCCAAACGCCGCCTGCCAGGACCCCTCTCCGCTTCTCCCTGCTCCCGTCGCCACCCCCTTGCTTTTCCCCACTGCGGCATGCCGCCGCTCCGCCGCATCTTCCCATCAGCACCGCCGCCCCACGCCATTATGCCGTGCAACGCCCCGGCTGCACTCCTCTTCTCTGCCACCGCCGCGAGCTCCGGCTAGCGCTCTGCCGCTGCTCTCCCTTCGCCCTTCCCTTGCCCTGCAACGCCCCGCCAGCCACCTGTGCCTCCTCCCCGCGTGCTGCCCTTGCCGCGTCGCCTACCGCCTCCACCGCCCAAGCACGCCCCCGCCGGACCACCTCCACGTCTGCACCAGCACTGGTGCCAACCCCATCGTCGGCGCCCTTGGCATCCGCGCGTCCGCAGCCTCCTAAAGCCGCCTGCCTCGTCCACCCACCTCCGAGCTTGAGCTCCGCCTCCCGCTGCCGCTGGCCGGCCTTCCCCGATTTGCCACCACCGTGTCGAGCCCGAGGCCGGAACCCCTCAGCAACCCCGTCGCCGGCAGGCACCTCCGCCTCAGCTTGAAGCCGCTGCAAGAGCCCATCCTCAGCCAAGAGCAGCCCACCCTCGGTCACCTCGAGGTGAGGCTCATCCCCAAAGCTCCCATTCCCTCCCGGCCTATTGCTTCCCGAGCCGCCAATGGCAGTTAGAACGGTATAGGTACTTGGGCGTTAGAATTAATGATTAACTGTAAGCATCAGTGGTGCGGTTAGCAGTTGATAGTTAAATTCATTGATTGCAGTTAAGTGGTTGGCTAGTAACATTTGAGCTCAAGACAAATTCAACGAGCTAATAATTCCATAACACATGTTAGCAGTGATGACTATAACTGATGTGCTATGCTGGCTACCGACTAATCAAATCAAGATGGTTAATTGTTTGATGTCTGAAACCGCCGATAACTAGTAAGCTGTAATGACCGTCCGATTGAAGAGTTCTTGTATGCGTTGGAAAGATAACAATGACACCTTTCCAATGGATCTGATGCCACGTTATGAATAATTACAGAGACACTGAAATTGTCAGAACAAGTCATCAGGTGCTGCGACACCGTTTTGGGCCACTTCGGGCCTTGTTTTCGTTTCGGGTTTTAAGCCCAGGTTTAGGGTGAAACTCTCAGAAACCCTAGGTATAAATACCTGGTAGCCATCATTGTTTAGGGTGGGTTTTGCTTAGAATTATTCTGCCATCGCAGTCTCGCTGATTTCATCAGTTTGTAGAACCCCACTTCGAGTAATCAAACAATCATCTCGTTTGTGAGATTGCTTCTAATGTGTTCTTGCTTGTGTTCTCGATTCGCATACAGGGATAAGCCTTCTTGGCGAGGTCAACCGCGTGTGCGCGTGGTTGATAACCAACGGAGCCGTGGTGTAGCGATCGCAGGGTTCGGATCAGTTCTGATTGGAAGCCGGATCGTCAACGTCGAGTTCTCCACAATCGTGATTATCCCTTCCTGACGGAAGATCGGGCACCCCCGTGCACATCAAGTGGTATCAGAGCTTCGGTTGCCCGTCAGGTATCATTGTATCCAATTAGTTTTGCCATCGTCCCAGAACTCCAGATACAGCCAAAAAAAAATCGTAGTCCTCTAAGGCATATCACCTTCACTGTCCGAGAGCTCCGAGCCGTTGCAATTTCGTCACAGTGTCGTATTGCTGAGTTTTGATTCATAGTCGACATCCGGTTGTTGGTTTAGACTTGTGTTCTTAGTCACGAGCCGTTACTTAGGGTTTGAGATATCCGAATACAACTCTGAACCCAAGTCGGAGTCGAATTCATAGTGCATCGGTAAAACGGCCATAACTTTGTCATACGAACTCCGTCTGAGCTCTACCACCCGTCAAAACGACCGGAACGAAAGGTTACATCTGATCCCCACCCACTTCGTCGGTTTTGGCAAAATCTTCGAGGCCAAATTCGCCTTGGAAAATAGAGTTCTGGAAGTTTTATTCCCAGGTAGTCTGTTTTTTCCCTTTCGCTTGATTCTTTGAGCAGTTTTGTGAAAAAAAAAGAAAAAAAATAGTGAAGAAAAAGAGAAGAAAAAAAAAGAAGAAGAAGAAGAAGAAAAAAAACTTTGGTATACTTCTGTTTCTTGGTACTTTGGTATACTTCTGTGCCTATACTCGTTTCTAGGAACACGTTTAGGCCAGCAACTGAGACAAGTACCTTGAATTATTATTGACCTTTACTAACTGTTGTCGAACTTTGCTAGTCCTTGCTACCAAATTGACCTTCCAAGCTCCACTCTCTTCTGATCAGTACAGTTTCAACACGGCAATCGCTACACTCACGTCTTCAACGGTATCACGAACAAGCCACCGGTTGTACCACCTGCTACATTGGTAAGAACTTTGCAAGAGCGTGGTTAGACGCTTGAGTGAGAGCGACTCCACATCCTAGTAGTTCGTAGGAGCTTTATATATTCGTGAGTTCCTTGTTTTCACTAACCATGATAGGATCACCAGCGGCACATCAAGATGATGGAGATGAATGTGTTTCTAAGTTAGAGCTCAAACGATGCTGCGAGATATCAATGCAAATATTAGCAAGAGCAACCAAGATAATGAGCATCGATTAGAGAGGATAGAGAGGAGTATCGCCACCCTCATCACCAGGATAGATAACCTAGAGAAGCAGCCACCTTCCGATAGAGCTGAATCGGAGGATCTCGAGGCGGATGACACTGATCAAGATGAGGATGAGTATGACCGAGCTGCCGCCAGAGCAGGACTTCCAGCTGGAGGTCACCCCGCTCCTCACGAGGCACATCAAGAACGATGACAGCCACGTCGACAAGGTAGGGGAGGTAATGACACAAATCCTCGTCCTAGACGTGCACATGATGATTATTATGCTAATGTTAAGTTCAGTATACCATCTTTTTCTGGTTCCTATGATGCTGAAGTTTATTTGGATTGGGAGATGACAGTCGAGCAAAAATTCAATTCCCATCTAGTTCCAGAAATTCATAGAGTTAGACAAGCCACTAGTGAGTTCACTGATTTTGCTATCATTTGGTGGAATGAATTAGTAAAAGCTGGTTTAGCACCGGATACATGGCCTAGGTTAAAGAGAGCTATGCGTAGTAGATTTGTTCCTCCCACCTATAAACGTGAAATGCGCAAAAAATTGCAACGCTTAAACCAAGGAAATAGATCTGTTGAGGAGTACTACCAAGAGCTACAAATAGGAATGTTGCGTTGTGAAGTAGTTGAGGATGACGAGGATAAAATGGCAAGATTCTTTGGGGGATTAAGGCGTGAGATACAAGACATAGTTAACTATAAGGATTATAACTCTCTCAATAGATTGTTCCAGCTTGCTATGTTGGCAGAAAAAGAATTGCAGGGAAGGCAGCAAAGCCAAAGAGCAACTTCGGCGACACAAGATCGATGCCTGGAACGGTCAAGTCAGCTCCACCTCCTCCTGCACGGTCTGCTGCCCCCTACATGTCTAGGGCGCGTTCAACAGCACCAGCATCGTCACAAGCACCAGAGGAGAAGAGTAAATCAGCAGGTTCCCCTGCCCCGGTAAAGAGCTCTTCATCGGTTGCTTCCACGGGCCGCTCCCCCGGGACTATCTGCCATAACTGCAAAGGGAAGGGCCACTTTATGAGGGACTGTCCAAGCCCGCGACGGACATTCCTTGCTATAGAGGACAGTGGGTATGTTAGTGCTACTGATGTTGAGGATGATTCTGCCATTGGGGCTAACCATGCAGATGACGATGAGACGGGAAGTGATGGCGAGGAGATTCTAGGCACGGCCGCCACAGAGAAATATCAGGCCTTAATTGTACAACGCGTGTTGAGCACTCAAGTGGAACAAGCGGAGACACTACAACGACATAACTTGTTCCAAATGTACCTCATTGTCAAGGATCGCCGCGTTCGCGTCATAATTGATGGAGGAAGCTGCAATAATTTGGTGAGCTCAGACTTGGTCAACAAACTTGGCTTGACCACACGTCCACATCCTCATCCATACCATATTCAGTGGTTCAACAATAACGGTAAGGTTAAGGTAACACAATCTGCGAGAGTGCACTTTTTCATTGGTACATACCATGACTTTGCTGATTTTGATGTGGTACCTATGCAAGCATGCTCACTTTTATTAGGACGTCCATGGGAATTTGACACCGATGCCACCCATCATGGTCAAAGTAATAAATACACATTTATGCATCAGGGAAAGAAAATTACTTTACTTCCTATGACACCCACTGAAATTATGCAATGTGAGAGAGAGGGTGCTGAAAATAGCAAGAAGGAGAGTGCACAGCAATCTGAAAATCAGCAAGTTGCTAACACCGTTTTCCCAACTAAGAAAGAGAAGAAAGTAACTAGCTCTAAGTCTGAGGGAATTAAATTGAAGGGGGGTGTTATGCTTGCTACCAAATCTGATCTTATTGATATTAATGAGCTTGATTCTCCTTTCTATGCCTTGATATGCAAGGAAGCGTTGTTTTCATTTGATGATACCTCTAGTTCTTTGCCTCCTGCTGTTACTAACCTTTTGTAGGAGTATAAGGATGTGTTTCCAGCAGAGATACCCCCGGGGCTGCCACCTATTCGAGGTATTGAGCATCAAATCGACTTAATCGCAGGAGCAACATTGCCAAACCGTGCTGCATATAGAACAAATCCGGAGGAGACTAAATAAATTCAGCGCCAAGTCCAAGACCTTCTGGACCGTGGGTATGTGCACGAGAGCCTTAGCCCATGTGTTGTTCCTGTTCTTTTAGTTCCTAAGAAAGATGGTAGTTGGCGTATGTGTGTTGATTGTAGAGCCATTAACAATATTACAATAAGGTATCGTCATCCTGTTCCTAGGTTAGACGACATGCTTGATGAGTTGAGTGGTTCTATCATTTTCACAAAGATCGACTTGCGTAGCGGGTACCACCAAATTAGAATGAAATTGGGGGATGAATGGAAAACAGCTTTTAAAACTAAGTTCGGTTTATATGAGTGGTTAGTCATGCCTTTTGGATTAACTAATGCACCTAGCACTTTCATGCGTCTCATGAATGAAGTTTTAAGAGTATTTATTGGAAAATTTGTGGTTGTCTACTTTGATGATATCTTGATATATAGCAAGTCTAATGATGAACACTTGAACCATTTGCGTGCTGTTTTTAATGCATTGAGAGATGCACGCTTGTTTGGTAATCTTGAGAAGTGTGCCTTTTGCACGGACCGTGTCTCTTTTCTTGGCTATGTTGTCACTCCACAGGGTATTGAGGTGGATGAAGCGAAAATTGAAGCCATCAAGAGCTGGCCGACCCCTCAAACTGTCACACAGGTGGGAAGCTTTTATGGACTTGCAGGATTCTACCGGCGGTTTGTGAAGAATTTCAGCACCATCGCTGCCCCACTGAACGAGTTAACAAAGAAGGGAGTTTCCTTCCAATGGGGTCCAGCGCAAGAACAAGCTTTTAACATGCTTAAGGAGAAGCTTACACATGTCCCTCTACTCCAACTCCCCGACTTTGGTAAGACTTTTGAGCTTGAATGTGATGCCAGTGGTATTGGGATAGGAGGAGTGCTGCTACAAGAAGGTAAACCCGTTGCTTATTTTAGTGAGAAATTGAATGGGCCAACTTTGAAATACTCTACTTATGATAAAGAGTTATATGCTTTAGTTCGGGTGTTAGAAACTTGGCAACATTATCTTTGGCCTAAGGAGTTTGTCATTCATTCTGATCATGAATCCTTGAAACATATTAGAAGCCAAGCAAAATTAAATAAACGACATGCAAAATGGGTCGAGTTTATAGAGTCATTTCCATATATTATTAAGCACAAACGGGGTAAAGACAATGTCATTGCTGATGCTTTATCTAGGCGATTTACTATGTTATCTCAACTTGATCATAAAATTTTTGGCCTAGAGACAATAAAAGAGTTATACGCCACTGATTTAGACTTTAGAGATGCTTTTGAAAACTGTAGAGAGGGTCGAACATGGAATAAGTATGTGCTGAATGAAGGGTTATTATATCGTGCTAACAAGCTATGCATCCCAGCTAGCTCCATTCGCCTTTTGTTCTTACAGGAAGCTCATGGAGGTGGTTTGATGGGACACTTTGGAGTGAAGAAAACAGAAGACGTGCTGTCCACACACTTCTTTTGGCCAAAGATGCGGAGGGACATCGAGCGCTACGTTTCACGCTGCACTACATGCAACAAAGCTAAGTCAGGCTTAAACCCCTATGGTCTTTATATGCCCCTTCCTATTCCTAGTGTTCCTTGGGAGGATATATCGATGGATTTTGTCTTAGGATTACCTAGGACAAAGCGGGGGAGGGATAGTATATTTGTGGTGGTGGATCGATTTTCTAAAATGGCACATTTTATACCCTGTCATAAGAGCGATGATGCTACAAATATTGCTGATTTATTTTTCAGGAAAATCATTCGCCTCCATGGAATTCCCAACACCATTGTTTCCGATCGGGATGTGAAGTTCTTGAGCCACTTTTGGAGAAGGTTATGGAGCAAGTTGGGGACTAAGTTGTTATTTTCTACTACATGCCACCCACAAACCGATGGACAAACGGAGGTTGTTAATCGTACCTTATCCACAATGTTGCGGGCTGTTTTGAAGACAAATTTAAAGATGTGGGAAGACTGTTTACCTCATGTGGAGTTTGCATATAATCGATCGGTACATTCTACCACCAAGGTGAGCCCTTTTCAGGTAGTGTATGGATTTAATCCACGTGCACCCATTGATCTTTTGCCATTGCCTACTTCTGAACATGTGCATTTGGATGCTAAAACACGTGCTGATTTTATTCTGAAAATCCATGCAACAACTAAAGAGAACATTGAAAAGATGACCGAAAAGTATAAACTTGCTGGTAGTCAGGGTAGGCGCCATTTATCCTTTGAACCAGGCGATCTTGTTTGGTTACACTTGAGGAAGGATAGATTTCCAGAACTAAGAAAATCCAAATTGATGCCTCGAGGTTAGGAAGATTAACGATAATGCATACAAGCTTGAGTTGCCTGCAGGTTTTGGGGTTAGTCCCACTTTTAACATTTCAGATTTGAAGCCTTACTTGGGAGAACAAGATGACCTTGAGTCGAGGATGACTCCAATTCAAGAAGGGGAGGATGATGAGGACATCTCCCACACTATCATCCAAGGACCAATCACCCGTTCCCGTGCCCGACGACTTAATCATGAGGTGCGTTTGTTTCTTGCTATCCATAATTATGTGGCTAAGGATGGGATGCTACTTAATGGTGATATTTTGATTCTTAGGAACATGGGAGAAGCACCACTGGACCAGCCACAAGAGGATGAGGCGCCACCCCAAGTCAAGACGGACTCCACTTCAACTTCGAATTCGGTTCGGTTTTCAGCAGACATCACCTACATAAAGGGGGCATAACTTTCTCATACGGAGTCCGATTGAAGAGTTCTTGTATGCGTTGGAAATATAACAACGACACCTTTCCAATGGATCTGATGCCACGTTATGAATAATTACAGAGACACTGAAATTGTCAGAACAAGTCGTCAGGTGCTGCGACACCGTTTTGGGCCACTTCGGGTCTTGTTTTCGTTTCGGGTTTTAAGCCCAGGTTTAGGGTAAACTCTCAGAAACCCTAGGTATAAATACTTGGTAGCCGTCATTGTTTAGGGTGGATTTTGCTTAGAATTATTCTGCCATCGCAGTCTCGCTAATTTCATTAGTTTGTAGAGCCCCACTTCGAGTAATCAAACAATCATCTCGTTTGTGAGATTGCTTCTACTGTGTTCTTGCTTGTGTTCTCGATTCGCATGCAGGGATAAGCCTTCTTGGCGAGGTCAACCACATGCGCGCGTGGTTGATAACCAACGGAGCCGTGGTGTAGCGATCGCAGGGTTTGGATCAGTTCTGATTGGAAGCCGGATCATCAACGTCGAGTTCTCCACAATCGTGATTATCCCTTCCTGACGGAAGATTGGGCACCCCCGTGCGCATCACCTAGGTTTATCCTAGGCAGGTTTGTGGAGCATCCCTGGAGTTGACGTTTCGCTGCTTCGGTTTACCACTTTCGGCTTCGACTTCCTTGGGAATGTTGTGGGCTGTTTTTGAGGTGGTCTCCCCACCATGTCGGGTATTTTAATTTGTTTCCGCTGCTGCCCTTGTGGCTCTTTTGATGTTTATCGACCTTCGGGTCAAGTTGTTTGTAAGATAAGTACTGCCCCGAGTATGGGACGTGTTATAATTATCCGGTAATCTTTCTCTTTAGTGCTTTGCTGTGATATACAAGTTGTTATCGGGGCTGCCCATATGCAATGCGTGTATGGTATGAAGTATATGGGTATGCCGTGAAGAGTTAAAGCCGTTCCTCTTTTTACTAAGTCGAGCAGGAATCGGTTTGAGTGACCCCCTGGCTGAGATGCTATGCCAGCCAGACAGGGTGTGGGCGTATGCTACCGGGCTTTCGAGCGACCCACTAGCTTCCGAGCTAGGTTAGGGTGTGGGTGGAATCACCGGGCTCCTCCAATCTTGCTTTGCGTGGTAGAATTCGGGAACGACTCTAAACCTTCACCGGATCAGGGAATTGTATGTGGTTCTGGGAAGTTTGGTCGCTTCCGGCCGACTTGCGTTGGACAGGTGTCGGATCACTCCGCCTCGGTGAGTACGGCGCAGGTACCGTGCCACCAGTTCGACTGTTCCCTCGGCCCTTGGCGACCATCCATTCCCCTAATCATATGTTATTCCCGGGTCCGTGACAGTTTGGTATCAGAGCCGAGCTGACTGTAGGTAAACCTTGCAGGTGGTCGTTAGCTAAGGATCTGATGTTGTCAAAATTATTTATAAAACTAAAAATGAGTTTCAACAAGAATAAGTACGGTTCATTTTACTTCTTATCCCCTTCAATCTTAGATCTGAATTTCCTTCTTCTCTAATTCATTTGGTTGCAAAAATGTTTATACATCTCATCCCATCTTGCTTTCCTATGCAAGATGCCTCTCGGATGTCTTAACCCTTGCTCTTGTGCCTTCTTAGTGAGTGGTATAGCTGAGTGTTTCTCTTTTGCATTTCCATCCCTCAATTCTTGTCCAAGTTCTCCAGCCGTTGTCATCATCTATGCTCCCAACCTTGTTTCCTTTCTATGCTCTAGTACTTCGACTTCTAATAAATGCTGGAGTATCCCATTCTTTACCGTCATCAAGTCTTCGTCGTGCTGGAATTGGTAACCATCGAGAATGTCTACCTTCTCAGCTAGGGGCCATCCCTAGGCTGCATGTATATTGAGCGCACCGATATCTTTCTAAGCATCCTTGCCACTTACAGTTGTTCTGCTAGCTCAAATTTCTGCTCTAAGCCCTAGAGTTGATGATTTCTCGCTTTTCCTCTACTCTGTTAACACCTTATCTTCGCCCAAAATTGACGATCAAGAGAGTTCCATCTTGTCCACTCTCTTCCTGTCTAACCTCAAAATCCTACCCATTGGAGGACGCTGAATTGCTTGTCCTCTTTTTCGTTCTTTGCTATATTCCTTGGATCAGCTGATGAACCATTTTCTCCTTCTTTTGGTGAACTAATTCCACTACTTCACTCCTTGAGTTCTATACCTCCTGGTGTAGGGTTCTCCTCCATGTTTTGCCCTTCCATTGACCCTCGCACCAGTAGTTGGTGTGCTGTCCCAACATTTCAGCAAGTCAAACTTGCTTCTCGGCATCTTGAATTAAGCTTCTCCTTCTAAAAGTTGGCTAGTGAATTAAACATTTCCATATGAACATTAGGGCTGCCCATTATTCTTGCATATTATGCTGAAATATCTCACTTGAAGGTGTTGACAATCTCAGTTGTATGCAAGGATATCGCGTGCTATCCATATGGAACACGTTGACTCCTAGCTCTTGTGCAATTTGTCAAACGTGTATTCCCGTGAGAGCATTGTTTTGATAGTACATGTCATTATCTCGGCACCAACTCTTGCCTAAAACACAAATGTGGAGAAACAATGTTTTATAGAATACGTACATATCTCATCTTTCGTAACTAGCCTTAGCAAACACCAGACGAGCCACCAAAATCGTTTTGCCTCTCCACCATCTTCTCCATGAATGATGATCTCGAAAACATTAAAATGCGCCTATGAACCCCAATCTCGCGCCTTGTAATCTTTTGTTACTAAACTTCCACAATCATGTTAACTGGGTGCTAACCAACAATTCCCACCTCCCAGGCTCATATAATATTTTGAGTATACTATCCTTCTCTTGTTCATCTCAGTGTGAGTAGACGGCAAAATCAACCAACCACTTGTCTAAGTTCTAATTTATCTCTACTCCCAGCTGTGGTTATTCTCCTTCCTTCCCCCAAAGACACCTTCTTGAGGATTTTTCTTAGTTGCCCAGTAACTCATTTGGAGAAAACTCCTAAGTGTTCACCTCTCATGTTCATGATAAGAGATTGACCTTTTCAAGCTTAACCTAGTAACCTGAAATCCCGATAACTCAACTGCTGGTCTTATTCCCGCTCTCCATCCTCTTGATATAATCGAAGAATGTCATGACATAAACCAGAAGAATACCTATTGCCATACGCCTCAACTGAAAGTGATGCTCCATCCGAAGTTACTCCCTCAAGCCCAAGGGATATTTCTTGTATCAGGTCTTCTAATTCAAGTAACCTCCGTGTCTCAACCTTCTCTTCCTTGTGCCCATTTGATGGCAACGCAAAATTGCTTGTCAACCTTTTGTGTTCCCCATCTCTTAGTCCCTGCTTTAAGCTGAGGCCTACAACTAAATTCGAGTTGATCTAAGTTCTAGTTCAGTCTTTCCCTCCCTCCTCCTTAGCAGGATTGAAGGAAGTTCAAGACCCATCTTATAATGTCTTGTTTTACCTCGAGGATGTGAACCTGTACATGGTAGATTATCGAGAGTTGATGCGCAAGCACTCGGTATCATGGAATGTTGTCGTGCCCATGTCAGAACGTCAATAGGGAGCCTGATCACCTCCCCGTTGATGGTACTACTGTGGTACGGGATTATTCTTTGGTCCCGACAACCCATGAACTATCATCTGTACAAAGTAGTACATCCAAACCATTTTTCATCTAACAAACCTTACTAGCAAGATCGAACAGACCTCAGACCAATCTTAAAGATGTTCTGTTCCACCTTAACCATTTAAGTTTCTAAAATGTTGGACGATCTGGAATTGCTCTCGTACAGGCCATGGAAACCTATTCTGTGAATAATCCGGTGTATGTGGGTACGTACTCGGTACCCCAGAATGCTTTCATGCTCACCTAGAACCTCAATAGGGAGTCTGGCCAACTCCTCGTCGATGGCACTATGTGTAGTACGAGAATATTCTTCGGTCCTGACAGTTCCTGGATCACTCCCTCCTTAAACAGTATCTTCAAACCATTTAATTCATATCATCTTGTTTCTTCTTAAATGGAAGCATAGTTACCCAAGCATAACACCCGATCTATCCTCAAATAAAGGACATCTCCAACTCATCCGTCCTCGAGCAAGGGACATCTCAGCTAATCTTGTTTCAAGAATATGAAGGCAATCACCCTGGTCTGTGGCCAATTCTCGCATTCGTTATTCTTTCTTTCCCATCAAAAGTAATCTTGACCCTACCTACCTTTTACTTCGGAATCATATTTCCGCCTTCTCCTCAATTCCACACTTGACCTAAGATCATTTGCTCATACCAGTTCCTCTCACTCAAACCAACAATCTTGAATTCTGAGTTCGCAAGATCGTCGATCCTCGCCACACCTATTAGTTGCTCTTGCTCTTTCCACCTTCGTCCCCCCCCTCTAAAACCAAGCGTAGAGCCTATTAAAGCTGGAACACCGTAGAACAAGCCACTTCTAAGAATGATACTCCGATCTGGTTTCCTCTTTCCAGAACTGGTGTAAAAGTCGATAAGTGATTGTCCCTATCGACAGTTTGGAATCAAGGTCTTGCTGCAAGTTGAACACCTCATCTTCTCTTCTTTACCCTAGGAATCTCGGGATGAGATTTTTTTAAGGGGGGTAGGCTTTGTAGCGACCAAATCTTAAGACACAAGATCAGTAAAGATCGTCGTGAATAATTTGGAGTTCTTCTCGACACATGCATGCATTAGGGCATTAAGATATGAGTCTGATTAAAAACCCTAACGTATTATCCAAAAACAATATTAAGTGAAACCCTAAATCTAGCTCCGTTTAAAATTTTACCTTACCAATTCATTATAAACACTAAATATCTCAGAGGGCTATCGTCAAAAGAATTAAATCTCGGGAGCGCACCTGACTACCTAATCCAACAACTTGTTCAAGGCCTTTCTTTTGAGACAAGAGTGAACAAGTCAACCGAATGAATCTTCCATTCTCTACTTTTTGCAAAGTTTCAAACTGATAATTGTATTCAACTTCATTTTAAACCCAGCTCTGAAATAGAAAAACAAAATAAACAAAAGAAGGAAAGACCTTACCCTTTTCTTTTCTGGCCGCGGGACCCGCTAGCAGTCCCTTTTCTCCACCTGGCAGCCCCTTTTCTCCACCTGGCAGCCCCTTTTCTCCACCTGGTAGGTCCTCCTCTCCACGTAGCCCCGCTCTCCAGAGTTCTTCTTCTCCCCTGCCATTCTTTTTTCCCCAAACCGAGTTCTCCAAACCTCCATCATTCCCCATCTCCCTCCTCCATCTGCCTCAGATCCACCCCTGCCTGATGCCCTCCCATGTGCTCCTGTGGCCCGTGCCACCGCCGCCGCTCCCCAGTAGCGCCGCCGGCTCCCCACCCCAGCTGGCCCCTTGACCGCGCCGCCCCTCTAGCCTCAACACCGAGCCGCTGAGCCTCCCCCATATTCCCCGCCGCCACCCACCTCGGCAGGCGCCGCCGCTGGTGGCCTCATCCCCGGCGAGCCAAACGCCACCTGCCAGGACCCCTCTTCGCTTCTCCCTGCTCCTGTCGCCACCCCCTTGCTTTTCCCCACTGCGGCATGCTGCCGCTCCGCCATATCTTCCCATCAGCGCCGCTGCCCCACGCCATTATGCCGTGCAACGCCCCGGCTGCGCTCCTCTTCTCCGCCGCCGCCGCGAGCTTCGGCTAGCACTCTGCCACTGCTCTCCCTTCGGCCTTCCCTTGCCCTGCAACGCCCCGCCGGCCACCTGTGCCTCCTCCCCGCATGCTGCCCTTGCCGCGTCGCCTACCTCCTCCACCGCCCAAAGCTCGCCCCCGCCGGACCACCTCCACGTCTGCACCAGCACTGGTGCCAACCCCATCGTCGGCGCCCTTGGCATCCGCGCGTCCGCACCCTCCCAAAGCCGCCTGCCTCGTCCACTCGCCTCCGAGCTTGAGCTCTGCCTCTCACCACCGCTGGCCGGCCTTCCCCGATTTGCCGCCACCGCATCGAGCCCGAGGCCCGAACCCCTCAGCAACCCCGTCGCCGGCAGGCACCTCCGCCTCAGCTTGAAGCCGCTGCAAGAGCCCATCCTCGGCCACGAGCAGCCCACCCTCGTCACCTCGAGGTGAGGCTCATCCCCAAAGCTCCCATTCCCTCCCGGCCTATTGCTTCCCGAGCCGCCAATGGCAGTTAGAACAGTATAGGTACTTGGGCGTTAGAATTAATGATTAACTGTAAGCATCAGTGGTGCGGTTAGCAGTTGATAGTTAAATTCTTTGATTGCAGTTAAGTGGTTGGCTAGTAACATTTGAGCTCAAGACAAATTCAACGAGCTAATAATTCCATAACACATGTTAGCAGTGATGACTATAACTGATGTGCTATGCTGGCTACCGACTAATCAAATCAAGATGGTTAATTGTTTGATGTCTGAAACCGCCGATAACTAGTAAGCTGTAATGACCGTATGATTAACATGCTGAACATCGTAATTGTTGTTTAATTGTACTAGTGACCAATGGTTGTGCTTAATATACCTCATGGATTTTGATCACTCAATAAAAGCGCTGCTGCAATTAATTAAGTAGTTAATTACCTATTGTGCTAATAACTGCTATGACCAACTCACTAATTTTGTTTTGTCCAAATATTCTCCAGGGTTAGTTGCTGACCGATACACTGGTGCCTCAGCTACAAAACGTAATAAATGAACTAATCCACTCTCTGAAGTGATCACATCTGAGCTAAACAGCAATTAGATTGATAACTAACCCGTGTACAGATTTAGGCGCATTGGTTAAATCATGTGCATAATATACCGATACCTCTTCTGCATATGAACGTGATTGAGATCCTAGTTAGCAAAAATCATGATACCTGTGATGTTCACTCAATCCATGAACTGATTAATTCTCTAGTTGCGCTAATACTTGATAATTAGCTTAATCAACTAAGTTAGACATTTGGAAATGTCCCAATTATTCTTAACCAGTTGATAGTTCATTCGATAAATACAACAACTAATTTGTGGGCTACCATGGAGCTAATCAGTGAACTTAATCTGTGAAATATACTAGTAACCTGTTGGCAAGTGAGTAGTCAATTAGTAGCTGATTCTTTCAGGCATTCTAATTTAATGTAAGATTATTTCTTTACTGAGAAGAAGACAGGAAATGCTAAATATGATTAAGCTTGTAGAACTCGCAAAAGAATGTAAACGACCTCCAAAAATATGAACCTAGAGAATCTAGCTTAACAGTCAAATTAAAATAGTTAGTGTCACAATTCGCCTAACGGCCAGAAAATAATCGCGACTCCATGTTCTCACCTACGACAACGAATCAATCAAATGAGCCCTAACCCTAATTATAGATTTAAAGCCTTTCTCCTTAGTTGCATATCGTATCCCATGCATGCATCCATATTCTAGGTTCATCCATTGTTAAAGTTATAACACCACTAAAACTAACCTCGAACTCTGGAATGAATATTAACCTGCCTATGTAATTGTATACCTTCGTTTTAATCCACCGTAGTTGCATCGCATGTATTTTTGTAATGTTCGCAATGTTTCCTTAGACTTGTCTTTTTCCTTTCTAGAGGTTATTTGCTTCTTATTGAAGTTTGGCTACTTCGGATTTTCTCACGATGGATACGTTATACATCGTCACCCGGCTCCCAGGCAAGCTCCATTGCTTGTTGATTAATCATTACATTGTGTGTTAATCTCTGTTTGGATTAACTAACTGAATTGACTTGGTGCTTGTATGAATGTTTGCTTGATCGGTACTTGATACCGCACTAGTACGTGTAGGTCCTGTTGCTATGCAGCAGCTACGGCTGAGATTAAAATGTTGCCCCTATCAACTTGAACTTGTTTAAGTGAGATGTGAGAGCCGAAGGGTGAGTACACGATGAATACGGTTGGTATTTATCTGACGGTTGAATGTGGCCAGGTGTAAGTAGAGTTTGCCGATATACCAACCTGAGGTAACTTCATCGTGTTACTCCCCTTGTCCCGCGTGGACGTTAGCGGAATCGAGGCTGGGATATGATTGAGGTAAGTCTCGATATCACTTGGAGCTTTGCAACCTCCAAGGGAAATGCACTCGTCATATCCAGGGTGATCGATTGCCGGTAACGATCCGAGAGATTGATTGACATTAATGTGAGATGGATTGATGGTCCTCGTGGACGTTAGCGGAATCGATGCTGGGATATGATTGAGGTAAGTCTCGATATCACTAGGAGCTTTGCAACCTCCAAGGAAATGCACTCGTCATATCCAGGGTGATCGTATTGCCGGCAATGGTCCGAGAGGTTGATTGAAATTAATGGGTGTGGGCTGCCCTGAATGAGTTGGAAATGATGACATCCATGTCGTTATGTTTGTGGGTGCTTGTAAGTTGCTATTATCTCCATGTGATTATTGTTTTTATACTGTTGCTATAATCTGAAGGTGAATTGTGTAGCTTATGTTCATTTTATCTCTTGTATGCAACCTGAACTTGATATAAATTGTGAACCTTCACCACTTGTCAAACATGATTAATACCATGTTCGAATTAATTAATAAGCAATGACTTGCGAGTACGGTGGTTGTACTCACCTAGGTTTATCCTAGGCAGGTTTGTGGAGCATCCCTGGAGTTGACGTTTCGCTGCTTCGGTTTACCACTTTCGGCTTCGACTTCCTTGGGAATATTGTGGGCTATTTTTGAGGTGGTCTCCCCACCATGTCGGTTATTTTAATTTGTTTCCGCTGCTGCCCTTATGGCTCTTTTGATGTTTATCGACCTTCGGGTCAAGTTGTTTGTAAGATAAGTACTGCCCCGAGTATGGGACGTGTTATAATTATCCGGTAATCTTTCTCTTTAGTGCTTTGCTGCGATATACAAGTTGTTATCGGGGCTGCCCATATGCAATGCGTGTATGGTATGAAGTATATGGGTATGCCGTGAAGAGTTAAAGCTGTTCCTCTTTTTACTAAGTCAAGCAGGAATCGGTTGAGTGACCCCCTGGCTGAGATGCTGTGCCGGCCAGGCAGGGTGTGGGTGTATTCTACCGGGCTTTTGAGCGACCCACTAGCTTCCGAGCTAGGTTAGGGTGTGGGTGGAATCACCGGGCTCCTCCGATCTTGCTTTGCGTGGTAGAATTCGGGAACGACTCTAAACCTTCACCGGATCAGGGAATTGTATGTGGTTTTGGGAAGTTTGGTCGCTTCCAGCTAGCTTGCGTTGGACAGGTGCCGGATCACTCCGCCTCGGTGAGTACGGCGCAGGTACCGTGCCACCAGGTCGACTGGTCCCTCGGCCCTTGGCGACCATCCGTTCCCCTAATCATATGTTATTCCCGAGTCCGTGACATGATATTGTTGCCTGAGATTTCCAATTGTCGCTACTGTTGCATTCCCAGCATCGCACACGGCTCGGCGGCCCGAATCGTGGGCGATGTGCCCGTCAACGCACACGAACCGGAGCATCGGACCATGTGTGATGTGGCTGCTCATCGCACATGGTCCCAAATATATGCCCGTGTGTGATGATGAGCAGTCATCACCCACGGTTAAGACCAAATAACTGTGTGCGATGCGGACAAATATCACACACGGTTCTAAAACTATGACCGTGTGCGATGTGGGCTCTTATTGCACACGGGTCATATTTTTGAAGCGTGTGCGATGTGTGTCTTCATCGCACACGGTCCATACTGTGGACCCGTGTGCGATGTCTCAAGCCATCGCACACGGTATAAAGAACTGAATCGTGTGCGATGTGGCCACTCATCGCACACGGGCCTGTCTAAAATGCCGTGTGCGATGTGCGTATCATTGCATACGGCACTGGACCCATGTGCGATGTGCCCCCCACATCGCCGACCAGCCCATGCATACGGGCTGGAAAACCGTATGTGATGAGCTTTTTTACCCGTGTGCGATGAGCTTTTCTGTGGTAGTGAGCGATTGTAGCCTGAGACCTCACAAGAGGTTGATAGCCCCACAAGCCAGTACATCCACTGGTGGCGAAAAGACACTCCCTTATCACCTCAGACGCAGCCTCAAACATAGTAGTGAAAAGCCAGAGAGCATCAGCAAGGCCGAAGAAGAATGGGTGGAACACGTCGCTGAACTTAAGAAGAGGAACACTGAACTTGAGGAGGAGTTAGCCTAGGCCAAGTTAATAACTGATGAGATTCGAGATGAGATCAATATCATTCTCCACGGTATGCTCGTGAAGTTCAAGAAACTAGCACGTGCGACGGTCATCCTGACTTGATTTTGGGTAACTTATATCATAAAAAACAAAAATATGCGTGTTTACCTTGGCTACATTTATTTCCTTGTTTTGGTTACTAGCACGATAGGATGAGCTTTAATTTACTATCTCGGTAAAATTTTCCTTTCTTTTCTGTTTCCATCAATAAAGTCTTGTTAGATAAGCCTTTTTGAAGAAAAAACGAGAAAAGTTTTGAAAGCCGGTTGACCTGATCTCTAGGCCAGCCCCCCTAGCCAAATGAATTGGTCAACCAACCCTCAAAAAATGCATACATAATAAATTTGCAACAAAATTCTGGACCCCTAATAGCTACCTTAGGAAATTCCAATGCACCACCTCTCTGTAGGGTAATATCTAGGTTTTTTCAACAAATAAATTATTAGTTACACCAAAACCTTGTGGAAATACCATGCCTCTAGGGAGATGATGAATAGTTACTCTGGTCATAGATCGCAACTTTGTGCCTTACACATTGGGATTAGAGTTTTTGAGCAAATCATGAAACTAGTACTTATTCTCTTTCACCTTCCAAGTGACAAAATCTCGTTTTGAAAGTTGTTGTGGTCATGAGAGATAGCATGCTTAGGGTGTGTCCACTTTGATCTTATTAAGGCTATATCCCCTGAAATTTTGGTGCGACACAAAAGAAACCCCTTAGTTAACTGCTCCGTAGAAATTCCTCTACTACCAGCAGCAGCATGATAAATTGCTATTCATGAGCCTAGTACACACTGAAACTGTCGTTAACCATGGTGAATTGGTCAAGTTTGGTATCTAGCATAGGTGTAGTTCTTTTCTCTCGGTCATTCTTTTTGCATACCGATTCTTGCTAGCATTCCATACTTCCTATTGCCCACGCCATAATGGCTGGATGCAAACTGCACCAAATCCTCCATCCCAAAATCAAACAATCTCATCATAGTACCCACCTATGTACTTTGGTTGAGCCCCGTCCATTTTTAGTACTTTCTCCTCTAACTCCCAAAAAAAAAGAAAAATGAAAGAAAAAAGAAACGAAACAAGAGAATGTGTATTAGGCTAAAAATAAGAAAAATATGTAGAACTAGGAGCTAGAATCATCCAAACAATGTGGGAGTCCCAAGTAAAACTGCATTCCACTCTCCACCATCATAATAAGCTTAACCTTGTCCTTCCTTCTTTGTGCAAGTTTTGTTGCTTTGCACAAAGTTTTCTAGTGCATCCATTGAGCATGAGTTCATTCTCTCTCTTCTGCCTCTACACCATTTTATTTCCTCATGACCGAGTTGATGAGTCCTACAAACTTAGTCTAGACCATCTCTTGACTTGATGACCCTAGGTTACAACACTACCACTATTCCCCTATCAAGCTCCACATACAAGCCATTGATTTTATGAGTAGTAGTAGGGAGGGTTAGCATTGCAACCTGGTGAGGAAAACAAACACTCTTCAAGAGATCGAGAGTTTGTTTAGGAGTTTATTAAGGACATGTCACTCGTGGGGATAGATTCTCATGTCATTTTCTT
The DNA here is from genome assembly GCA_019208055.1 of Stipa capillata. Taxonomy (NCBI): domain Eukaryota; kingdom Viridiplantae; phylum Streptophyta; class Magnoliopsida; order Poales; family Poaceae; genus Stipa; species Stipa capillata. The sequence continues at coordinate 13,045 of JAGXJF010003261.1, read as the reverse complement.
GGAGTAGATCCTGAACAGAGAGTCGGGACATCACCACAAAATACAATTGTTCCACACCTCAACCACTTTGATGAGGCAACTAAGCTTGCGGAAATGGTAAGACTCACACGTAATCAAGATAAGTGACCAAGTGTGTAGTCAAAGCTAGATTATTCCAACCCATTTGTGTATAGTATTTTCTTGTTATTTTGTTTTTGCAAGGTCATCCATTGATGCAACTCCTGATCCCATGGGTTCGAGCTTGATTTTGCTCGGGACGAGCAAAGATTTAAGTGTGCAGGTGTGTTGACACACGTTATTTCGGATATTTTACCCCCCTTAAATCCTGACAAGAGGCAAGGTATGACATGAATAATGGTGCGATCTACCCTAGTGCTGTGGATATACAAAGTCTTGAAAGCAGGTCAAGTGGCAAAAAAGGCTTTCAGAGAGCAGACCCTGCGTCAAATTTCAAATCAATGGCGAACAAAAAGTTAGGCTAGACAGCCGACCCTACCTACTGTTGGGTAGCCAACCTAGTGAGGAGCAGGCCTACCAGCCTAGTCAACTTTGCTGATTAACTCCACCGCCTTACACCAAATGATAAACTTCCTGTAAGAAAATGAGGACTGCCCAATGAAAATCTTAAGGCCAGCCACCCTCCAACTTGCGTGACAAGAAGCCTTCCTATTCGTGGCATGAATGTTGGAGGGGGACCATTTCCCTCACACCATCCAAGACCAAGTGGAACAGTTGGCTACTACATCAAAGGGCCATACCAGCTGACCCTTGCTCTAGAGCTGACATGATGGATCAACTGACCTTGCTAGGTTGGCCGACCCTCCTATTTATACCCCCTCAATCCCTTCTTTTGCACAAAAACACAAAGGAGGTCTTAGAAAGCAAAATTCAACCACTTGTTTTGTTTCCCAGTGTAGTATGATCCCTCTAGGGTATGTAGTTCCGATGTAGGGAGAGAAAGAAAGAGTGAGAGAGAGATGAAGGAGAAGTTATTATCCGACGAGACCGGCATATCAGTACTTCTTCGGATGTCTTTGAGAATGTTCATCTACTCTAATAGAATAACAGTCCATTCTCCATTATGTCATTAATCCCAATATCCTTCCTTTAAATTTAGTATTTATTATTTTGGTTTGAGCTATTCTCCATTATGTCATTAATCCCAATATCCCAATATCCTTTGATGGTTATTTACCTTGCCATAGGCACGATCAACCTGAACAATGAGGTTCGAGTTCCTGCAAGCAACCCAAGAACCAACAAGAACTATAATTGCAATCTGAAATTGCGAATACTAAATTGGCACAAGAGCTAGAAGAACGAAGTTTGGGATTCCACTGGAGATCTAAACAAGGCGGTAGTCCTACACGACTTGTACATGCAATATTGTAGCTGTAGTTAAACAACTCAATGAAACCCAAAAACTAAAGAGAGAATCCTAAGGGGTATATAAAGACAATAGGTGATCTGTTACAAAGGCAGTCTCAAATTGTTTTGGCAGTTTCGGTCTGCTCATAAGGAATTTGGAGTGGGATTGGAGAGATTGGAAAGAGCACGTGGTAAGCTTTCCAAAGAGTCCAAGATCACCCAAATCGGAGTCCGGATGCTCGAGATAAAAACGTTTGAAGTCAGGGCTGTCTTAGCAATCCGAATCAGAGTCCAGATCTTATGGGACTCTATGTCTAGCTCTTCTTGGATTAAAAGTGACGTGGGAAGACTCCTTATACAACACCAATTCATGTGGGACAGGGTTATAGCCACATGAACTTCATTCCCTCCTCCTCTTGAGAGCTCGAAGTTGAATCCACGCTTGTTCTTCATGATCTTGACAAATCTTCTTTTGTTCTTTATAGTGGGCGTAGTTGAAGTAGTTGTAGTAGAGGTGGCAGTGGGTGTATCCATGGGGGTCATGTCCTCATCATCCTTCCCTCCTTGAAAATAAAGTCGAGCTGATGGCTTTGTTTTCAAGGAGAGGAGGATGATGAGGACTATCAAAGAGCAAAGAAAGCATGTATGCAACATATATGTATCTATCAATCATGGTTAGCTCTCCAGGGTTAGAAAATATATCAAAACCATAATTAAAACTGTGATACACCTAGGTAGATTTCGAAAACATGTAGAGTGGCGTGTCATTCTTATAAGTTGAATCATGGGTGCAACTTAATTTACAAATATAAGTGAAGAACTTGTCTTTACGATGAGTAGTAGCAAAAGGAATCATGAACTTATTAATACTATCTTGACAATAAGTATTGCAACTAGCTTTGTAAGTATAAGTGACGCATTCATTATAATATTATTCAAACATGTGCCAACAACAATGATGTGAATGCACATTCAAAGAAATGAAAGAATTATCACTAGCATGCTGAATTTTTGGATGTGGAGGAACACAAAAATGTGTGGCAGCATGTAACGTAAGTCTTTGAATCAAATTCTCACATTGCAAAGTTGATGAGATAAAAAATTACAAATGATCATCGTCGGAAAGAGTAAGTTTATCAATAATTTCAGCATGCGTGATGCAAAAGCTATGCACTAAAATTTCACAATCTACACTATATTCTCTAATCACATTAATTTGATAGCATGGAGTATAGATGGAATTCCACGAAGATAAACTTACAAGTTCAGAAACTTTCATTAGAGCGTGTGACAGTTGCATAGGCATGTCAAGATTAACATAGCACAATAAATTAGAGAGTATGGCATCAAGTTTCTTTTCAGTTGCTACTAACTTATCACAACCTATCTCAGAATCATTCAATTCACCAGGCTCAACTTTTGGCGCTACTAGACTCTCATAGCAACCATTCTCAGCATGTGAAGCAATCAAAGCACTAAAGTCAATATCACTATTTGGGAGGCCTAAAACATTAGGGTTATCATTAAAAGGAACATCAAGCGCAACCAAATCTAAAATTTCAGAATTCATATTATCAATATCAATGTTTTGTGCACCCAAATCAGTATATAAAACATCAGTTTCACATGGTGCACATATATCATTAGGTATTTCATTTATTTGATCATAGGGCAAGCTCAAATCAGCAAAACAATCCTCTATAATAGGTGGTGTGATCAAAACAGCGGGCGATTCATTTAATTCAACACATGAAGTATTTAATTTATCGGGGCATACTTCAATCTCATGTGGAGCGATGGAAGTGGTACCTTTACCTTGCAGGCTTGACTCAGATGATGTAGGTACTGTCAGGGGTGATGGGCTACAAGAGCGAGACGGTGTGACTCTCACATCAGCGGGTACGGCAACAAACATTGGTGGAGCACTAGAAGGCTCAATTGAAGCAACTCGTGATGTAGGGACTTGTACAGAGCGTTTGCTTGCCTCATATATCCATCTCTTTATTTCCTGTTCAATTTTTCAAGCAAGACGAAACAAACGATTGATAGAATAATATTCTTTATGCACAAGTATATCATGAATATCACCGTTCAAGCCTCTCAGAAATCTATTCATTGTAGCTTCTTCACATTCTTCTATATCACAGCAGAACAAAGTACTTTGTAAAACACTATAGTATTCTTCCACGGTATCACTACCTTGTTGTAAATTTTGCAATTTTCGTAGCATGTTACGTGTATAATATGAAGGTACAAATCTATATCTCATAGCAAGTTTTTAATCATCCCAAGTAGAAGGTATATAATCAGGGTATAATCGACAATATTCATCCCACCAAATAGAAGCAAAATCAATGCATATACTAATAGCAGCCCATACTTGCTTATGCTTAGGAAAAACATGGCTAGCAAATATTTTATCGAGTTTTAATTCCCACTCGAGATAGAAATCAGGCCTATTACAACTATCAAATATGGGCATAGAAACAACATGATCCTTTACCTTTTCATGTTGTGGTACCATTCGTGACGGTTGTCGTACTTGCCATGGTGGGGATGAAGGAGCGCTTGTCTCAAGATATGGTACATCTCCCAATATAGATGTAGTCTAAGAATTGATTACTTTGTAACCTGTCATTGTTAGTGGAAGACAAGGAAACAAATCACAAGTATATGTTCCTACCAACTACTAGAATGTGGGGTGTGGGGTGGAAGGAATCTCAACAATTCTATAGCAAATACCAAGCTCTTACAAGTTCTTACCGTGCTACAGTGGTTGTCGACATTTGGCAGTGTCAAAGATGATCAAAAGATTAGTATAGCGATTACTAAAGTGACTGAACAAAGTACGATATAGGAAGGTGGAGCTTGGTTGGCTTTAATATGGTAGCAAGGAATAGCAAAAATCAATTCAACAAATACAAGTTGAATAAGTGCTCAAAGTACTAGTCAATGTTGTTGATACTAGCTTAAACCGGGTACTAAACAATAAATGCCCAAAAGATATAAGTGAAGTTTAAAGAGATGTGGTGCAAAAAGCCCTAAAAGAAGAGTGAGATTTTTGATATTTTTTCTTTACTTGGCCTTCTGTGTGGCTTCTTTTTATTTTCTGTATTTTTTCTATATTTTTTTACTTTTTTAATCTCAGAAACTCACTCAAAGAAGCAAAAGGGCAAAGAGCTGAAATCTGATTGTCGCTATCTTGCTGCGGAAGTAGAAAGAGCCAAATATGGTGCCACGGCAGAGATGTGACAGGAAACAGCAATACATAAGCTATCGTGCTACTGCCGCGGCAGCAGAAATAGGCAAAAATTACTATTTTATGTAATGGCTCGGAGTGGTTTGGATAGTGGGGAAACCAGTCTACTATTTTATGTAGGCTTTTTTTGGACAATACGTAAAAATAGATCTAACTACAAAAAGGGTAAATTTCTCACCAAAAAACTTGAGCACTGAAATCACTTGATGAAACGGTGGCCTGATCTTTCGGTGAGACGAAGGTAACTAATGGTTTGGTGGAGTTTGACCTTCACGATCCGACTATACCATACGCGATGATACGCCTTAGCAATCGCTAAACCAATCTTCGATGGTTATTGACCTTGCCGTAGGCACGATCAACCTGAACAACGAAGTTTGAGTTCCTGCAAGCAACCCAAGAACCAACAAGAACTATGATTGCAATCTGAAATTGCGAGTATTAAATTGGCACAAGAGCTAGAAGAACAAAGTTTGGGATTCTACTGGAGATCTAAACAAGGCAGTAGTCCTACATGACTTGTACATGCAATATTGTAGCAGTAGCTAAACAACTCAATAAAACCCAAAAACTAAAGAGAGAATCCTAAGGGGTATATAAAGACAATAGGTGATCTGTTACAAAGGCAGTCTCGAATTGTTTTGGTAGTTGCGGTCTGCTCGTAAGTAATTTGGAGATGGGGTTGGACAAGTTGGAAAGAGCACGTGATAAGCTTTCCAAAGAGTCTAAGATCACCCAAATCAGAGTCCGGATGCTCGAGATAAAGACGTTTGAAGTCAGGGTTGTCTCAGCAATCCGAATCAGAGTCCAGATCTTGTGGGACTCTATCTCTAGCTCTTCTTGGATCAAAAGTGACGTGAGAAGACTCCTTGTACAGAAATAATTCATCTGGGATAGGGTCATAGCCACATGAACTTCATTCCCTCCTCCTCTTGAGAGCTTGAACTTGATCCATGCTTGTTCTTCACGATCTTGGCAAATCTCCTTTTGCTCTTTATAGTGGACGTAATTGAAGTAGTGGTAGTAGAGGTAGCAGTGGGTATCCATGGGGGTCATGTCCTCATCAGATATCAAGGGAAAATCTTTGAAGGTATGTTCAGATGATCTGCACGAAGATCTCCCCTATGCCCCTCTGGCTCAAAAATACATATTTGTTTAGCCATTCATGCTGGAGGATGAAAAGGATATCCTCACAATCTTTTGTAGGAGACTGCAAACTGGTACTTGTAGGAATGTGATGATGAATAGTACAGTATCCCGCATATGAGGAGTATCTGTATACGATTCCCTGGATTATCGGAATAAGAATACGTATCCGGTAAGGATCCCCAGGAGATAAGGTAACCCCCCATAAGGAGGGAGGACACCCCTTAAACTAGGAAGTCAATCCCGACGTTTAAGGAAGCCAGAGTCCTACTCGAGAGTAAGTCTGTGTCCGGTATGACTCGGGGAGCCCCCTATAAAAGGATCAGAAATCCTATAGGGGAGGGCAAGTCATTGAGGTCTAGCAGATCCAACAAGTCTTAGAAGCCTAAAGCCATCCAGAAGCCCTAGCGATTTCCCAGGAGAAGACCCGCCGCCTCGAAGGAGTCGAGCCCCGTGGAACTAGTCAATTTAGCTTCCAATTAGGTCTAGGGTAGCCACTAACATACACATCCTTTGTAAGATACTCTCTGATAAATATATATGAACAGGACGTAGGGTTGTTATCTCGAGGGAGGCCCGAACCTGTATGAAAGGGTTGTTTCCTTGTTGTCAGATCTCTTGGCCTTGTACCCTAGGGGTCCCTACCCAACAAGTATCTCTGTTTCACGACTACCATAAGATTGGCGGTTTACCAATCGTTGATAGATGGCGCCGACCGTGGGGACCTCTCTGGCTCAAGCCGTCCAGAAAGTATCGGTGTCGGCAAGATGTGCAACTATTCACGATTAGCCTATGATGCTGACTGCACAGCCCTCCCCAGTTCGACCCGAGGAGGAGGAAGCAGGTTTGGCAGGGACTTCGATCGCCTCCACGCACCGTACCGAGTACACGGATCTGGGCTTCTACGATAATTTTGGCCCGATAGATCCATATCTGGTAACTGATCACGTAGATTTTGGAGAATACGCCCCTGGCGAATACTCGGATTGCAAAGTCGATCACTTCAGAACCGAGTGTGCCAGGGCCTTCGGGGGAACGTTGGTGCTGAACGACGATTCCCCAGCAAGAGCAACTAGCCCGATGTCCGGGCTATCTCCTGCAACCTCTAATCGACCAAACGATCAGGATCCCAATCACATCCTTCCCAATGAGGAAGATACGATGGAGTGGAACTACACCTTATCTTATCCAGACTCTCGAGAGGTTCTCGTGATCCAAGATGGTCAGGAAGATCTTGAGGATCCAGATCAGCATGAGGGCTCGCAACATCGCAGCCCAATGGCTACTCCCCCTAGGAACGGGAATATGCCTACGGCAGCAGACAGAATCCCTCCAGGGACGGGGGAATACGTGTCCCCGAACTGCTCAAAGGCTTGCCGAGGTGCACAATTTGCTGTCACGACCACCGGTGGCAGACTTGTCGACACCCGATGGAGCACAGTGGCTGCAACAGCTGGGAGCTGAACTACAGCAAGCCCAAGCCCAAGTCGGGTCTTCTCGACTCCAATCGGTGACACACAGCTCCACCTGAGGGAAGACCCCTCTCTGACCAGAGAAATCAGGCGAAGAAGGATGACATCCCAGGAACAGGTCTCGCCAGGGGGAACCGCACGTCGACCTCCGTGACAAGCTCAACGAGCGCTAATCCCAAAGGCGCCAGCAAGAGCAATCTCCTCCCCAGAGAGACCACAGACACCATGCTAATGGTCGGGGACGATCTCCGACCCCGAACAGTGGTGAGAACGCGCCTTATTAGAGAACCATCAACGGATGCCAAGCGCTGTCCCAGGAGCTCCAACATGTGCACTGGCCGTCTCGCTCCAAGCCTGGGGCCCTAGAGTCGTACGATGGCACCACGAACCCTGCAGAATTCCTGCAGATCTACACTACGACAATCAAGGCCACAGGCGGGAACAAGAAGGTCATGGCCAACTACATCCCGACCGCTCTCAGAGGAGCAGCCAGGACCTGGTTGACGAACTTACCCCCAGGAACGATCCACTCCTGGGGACAACTTTGCGACATGCTTCTCGGAAACTTCCAAGGTACCTTCACACTTCCCGGCAGGGTCGATGACTTATTCCTAGTCGTCCAACGCCCAGATGAGACACTCTGAGAATTCACTAAATGGTTTAGTGCTGTTCGCAACACTATTCCTGAAATAACTGACTCGGACGTCATCCGCGCCTTCACTCGAGGGAGCAAAAACGAGATGTGCAACGCACGACCTGATCATGCATCCTCTGAAGACCATGTCGCAGCTGATGGATCTAGCCGAAAAGGCTGCCTGTGCTGAGGAAACCCTACATTACATCAAGCAGCAGTAGAACAGGCCACCCAAGTCTCCCCTCCGGACCAGAGACGACTCAAAAATGACGAAACGCAAGAAGAAGTCTTCCGGAGGGAGTAGGGAGAAGAGATCCAAAACCGAGGAGGTATTGACCAATCTCCCTGAGAAGCGTACCTAGGATAGCGTACCAAGGATAAGCAGACGACTTCCTCCGACAAGACCAATTCGCATGATCTCCGTCAGTGCCGCATCTTCAAGAAGTACCTCAAGGAAGAAAGAGAGAAGCTCCGCAAGGAAAATCCGCAGGTCACAAACAATAGCCAGGACACTACTTCCGATGATGACTCTGCCCTTAAGCCATTCCAGGGACATGTCAGAGCGATCGAGCATATATTCAGGGGGCTCAGCTTCCTACGAGTCGAAGAGGCAATACAAGGCGATTGCCCGAGAGGTTCTCGCGAGTACACCGCAAGTCCCTCGGACAGTCAAGTGGTCAGAGGTCACAATCACATTTGACCAAAATGACTGCCCCGAAAATAAACTTGACCAGGACGATACCGATCGTTTCAAACCAACGATCAATAACTGCCGAGTGGCCCGGGTACTAATAGACGGAGGGAGCTCCCTCAATATCCTATTCACCAAAGCCCTTGATGCGATGCAAGTGCCGTGGTCATCGATCCAGACTATGACATAGGCATTCCACGGTATCATCCCAGGCTCGTCGGCCACGCTGATCGTGCAAGTCACACTGCCGGTGACCTTCGGAACACCGGAGAACTTCCGAATAGAGAAAATCCTGTTTGATGTAGTCGACTTTGAGACGGCATACAATGCCATCTTAGGGCGCCCAACTCTGGCTAAATTCATGGCAGCAACGCACTACGCCTACCAGTGTATGAAGATGCCCGGCCCAAAGGGTCTCCTCACAATAAAGAGCTCCCCTCAGGAAGCACTGCTCTGCGACAAGCGCAGCCTTGACCTCGCAAAACAGTATCAACTCTCGAGTAGGGAAGCAGACTCCGATGCCGCTGCACACGTCCCCACATCAGCAAGGCCTCCACCGCAACTACGAGTGACAACTTTGGAAAACACCCCCTCCAAGTGGGAGAATAGGTTCCACGACTAGTTCGGAACTGGGGCAGAAAGGGCCTTCTCCTTAGCAGGACAACGGCTCCACAAGAGAAGTCGCCTGATCCAGGTCACTCTAGTTAGCAGTAAAAAGATAGTCGAGTCCCCTTAGAGAGTCCCTCATGCAAACACCTTCGGTAAGATCGCACAGTCATCGCCTCCTCGCTAGTCCGTCTCAGGTTGCGCCAGCTCCAGCCTCAAGTTGTCAAGCTACGAACAAGCCGATGATAAGATGCTCCGGGCGCCACCGCCCAGCACACGCACCCAACAAGCTTCATCAGCAGGTCATGACAAGAGGAGGAGAGTCTCTGGAGCAACCAACAACAAACTTTAAGAGGGTGGATGATGTTTTATTCTTTCAGTTTTTCAAACATTTTTTATTACAGTAGCTTGTAAATCATACTCCAGACAGTTCACAGTTTTGTTAATACCAAGGTCCTAGTTTGATATTCATTTTTTCAGACTGCCTATCCGAGAAACTTCTCGAATAAGATAGTCGGGGGCTGGATAAGTATGTGGCATCATTGGCGTAGACATGCGTGTGCCAATGATTCAACCTGCACAAGAGGAAAGCGTTCCGCGCTGCAACCATCAGGGATGCAAGGAAAACCCCTTAACGTGTCTGCAGGTGACAGGGGAAGCCACTGACGCCCCCCACCTGACCAGACCTAAGGCCTAGTCGACTAAGCTCCCTGGTTCCATAGTAACGTTCCCCGACCATGAGTAAAGGAAGAAGAGAAGGTGCGAATATGACTAGGCCAACGAAACCCGCTCGCTTATCCACATCCCCAACTACTTTGAACAGAAGGCATCGTGAATAGAGTGCAATGTTGTCACCAACAGGGCAAACGTAGAACTTACTAGCCAGCGTCCAACACCCCTAAGACAAGGGAACGCGAATTGCTGTTATGGCCATGATAGATTGTACAAAGACCCCTTATCACGTTTACTGATGACGAGGAGCCACTGAGCCCCCATTCGACTAAACCTAAGGTCTGGTCAATCGCAGTCAATGGCATACGGCACAACTTGTAAGCCTAGGTCAAGGGAAATTGGAAGCAAAGCTTGACTAAGTCTACGAGAACCCTCACGTCCGACCAACATTCACAGAGTAGTGCAAGTTTTTAGAAAACAAAAAACACTGATTAATGCACAGTTACTAATCACAATTTATTACAAAGTTACTTAGTCAGACTAGGTGCTTGGACCCGATCTCCGAAAGCATCCACGGCACCCTACACGGCATCAAGAAGTCCTTCTTCCTCACCGGCCTGCAGATCGACCTCGAGGGCCTCCAAGGACAATTCCGGATGCCGTCGTTTAAGGAGGGCCAGGGCAAAGGCCAAGGCGTCTCACACGCCTTGCTGGAGCTCGTCATCAAGGAGCTTCTCGACGACGGGCTTCAGGCGGGAGACGGATGCTACAAGCTCCACCATCCGAACAGCACACGGAGGGCTGGGGAAGACAGTGACTCTGACTTCTACAAGCACCATCTCGAGCGTGCAAAGGGCATGCTCGAGGTCCTCCTCGAGCTTCCCCGCATAAGCTCGACTCCATTGTAGTAAAGACTTTGTCTCAGAAAGGTGGGCCTTCACGGCCTAGAGCTTGGCCTTGCTCTCCGCCCGCTGCTTCTCGGACTCCTCGAGGTGCTTCTTCAGCTCCTCGTTCTCCGCCCAGCACGCCTCCAGTTCAGTCTGTGTCTTCTGGAGCGGAGGAACCTGAGAGATAGCGAGCTGAAGACAATAAGATTAGTACGAGTACATTATCTTTTTGATCACTAATTTCTTGAATTACCTGTAGCAGGGAGTAGAAGTCAGTGTTCTCCGGCACCGACGGCTCCGACGCAGGGAGCTTAGTCTGTTCGACCGGGGGCTGCGCCGGCCTCACCACCGGGGGCTGCTTCTCAGCAGCAGCCTAGTCGTAGCCCCAGCCGGAAGGATGGTCAACCTAACCGAACGGAGTAGCCTATCAGCCTTCACGAAGAAAAGAAAGGAAAATTGTGAAAAGGACCAAAAAGAAGACTTACCTTTGGCGCTTCGCTAGAGGTAAGGACCCTTTCGTCGGGACCTCCGAACGCCGCTTCTCGGTAGAGAACAGCAGTGCCTTCCCCTTGGCCGCCACATCCTCCTCCACGCGGGTAGTTGTGGAAGAAGGTGTCGACTCCTCCGGGTGAGGGTCGCTCACGTCCTGCTTCCCGACAAGCTCATTCCTGTTATCCTAGAGTAGGGAGAAACATGGGGAAGAGCTAGGCGGGCAAGAGTTTGTACCTGAGGTTGGGGAGTCGGTGGAGAAGAAGAAGCCTGAGCAGGAGACTTCGCATGGGTAGTCTCCGTTGCCGCCTCAGCCTCGGAGAGTCGGTGGAGAAGAAGAAGCCTGAGCAGGAGACTTCGCATGGGTAGTCTCCGCTGCCGCCTCAGCCTCGGAGGGACCGTCGACCCTTGTCTCGAGGGTCGGCACAGTCGCGCCGAGGGCTTCGACGTCTTCATCCTAAATGGGGCGCCAGCTTGCTCAGCCTCCGAGCCGGGAGCCCCGCGGCCTACTCGCTACAAAAGAAAGCCCGGATAGCATTAGTAGCGCTATTCGGACGAACCACGGCTAGACAATACAGAAACCATTAACTCACTGAGGGGATCTCCTTTTGGTCGTCGGAGCTGAGCTTCAAGATCGGTAGAGGCACGCTAGTCCGCCCCCCTGAGGAGAGTGCTCGAAAAGGTTGTTCAACCTATTCTGAAGCTCCTCGAGGGAAAGATCTGTACAACCAAGAGAAATCCAAACAAGTGAGAAGACAGGAATTTTTTGACGAAGATGGCACGGAAGGGTTCTGATCCCCACCTGTATCGAAGTCCCTTGTCTAGTCTTGTCCTTCCGGGATCGCCTAGGCAGGCTTGACCCTTGACCGCAGATGTGATCCGGCACCAAAAGAAGTCCTCGGCGACATCCCATGCCGACAAGCCCCTTCCGGCAAGGGAGGCTACGTTGCCGACTAGGGCCTTGAGCCACTTGGTCTCCTTCGGGGCCTTCACCTAGCTCTTAGTCGGGAAGGGGCCCAAGTCGCGGTAGTGGATCCCGGAGGAGGGTGGAGGCTGGCAGTAAAACCACTTCGAGTGCCAGTCCGGCCACGATGACTTCCAGGAGGAGAAGACGTAGGCGTCCTTACTCCCTTCCTGGAGTCAAAATCTGGCGCTGCCGACGACACCTCCGCCGCCGGCCTTCATCCGGCAGAGGTTGTAGAAATATCTCCAGAGCTCCAGGCTCGGCCTGATGCCGAGGTACGCTTCGCATAGGTGTGCGAATACCGCCAGCATCAGAACCGAGTTCGGGTTGAGATGTATCAACTCGATCCCGTAGAACATATGGTGTGGCCTAAAGGAGATGATCTTTTGCTTGTAAGGAATGAAGGTCCAAGCCTAGCTATGAGGGATGGACATTGGAGCATGATGAGAAGGAAGGGAGGAGGTGGCAGCCAGCCTACAAACAAGAATGGAGATGTGGAGTTGCTGACAAGCTATTTGAGGACTTTGAAGCCTCCATGATGTATTTTCGTCCATACCTGTGCATAGGTGTTGCGCTGCCTTCTTTTGGGAAGGCCCATGTATTTTCGGAATTAGGCAAATCAAGCAATGATGATGAATAGTACGGTATCCCGCGTATTAGGGGTATCCGTATACAGAATCCCAGGGCTTTAGGAAGGTACAGCGTACCCGGTAAGGATCCCTGGACGACAAGGTAACCCCTCTTGGGAAGGAAAGACTCTCCTTAAACTAGGAAGTCAATCCCAACGTTTAAGGAGACCAGAGTCCTACTCGGGCATAAGTCCACGTCCGGTACGACCCTGGGAACCCCCTATATAA
>JAGXJF010003260.1:0-36322 GCA_019208055.1 Stipa capillata | reverse complement strand
AACACCCCGCGACACTTGGGCTGAAGGAAATGTGGAATGGCACCCAGTAGAGCAGAGAACTGTAATGGCAAATAGTTAGGCATGCAAAGAGGTTTGGGAGTATATATAGCCAACCCCTCTAAAACTAGTTGTTAGTACAAATCATTAGAACGCGAAAGTTTTGATAGGAATTGATGTTCTGACATTTGAAAGAAATGACTATTTTTGACTGTCCAGAAACAGATCTTCGAAATTTCGGCAAGAACTCAGAGGTTCTAACTTTTAGAGCATAATAAACAAAAGCAAATATCGGTGGTTCCGACTTTGAACCCTAGACCCTTCGAAAATTTGAATAGCTCAAACAAGACATAGACATAATCGATTCCTTGAGATTTTGACATTGCACTCGGAGCTTCCGAGATTTCAAAGGACCTCAACTGAGGTTGATAGTATGTAAACTCAGAGGTTTCGGCATACTGACTCAGAGTAGCCCAGATTTCAAGAATAAGTCCAAAGCGGATCTCGGAGGCTCCAGATTTTTTTTGGCTATTTCGACTTTCAAAGCAGAAGGACTTAGGCATTTCTAGTAACGGAACTCGAAGGTTCTCAAAAATCTTGGATGATCCGACATCTAGAAGAATAGACAAGAATGACAATTCAGAGGTTCCGAGTTCCCTGACTTCAAATAGAAGTGAAGGTCAGATGTTCTGACACCAAACTCGGATATTCCAACATTTCTAGAAGGAGTGTGTATGAAGAAATTTTAAATGCCTCTTTGGATTTGGAAATTCATTCCTAACTGAGCATTAACAAGGCATTCTCACTAGCTTCTAGATTTTAATCTCCCTTAAGAGTATGACTTTCCCTAAACTCAGTGTGATTACTGTCCTTAATCTTTATCTCTTCGAGCCGTCTTTGCTTAGAACTTTTTAGGAATCGTCTGCGCGGGTTTTATCACTTCTTTTGGGACTAAATACTGTATCACACTTGATGCACACACTATTTCTTGATTGTTTTGTCATTAATCATCAAAACTCACTAACGGTCCAAGATGTACTTTCAAATTTAGAAAAGAAAATAAGTCTAAAATATACTAGAAAAACTAGAGAATTCATGAAATCACACAAATAATATATGAACATTCATGAAAAATCACCATATTTCCTCAATTTCATGAATGTTCCTAGACTATCCGTGAATATTCTCAGATTTCATGGGTTTTTTATTTTTATTTTTTCTAAAATTTCAGATCTTTTCCCATATTTTTGCATCAAATTTTCTAATTTTTTTGATTGAATTTTTTTTGAAATTTTCACATTTTTATAAATGCTTTTCTTTTTCATGTTTTCATTTTTCTAGTTTTGTTTTTTTTTGACTGGGCTATCATGTGTGTGAAACCACCATCATGTCATCAGTCAAACTAGTTTGTGTGTGTGAGCGACCAATTCTATCCATTTTAAAAGTTAAGGGCTAAGTTTATTTTGTTTTAGAGTCTAAGGACCAAAACTAGACTCGGTCAATAGTTGAAGGACCAAAATTGGATATTAGCCCTAGCCAAAAACTGTGTTGTAAGTGTCTTGTAGCAGTGCAATATCTAGAATTTCACCAACGAGGATGTCACACTTCGCACAACAATTTAATATCTCGTACAAACATCACAAATATTACATATAAGTTTAAATTTTTTCAAAAATATAATACAAATAGTTTAATATGATCTCGTGACATCGTATTTTCAATACATAGGTTCAAAATTTACCAAAAGTACCTTCTAATAAGATTGTACATTAATAGAAGATTAAAAAATGGTTCAAAATATGAACTACTATTTCTTAATTTGTATTTTCTTTGGGGATGCCATGGCACCCCTAGATCCGGCCATGGTTGGAATTTGGTAGGATGGATTTGGTAGAGTCTATTGTAAGGTGTTAAAATTAGGAAAATAGTCTGATTTTTTTCGTAGGACAAATTTTATTAAATGAAAAAAATATCTTCCACGTACAGAAGAAATGTTTTCAAATTGTTACATCAAAGCGTCATATTGCATTGATTTAAAAAATATATTATTTAAATAAAATAGTTTTATCACATGAAAAATATATTTTCATTGACGTCCGACTAATGCTGTCCCTGGTTCTGCCATTAAAATTAGGGGAAAATATATATTTGGTCCCTTAACTATTGCCAAAGTGTAGATTACATCTCTTAACTCTAAAACCAGGTAAACTTGATCCTCTAACTCTCAAAACCATGTAATTTACATCCCTGAAACAGGTCATAGCTGGTTTTGACCATCCAAAAGCGGTTTTGTGCTGACATGGCGCCTACGTGGACCCTAGTCAGCCTAAAAGGAAAATAAATAAGTTTTCTCAAATCACAAAATCACCATGTGTATGCTATGTCACAAATTTCCTTTATATATTCCATAATTTCAGTTTAAAAATTGGATTTGAAAATTTTAGAAATTCCTAAAATATCAGCCATTTGAATTTTTATTGAATTTTCTACTTTTTGTTATTTTCATTTTTCTGTGATTGAACTATTTTGTTTTTTCATTTGTGGAATTTGTATTTTAATATGTTTTAAATAAATTTATGGAGTATTTATTGATTTTTATTTTTCCTAAATATGTTTAGTAAATTAGAAAAAATAAAAAACTTTTTTACTTTTCTTTTAGGTTGACTAGAGTCCACGTAGGTGCCATGTCAGCACAAAACCGCTTCTGGATGGTTAAAACCAGTTTTGACTTGTCTCAGAGATGTAAATTATACGGTTTTAAAAGTTAGAGGATCAAATTTACCCGATGTTAGAGTTGAGAGACGTAATCTATACTCTGATAATAATTAAGAGATCAAATATACACTTTTGCCCTTAAAATTAACACATCTGCGTGGTCATCGATCGCGTGTACGATTACTTTAGATCATCTCTACGACGATAACGAGCTTCACAGCACACCCCACCGGGCCCCTCGCGACCTCCCTGCGCTCAGCCGCAGCCAGGTTGCTAGCGACACCGACGCGGTCCCCGTCCTCCTCCCCCAACGGACGGCTCACACTTCGCCGCTCCCCCCTGCGTGTACGAGGAAAAGCACGGTCCTGCGCCCTCTACCCCCCGCGGCCTGCGCGGGCCCCCAGGGCCACGGGCTCGAAAAACTGACGGCTCCAGTGCCCGCCTCCCCATCCCGAGGCCCCAGCGCTCCCTCATCAGTCCTCCCCCTCCCCCTCCCCCTCCCGTCTCGGTGTATTCGCCTCCTCTCGAGCTGACCCCCCCGCACCGGTGCCGGTACCGTGGTGCCCCGCCCGTTTGTCGCCGTGCCTGGTGCGAGGCATCGTGTGGCACTGGCACCGGGCTGCGAGCCAGTCACTACCCGCGCGACGCCTCTCCGCCGCAAGATATTTCTTGGCGCTTCGCCTCGCCGCCTACTTCTACCCGAGCTTGCGCGCTCCGCGTCCCCAGAGCCACCAGCCATTTCGCCTTGGAGTTCGCCTTCACTGCGGATCCCATCAGCGCGTGGTGGAAAGGTACAACGATTCACTACTGGGCTCGGCTCTCTTTTCTCCTGCGATCTTCTGTGTTTCCGAAATGCAACCTATTTGGGCAGTTTGATTCTGGTGCGGAGCTTCTAGGGGCGGTTCTTGGTTCCGCGATTGCCGTGGAGGAACGGGGTTTTTTCCAAGATATAATGCCTTTGACCGCTAGGAAGTCATCCTGTCAAGTTCTTCACACAGAACTGTGATCTATGCGGTAGGAGACTCGACAGTTTCTTTCTGCATTTCCCTCTTGCTGTTTGACAACCTAGCGTGTCAAGTTCCTTTACACTCATCTTTGCTTCCTACATGGTTCGGGTTTTATGACCTCAGTTTCTGATAGTGCTCGAAAATGTGCCCCCGTTTCAGAGGGAGGACTGAGAAAGTAACCGTGGGGTTTATTCTCCAGGAATATGTTGTATCAGTCGTTGAGGTTTTGCGGAAGGCACTAGTGACCAATGTTTATGTTTTCTGCCATTGTACTAGGAAACCATTTCGATTCTTCTGGAGTAGGAGTAATTGCTATTTCTAAGGCTCACACTTCTTTTGTTTTAGGGAGCCTCTATTTTAGGGAGCCTCTATTTCTAAGTCGACTGAGAAATTATTATTTCTAAGTTGACGATCTTGGGCGTTGATCCTCTGTCTAACGGTTAATTAGGTAGTTGCACATTTTAGAAACGGTGTGCAACTTTAGGTATAGAGATGTATAACTGGGCAGCTGCACATTTCTAGACCTAATGTTGCACAAATTATTTTATGCAACTTCAGTCTTCATGATGTGTAACTTGGTTGACCTAGAAATAACAAATCCGTTTGTTTTATAAACCTTTGCTCTATATCCATCTGAATACCATAATCGGCATGCTGGAATGATAATTGGTCTTTCATGGTACGCTAGCAGTTAGCACATTCATGTACCAACTTGTAGTAATTTTTTATTTGACATAATGAGATGTATATTTGTGGCATTGTTAACATTTATTACCGACATTGTAGTGGTGCTTTTCATTCAGAATATTGGGTTAGCAAATGTAGATTTCCATGTTTCCCTGAAGCAGAATAACTTCATCATGATCCTTTTTGTCATCATATGCCATTCTGATAGGTCGTCACTGAGTGCCTGCACCAATGGGTTCAGTTTCTACCTACTGTTCTTACCAAACAAATAGTGTTGGTGCATTGAAGCAGTCACCCCACATGCAATTCCAACAATCTTATAACAATGGAGTTAGGTTCCTGAATAATGAATCCCTATCCGTGTGGGATAAGACATAGCTGTCCAAAAGAAGAGCCACAAATAATGAAACTCATCGTAATCCTAGTAGGTCTCGGGCACCTACCGTATGTTCAACTGG
This sequence comes from Stipa capillata, assembly GCA_019208055.1. NCBI lineage: Eukaryota > Viridiplantae > Streptophyta > Magnoliopsida > Poales > Poaceae > Stipa > Stipa capillata. Next base: position 31,458 of record JAGXJF010003260.1, on the reverse strand, counting down.
AATGCCCATAATTTTTGTTGCAACTGAAGTGCACCCATGGTGCAAAACTGGAGGCCTTGGTGATGTTGTAGGAGGACTGCCCCCAGCTCTGGCTGTAAGTATTCTTCGTCACATATTGTTAATTTCAAATTGCATGTTTTTTGAGACTGCACTGCTATCGCCCTTTCTGTATTGTACTATCTTTTGCGTGATGTGTTGCTCATTTCTTCATAGGCAATGGGACACTGGGTTACGACGATAGCTCCTCGCTATGATCAGTACAAGGATACATGGGATACAAATGTTCTTGTTGAGGTATATGTTTTTAATTGAGTTGTTCTGTGTTGCTATTTAGCTTGCATTTAACTTATACCAGCTTCTGGTGTTATAGATGCTAAAAACAGTTTTGCTTCTGTAGTTAAATGTTGGTGACAGGACAGAAACAGTGTGCTTCTTCCACTGCTACAAAAGGGGAGTTGATCGTGTTTTTGTTGATCATGCTATGTTTCTTGAGAAGGTTTGTTATACTTTTAATCACCTGCATGCTCATTGAACAATCTATACATTTATGGTAACCTTCCAATGTTCCATTTGAACCATAATACTTTAGGTGTGGGGCAAAACTGGAGCAAAATTGTATGGTCCTACCACTGGAACTGATTACCGAGATAACCAGTTACGGTTCTGCCTTTTGTGCCTAGTAAGTAATTCCAATTTAATTGAAATTCCATATGCCTAACATACTCATGCATCTAATTTATAAACCATTTCAATGCTATTGCATCCCTGGTCATAGGCTATCTTCATCCCTTTGAATCAGAAAATTACTAACCTTGTTTTAGCTGAATCACAGTTATTTGTTCTCCGCACAGGGTAAACTGTTCTTTTATATTGGGGAAAGGGTAAATTGACAAATTTTAATCCTCTTCATATCACTTCAGATATTTTTGGCAAATTTTTGAATATGTTTTTGAGTTACCATGTAAACTAATAATATAATTGGAATCGTGTACATTTGCTATCTGATAATTGGGGCTTTATGTTTAGCAATCCGTGTAATGCCAGTCAAAAGATGTAAATTTGTTACCTTTTACCATTTTCACCCTATTTTTTTCATTCCCCTGCCATTTAGGCATTTTTATCCCACTAGAAACTGACCATTTTGCCCCTCTGAGCTACCTTCTCTTCCTCACCTCTATTAAAAAGATAATTAGAGAGTAGCAAATCCCTCCCTGGATTATGTGAAAATTTCATTTCTAATGTTATAGCTTTACTTAAATGCCACATAAACTACTAAAATAACATGGGGAGCCTAATAAAAGTACTGCTGGACTTTGTTTTGCTAATTGCAACCCCTGCCTGCATGGAAAATATGACTACTTTGGCTTAATTTGTAATATAATGTTGATAATTCTATGATGCATCGATGTTGTGGACTTAATTTGTTCTTAAGTGACCAGTTCTATTTCTACATAGATATTAATTCTGCGCTGTGTTGATCACCGTGTTGAGTGGAAATAATGAGTATACCATGTATCATTTTCTATGAGCTTACAAGGTTTGCACACACAAACACAATGCAAACCATACACACCACACATGTGCGCCCCCCCCAGCACACGTCTAGAAACATGCAGTCGGAAATAAATTTATGACCTTATGGCGAGCAGGCTCGCGCTTTCCCACTGAGGCGCACTTTCATGTGATAAACATGGGCACTATGATTTGAACACGGGTGGGTGGAGTCTTACCCCCACGACTACACCACCCCATGAATGTTCCCATAACGTGTGGAATCTGCTCTTTTGGCAACGCAACATCGTACTGACTGATGATTTTCTAAGGCGATCATGATGGCAAGTTTCCTGCTGTAACTTACTGCACCAATTCAGGCCTATACTAAACTAAGTTATAACCAAGAATGTTAGATCACATAACTTGTTGAACATGACCAAAATCTTAGGTATGAGCACATCCTTTTTTACTAGATATTGTCAAAATGAAAACTAGCAAGCCCAGCAAGGTAGTCTGTCACAATTTTCTAGGTTTGGATGACCAGACTGTAGGTCAGGTCAGTCTTGGGCCTTACATGCGTTGGATCAGCCTCAGGCTTTATCTAAGAAGACTCAAATGGCTGCAGTGTAATGTTTTACATATTTTAATATTTTTCTCTATACTTTTAAGTACTTATTTATTGAGATATAAATTATACTCTATAAAAAGATAGAACCTGTAAATTTCATAGAATGTGATGTAGCCTTCAGGTTTAGTTCAGTAATATGAACTTTCTAGAAGAGTTTTTGTTGGCTGCGCTCGGGATGGAATCATGTGACCACAGTTCGAGGTTTGGTCTAGAGAACATATCTGGTGCTTCCTCTCCTTACGGTGCTTCCGTGCTATGAATGGACGGAAGCACCACCTAGAAGCCATGAAAAATTCCAAAAACATTTGACAATATTAAGACAATATGCATCTACCATGCCACGAAATTTCAAATCCAAATTTTATCTATAGCTCGAGAAACAAAAAAAAGGCAAATCTTGTGAATGGTACTAAATTCATATCTGCTCTGCATAATAGTTGTTAGGTACTATTCACAAAACCGGATTTGTCTTTTTTGTTTCTTGAGCTGCGGATCAAATTTGGATCTGAATTTTTTTGACATGGTAGATGCATGTTGTATCAATGTAGTCAATTTTAATTTTTATGAATTTTTGATAATGCTTCCATGCGTTTATAGCACGGAATCACCTTTAGGAGAGGGAGCACCGTATATCCCCTCAGTCTACAATTGACTGATGAGAAGTACATTGAAATCAATCGAGTTTTTCTGTTTGATATTATTTTTGTGGAATTTCTTCTAATCTGAGTATTGTTTTTAGGCTGCATGGAGGCTCCAAGGGTTCTCAATCTCAACAATTCTGAATATTTCTCTGGACCATATGGTAGGTTTCTGTGTTAGATAATTGTCTTCTCTCTATCTAACTAACATTCACATTCTTTAACCAGGAGAAAATGTTGTCTTCGTTGCAAATGATTGGCACACTGCAGTTCTGCCATGCTATCTGAAGAGCATGTATAAGCAAAATGGAATTTATGAGAATGCCAAGGTACACCATTTCCTTCTTTTTGATTTTACTTTTTATTTAGCCATCTCCATGTGAACTAAACTGCTGGCAGGTAGGAAAATGTTCATTTTTATGCTTCACAGCTTTTCTGTACTTGTTTTGATTGGTGAATAATTGTCCTGTAGGTTGCTTTCTGCATTCACGATATTGCCTATCAGGGCAGATTTCCTAGAGCAGACTTCGAGCTTCTTAATTTACCTGAAAGTTTCATGCCTTCATTTGATTTTATTGATGGGTATGGGCCTTCACGTTCTATTGTTTCATTAGAGGTTTAGGATGTTCTACTAGTATCTTTGAAACTGGCATGTACCATAATGGGTGCAGGCACGTTAAGCCTGTAGTAGGGCGAAAGATTAACTGGATGAAGGCAGGGATTACTGAATGTGATGTGGTCCTTACAGTTAGTCCACATTATGTCAAGGAACTCACTTCTGGCCCAGATAAAGGTGTTGAGTTGGATGGTGTCCTTCATACAAAGCCCCTTGAGACTGGAATTGTAAATGGCATGGATGTTAATGATTGGAATCCAGCAACAGATAAGTACATCAGCGTGAAATACAATGCAACAATGGTAAGGTTTCACTGAGAGATTTCTCCTCTCTTACCAGTTACAATATATGGAGATTTCGGTACTTAAAGAGGTATTTTTTTTCAGGTAGCGGAAGCAAGGGCTCTCAATAAAGAAAGGCTGCAAGCTGAAATTGGATTGCCTGTGGACTCAAACATACCTGTTATAGTTTTTATTGGCCGTCTTGAAGAACAGAAAGGTTCAGACATACTAATTGCAGCCATCCCAGAGTTCGTGGAGGAGAATGTTCAGATAATTGTTCTTGTATATGCTACTTTGAAAAGAAAATTCCAGTAATACTCATACGATATGATAGAGGATGATTGCTGCTGAGCTAAATTTGTTTTGTTCTTCAGGGTACAGGGAAGAAGAAAATGGAGGAGGAACTGATGCTGCTAGAAGTGAAGTACCCATACAATGCTAGGGGCATAGCAAAATTCAATGTTCCATTGGCTCACATGATGTTTGCCGGGGCTGATTACATAATTGTTCCAAGTAGGTTCGAGCCATGTGGTCTCATTCAATTGCAAGGGATGCGATATGGAGTGGTAAGCGTTCTCACTTGATCTGTTACACTTCAAGAGTTGAAATTTGATTGCATAAAGTATTATGTAAGTTAATGACATAGTCCTTGATACTACATTTTACAGGTTCCCATCTGTTCATCTACGGGAGGGCTTGTTGACACAGTTAAGGAGGGTGTCACCGGATTTCATATGGGTTTGTTCAATGTCGAGGTAAAGAATAGTAGGCTTGCACTGACTGGTTGCTTCTCAAGCTCAGGGAAATAGTTCTTTCATGATAGCCTTGCTCTGTCATCCTGTAGTTTGAAGCCGTCAATCCAGCAGACGTCACAGCTGTCTCTTCAAATGTCAAACGAGCTTTGAAACAGTACAAAACAGCAGCGTTCCATGAAATGGTTCAGAATTGCATGGCGCAGGACCTATCTTGGAAGGTGAACACTGAGCACAGCTCCCAAGTTTTCCGAGAAATGGTTCAGAATTACTCTTTTTTGTCAAGATAGGGATAACACTCTCTTCTCTGATCCAGGGACCAGCAAAGAAGTGGGAGCAGGCTCTTCTTGGCCTAGGAGTTGAGGGAAGTCAGCCAGGTAGTGACGGTGAGGAGATTGCAGCACTTGCGAAACAAAATATGGCCACTCCCTGATATCTACAGAATTAGGAATGATCTTCTAGGATCCCGAGAGCACGGCTAGGATAAATATTATTAGCATGCTATGAAATAATGAGGTCGCCAGAGGTAAAGCCAATATTTGTACTCCTGTAGGCTTTGCCCTTTTCAACACTGCTCCGTGTGTTATATAATCCCTGATGTTCGAGAAGATATGTCATTCCTGGTGAATGTGTGATGTTAGCTAGCAGTGAAGTTCTGAACCTAATTTCTCCTTTCGTTCTGTTAAGTAGCTTAGAACGGTTATCCCGGCCACCGGCCTTATTACCAGACACATGTAGTACCGATTAAACCACCGGTAAGGTTTCTGCGGCCGCACATAACCTGCAATTAGACCGACACCCGCTTCAGCTACACAATCGCTGCCAGTCACACCGTTCTGTAAGAATGTGGAATTCAAACATTCGCAAGATGGAACCGAATGCAATGCATCCGAAGTGGTCACTCAAACAGTGCAAGTTCTAGAAATGTAAATTGCACAAAGTGAAGGCTGGAAGGGCTAAATCACACCATGATTTTTGTTCCCGTATTTTGGATAATTGTCGTATCCCACGTCTTTCTTGAAAAAGCTTAGCACTTACTTCAAGCTTTCTCGTCACACCAAGAACACTTCCCTCATGGTGTCGTATCCCACATCTTTCTTGGGAAGACATGGAAGACTTTATTGCATGGAGTCTGGATAGCAAAGTTAGATTCTCTGTAAGGTCTGCTTACAGGCTGTATATGGCTGATATGGAGGAGCGATATGGCTGCCAAGATAGTTCGCATAAATATCCTAGCACTTTTGAATGGAAAAACATACGGAATTCTAATGCTCCAAACAAAGTAAAGCAGTTTCTTTGGAGATTTGCCCATAACAGTTTAGTGTTGAGGTTGAATGTAAGAAGGGGTGTCTATATTGATATGATATGCCCAGTGTGTCGGCGCCTCAATGAAGATGGTGGACACCTCTTCTTTAAATGTAAGTATGTTCCCAATTCTGGCGGGCTCTTCTGCTAGAGGAGGTGCGTTTAAAACTGACGAAATGTTGCTCTGCTAAGCATGTATTAGAAGAAGTGTGGAGACTAGAGGACAACTAGAAATTACAAGTCATGGTGCTGCTTTGGATCTGGTGGTCGACTAGAAATAAAATCTCAGAAGGTGAACATGATTTCTCGCTTGATATGGTCGTCCATTCGGTTTGTTATTGTGTTAATAATTTAGACCTATCTGAGTAAGGAGGCCCACAACACTTGTAAGAAACCTGAGTGCTCCTGGAAGCCCCCTATTAGCGAGATGATCAAAATAAATTTTGATGGAGCTTTTAACACTTTATCTAAACAGGGCGGCTGGGGTTTTGTAGCCCGAGACTGTGAAGGACGCCTCTGGTGATGGGTGCCGGTAGCCTACAAAATCTTCAAGATGCGTACCATGCAGAGCTAATGGCTTGTATCCATGCTATGAAGATAGCGAAAGATGTTGGCTTGAGTGGAGTGTCTTTAGAGACTGATGCTTGTATTCTAAAATCTGCTCGTGTGGAAGAGGAGGTGGATAATAGGGTTAATGCAGTCCTGATTAGAGAAGCCAGGTTCTTGTCTATCATTAGTTTTGATGTTTTTGAAATACTGTCCTATCCTAGAAACTGTAATTGTGTCGTGCACGAGCTGGCAAAGCTTGGTGCTGCTATGGGCTTGGAGAGCTGCTCGATTTGGCTTGAGGGGTTTCCTAGCTATGTAATGGAGTGCGTGGCCAGTGATTTTTCTGGCTTACATGCTTAATTAATGGTTTGTTTTTCTCAAAAAAATAACACTTCCCTCGATTCGTATTGATATCTTTTCTCTTTCTTCAAAGGTAGGTGAGCTCAACACCTTCACAAACACTTGGGTCTCTTCACAATTTCGTTGAAGAGATCTCTAAGAACCTCCTAACTGTCTAGGAAGTGACAACCTTCAAGACTAACAAGCCAATGTAGCATCATAAAGAGATGATCTCATGGCCAAGAAAGCTCAATCGATGATGCACTTCTCTCTCTCTAAGATAGGACAGTGGGGGAGGAGACTATGCAAGAGATCTATGAAGTGTTTGGATTGACAAGAGATGTCTCTTGCACACAGTGGATGTAGTACTTATAACCTCACACCTCAATAAGGCTCAGTGGGTTTCAAATCTTGATAGATTCAGAGCAACATGTCCAACAGACATGAGGTGATCAGTCCAAACAAATTCAAATCTCAATGGTCATAAATGTAACCGTTATGACATAGAATTTTGGAACCTTTGGCTTTGACAATGACTTGCCCTGAAAAATCGGCATGCATAAGGAATTCAAATTCGGTGGCATCAAGAGGAATATTATCCTCAGAGTGGTATGACCGATAGCATTTCATCTGGATAATCCAACTCAGGTCATGCATATAATAGAGAATTTTTAGTTGGCTCACCGGTTCAACCTACTACACCATAGCGGTCTAACCGATATAATGGTTCTATCGAAATTTGATGGTGGTGCTACCGGATATTCATCGAAGTGCAAAAAGAAACTCTATTCCAGTTTACCGATTTGACTATGTCCTGTTTCAGTGTAACTAGCTTGGCGGTTCAACCGTACGTGATGCCAACGCCGGTCTAACCGACTTACAAGTGAATTGTGTTTAGCAAATGGGCTGACAATGCTGAAACTGAGCTTTTTGGCATATGGCACAACATGCAACTTGACATCCACCTCTCTTAATAGTATGACACAAGTCCTTAGTAATTCGCTCATACACGATCAATGAAAGCTAAGGAAAAGATTCTTAATCTTCACATTTTACATTTGCCACGTGCTTTCACACTGGAGGGTTGTCGATGCACTTCTTATACCATCACACCTAAGGACATTTATCCTTCATAACACTTAACGGAATGTTAGTCCCTTTCTTAATTGTCACCAATCACTAAAACATGAATTAGTGGAGTAGATGCTTTCACTTTGTTCATGGTAGCAACCACTATACTACGGCATGGGTACCGTGGCCCACGGGCCAGTGGTGCAAATAGCGAGCTGCAGCACAAGAATTGCAGAAACCTACATACTGTAGCAACCAGTTTGGTTATGCAACAAAAAAAGAGAAGATATCATGTAATGTGTAAGTAAAAAATTGTAGTTAACAAAATAGAGAGACAATATTGCGCTTGTTCTAGGGTCCATGCTAAATTGTCGCCTACAAGACTTGGTAGTTTTCTCATTGTTCTTGCGGTTCTTTGTGATTATAGGAGCATCTGGCATACCATCAACAGTGTTGTTGGGTTAATCACTTCAATGAGAATGTATTGATGCCATCGTTTCATCAGACTTTACAAGTTATTTTCCATCCTATGTCATGAAGACCAGGCACCCGCATCACAATACCTACCTTGTCATGAGAGTGCTTTTGCTCATCCAAGATCTCGTCTATGGTACCCTTCCCATTGAAGCACATCTCCAATCCAATCTTTAGCTTCTTGAGTTGGGCCATGAGCTCATCATTTTCCTCTACAAGGTCAATACCAAAAGCAACATCAAGTAAGTAGAAGCATCCACACTAGAGCTACAAGGCTTGTTAGCAAGACTTGTATATGATAACTTTACATGTTGTTGGGGGAAGGGTCCCCGCACTACCTCGAACTGACGGTTTTCTCCTTGACAGCGTCAAGATCCCCCTCCCCGAATCGACATGTTTCGCCTGGCGTTGACAAGCTCCGCGGGCATCACCGACAATGTCGAGGCAACGCTCCGTTCTAGCGGATGCCGAGGCCGACGCTTCTTCCCGCGGATGTTGAGGTGACGCTCCGTCCTGACGGGGTCACGGCACGATGAGGTTGCGTCACGAACGTCAACGCCAACACATCGTCGTAGTAGTGTGTACTAGAATACTAGAGTGTTAGACTATCCCCGAGATTCCTTGTAAAAGACCAAAATACCCCTCTTAGCGTGTTGTAACCCGAGGGGTAGAGTTGTAATCTCCTATCCCTATTCTCATTCTCTATAAATAGGACCCCAAGGGTAGAGAGAAGGGGAAAATTTCTGAGATGTAAAACCATAAACTCTAAAATATATACGAAAGTTTTCACTTCGCCTCAACACAAGAGTTTTCACTTTCCCCCTGCGGCGTCGAGAGTTCCACGTTTTGCCTCATCGGACGCCCTCGCACGCTCCTCCTCGACGGACACTACACTTGCTCGTACTCCTTTGGTACTCTCGGAGGTCGACGTAACCGATCGGGGGTGATTAAAGTACACTGCCTAGTCCCGTAGCTACGACAGATGTAATGAAAGGTCTAGCAACTTCGTAAAGCATGTCATCTTATAAATCGCAGGTACGCATATATCCACCTTTGACTTAGTGAGCTCATTGAGAAATTCATGTGCTTCCTTTGGCTCCTCATAGGAATCTTGATTGAAAATTGTTGTTTCTAAAGACCCTAAACTTTGCCTTTTCTTGCCCAAGGAAGTCATTAAGCTCCTCAAACAAATCCACTAACTCACTATATGATGGACCAAAATCCACAAATACCTTTTTGATCCTCCAATGCTGCCCTTACCTCTATGCTAAACACATGATGTAGTTCTAGCTGATCTTTTTAATCATTAGGTTGTTATAGTAATTTTTCCAATTAGAGCCATATCCTACAATGTTGAGCTCTGACTAGGGGAAGAGATATTTTAGACTCTTGTGATACTTATAGATCAAACAATGGTTACAACAGAGATAATGATGCTAGATCTTTAAAGGGTGTAGTATGACAATTAACTCCAAGTCATAAGTAGGATAATTCTCTTCGTTTGGCCTCAATTATCATGAAGTTTATGCCACATATCCCCTCATGCACAACATACATCTGAGGCCTTTATGTAAATCATCTAAAAAAGGTGTCAAAGCCTTTCCTTATGTTAGGTAGTATATGTGTTGTCGTAGTGCTTAATCTCTTCTTTAATTCCTTAAACTATGTTCGCAATTGGCGGCCCATGTGAACTTCTTTTCTTACTTCGGCAATCGAGCGTGTGGTCGGGCAAACATAAAATGTCCTTCGAAGAAACAATGATAGTAACATGCAATTCCAATAAAACAAGGGACGTAGGGAACTAACTCCGGTGCATCCCAATTGAGTACACACTTACCCTACCTGAGATGAACTGCAACTCTTTCTATAGACCTACATGTCCTAAGAAGACAATTTTCATCATCTAGAACTCGACATTGCTGAACTTTTTATTGTGAGGATCCGGACTTAACTTCCAGACCCTCCCTGTGTATCTCCTCATCAGTCCAGGATCAAACTGATGAACACAGGCGAATTGATATCACTGCACACATCACGAAACATTTTAGAAACATAAACAATTGAGTTAAAGCAGCGATAAGACTAAATGAAGTAACTAGGACTTATGTCCCTTACCATTCAGAAATACAGCAGAAAATAAAGCGTAGATGTCTCCATCTCAACCACAGGCAGTCGACGGAGGCCACGTGACCTAAACCTCAGCATTGACGTAGAAAAACCTCATATCTTCACCACCATCTTCAAAGATATCTGAACACGTCCAACAAACAACATGTACGATGAGTACTTTACGTACTCAGCAAGCCACCTGGCGGCAGATGGTCCTATTAAACTACATGCAAGGCTTCAACGGAAGGCTGTATGGTTCATTTGCAGAAAAGCAGTTTTAGTTGAAATATTACGGTAGATTCAAAGGCATCATTTTGATGAAAACCAATTTTTATTATCAGGGGTGTTTTTCAACAGGTGTGGTCCACGACCAACACACTCGAGCAAGGACTCCCGCCTTAGCTCGACCATAGGATTCATCAGCAAATGGGTAGAGGGAAATAGCAAGGGGGAGAGGGACAGGTCCTTTTCATCAAGAATGAGTCATGTGCTGTCCATAACCGTGGACACGGCTAATCGATTAGTTTTAACTCTGCAGAGTGTGTACACTTTACCCACATGACACGATCATCCCCTTATGCCAAGCTGATCGGGCTTGTACACACGCCCATCGGTGTGTCGGCAGGGTGACCGTGACGAGGTCTTTTAGCTAGATCCCCCTGAGGTGTGACATGCCCACCGGGTCTGGCTCGGAGTCGAGAGTACATCCCCGCACTCCGATCCCCCCCATCTGTGCCGAGGGTCCTCGTAGCTACGTCCACCCCTTCTGCGGTACGGCAACATCGGCACCAAAGGCTGACTAACCTACTTGACCAAGCCAGTGCCCATATAGCATGTGGTTGTACTGTTGTCACAATTCTCCAACTTCAAGACTTCGGCCTTATGCGGTACGGACGACCAATGGTTCCTTTAAACCGGCCTTCTGCGGGTAGGCAACCATATGCTCCTTCATCACATGATCCAGCTGTCGCCCGCACCATATTAGATGGTAAGTTTCACCCAGAGTAGAATAGGAAGAATAGAGAGAGAGAGAGACAACATCGGGCATCCGGCCCTAGCTCAGCGAGCTCAACATCAAGTTTCAATTCGAGGATCATCGATCCGTAGATCATTCCTCCGTAGAGGCAAAACAAAACAACCTAAAGATGAATTTAAGCATGGCTAAGCATCTCTCTACTCTATTTAGAATAAAGCCTATTAATCTACTCAGGGTATCAGGTAAATGGCGACAAGCGGACAGGAAATGGTGTGTCAATCAACACGCTAGCTACTGGATTAAAACAGCATGCATGTTTATAAACAACAAAATATAATGACTTTGAAAATATAGGATCAAACATGATCAAGAAAAGGGGGCATGCCTTCGTTGACGTGTAGGTCTTCTTTTGCAGGAACTTGACCTTACCCAACTTCGCTACTTCCTATTCATCGCAACAGTAATAAAGTGCAAGGTAAATAAATATAAATCTAAATTAAATATCAAATAGAAATACCAGAAGAATAAGGCTAGCAAGGTTGGATAGGTGTCAAAGGACAAAGGTGAAGGGATAGGATTGTCGAGAGACAACTAGGAAGGTATGAGATTATATATCTCAACCAAATGGAGTACATGTACTCGAAAGATGGTCTTCCGGATCAGAACATTCTGGAAAAAGGATAGATTTATGGAGGATAGAATTTGCATGTCAAATGACTCAAGTTAATCCACATGCGAGATAGGGATAGATGTGCAACTGGGAACATGATATGGTTGATGACAACAATAGCACAACCATATGATTAAATATGGAAACCCGACATACTAGTAAAACAAATATGACTAATCATACTAGTAAACAAGCGAGGTCCTGGCATGCTAGTTGGCAAGAGATGATAATATGCAACATGTCAATCTATATGAAACTACCGTGCAACATACAACTGGACATCATGTAACAAACTAGATAGACTAGGCATGAAATAGAAATTAGGCAAGGCAAGCATAGGATAACATATGACTATGCAATTGTAATCTAATAACAATAATTGATAATGCAAACAGTGATTAAACCATATGATCAAATAACAACTAGCATCGATATGACATGCACCAACATACATGCAATCTATGACATAACATTAACTCTACTCATGCTATTGTGTGAATAAAATGCAGCAATCAACCTACAAATACTACACATAACAATATTTTAGTAAATGATGATTATTAGCAACATATATGCATATATTATAATTGATACCTAAATGCTAACCATGTATATGTGACTATACACTACATTATAAACATGCAACATAAGATAACAAGCTAAGCATACTAGTACATACATATTATATGCCCATCAACTAACATACGATATGATTAAATAATAAGAACTCAGTAAGGGGTTATTATTCCAACATATAGATTGTCAACAATATTAAGTCCAATTCTATATGCAACTACATGATTATGCAACATAAAGACATATTGAACATGCAACTTAATCGTGTTTAAACAAACAATTAAATTATACACATCAATAAAATAATGTATTCAGCCATTGCATGACGGATTATTATCTAAAACATGGATTAGCCTATGTATATATGCATAAACATATACACATAGCTGCATATGTAAATCACATGAAATGCATCGAACAAATATGAGACATGTGTGCAATCTTAACCATATTATAAATAGAGGTTAATAACATGACCAATTGTATAACAATCCTTAAATAAACATGAGTTAACTTATAAGAATATATGCACATACCACTATTTAATATACATCATGCAACCATAACTACATATGATATGTCACATTAATATTAGTTTAGCAAAGATTATGCTTCTACTACTATAGGTTATATGCAATATTAGGTTCAACTGTATATTGTATAACACAATATATGTGAACATACATAAGATCATGCCATATGAATCTTATTAAACATGAACTACTTTAGTCATGATACAACCAAGTTTGAACTAATATGTTGAACCACTTCATGTCTAATGAATATTAAGATGGAACCATATTGTATGCATGCATATTATATTCAACTATCTAAACATGCAACATGTAGCTATATGAATATGGATACACCTATTAATGAATGAAGCATGGTTGATCCGTGTGACGAATACTCTTAAGCATGAACATTATATAACAGGAAACTATCATACATATAACAATATGAAACCATACATATAACAATATGAAACTATATAACCTTATATAACTATATGAAACTAACATTATATGACTATATAACAATCATACATATAACAATAGGAAACTATATGCTACATAACATACTATTCAATTGGATGATGAAAACAATCATCAAAATTATTGGACATGAACATATGAATATGCGAGTACTTTCAAACAAGAATTAATGACAGGAAACAATGCGATGATGCATCACAAGATGATTGGAGATTAACAAGATGGGTGGTGGCGACATTCGCAACACAAAACGGTTGGAACAGATTAAAGATTGGTTCTGGACAGACTGGACGGTTTTGGTTGCTGCGCGATGCTCGCTCAACGAAATCACGATCCGCCAATTGGGTTAGAAACTAGACATACAGAGGCACAATCCTACCAAAGGGTTTTGGATAGATCTTACCGAGTCAACAGGAAAAGATCAGACAAGATAGACATTCTACAGATTGAATCTGGACATCCGCGGAAAGCACGCCGGAGACGGATCAATTCCCGCCAAACGGCTACATGGATCAAGGTAAAAATTTACAGAGGTATTTATAGGTACTTAAGGCATAACTTGACCAAAGGGATTGATGATAGACTCACCGGATCAACTCCAAAGGAGGTGATAATGCCAAGCTACTGTTTCTGTAATCAAATCTGGACATGAACAGCAGCACAAAGAAACTTGATTTCCCGGAGATTGGACCATTGGATTGCCTTCAAATTTTGTGGAGATGATCTTGACAACATTATCCAGGATCCCACCGAATGGATCTTGAAAAGGAGGTCCGAGCCAACAATGGCGTCGTTCCAATCTAGAGGCACGCGCAGAAAATCTGGGTGCAAACAGAACGTTAGTATTTGGAGATTTCCCGGTGATTGCACCGTTGGATCTTCACCAAATTTTGCAGAGAGGTAGCGGAAAAGGTTAGGAACAATCTCACCAAAGGGATTTGCCAAAAGATGTTCGAGGCAATGGCAATTGAGAAAACACTGAGGTGGGATGTGCTGTTCAGGAACTGCACGGGAAGAAAAAGGGGGGTGGCGGCTGTTTGGGGGGTTTGGGGGGCTAGGGTTTCGTGGGAAAAGGATTTGGGGGAGTGGGGAAGAGGTGGGAGGGGTGTGGGGTATTTATATGAGGGAGAGGGAAAGGGATTTGGCCCAAATACTATTGAAACAGATGCAGCGACGCGTGCAGCGCTATGCAACACTCACCGGAACGCCTGCTCAAGAGAGGAAATGAGACGGCGGGATGCCGAGAGGAGATGGGCCGGGATGGCGGCCATAAAGGAAAGGAGGAAAGAAATGGAGAAAACCAAAATAAAAACCAAGAACAGTAGAGCGAGATTAAATATCAAACGAACTCCGAAAATTCTGAGAAAAACTCTGGAGACATATTCCAAATTGAAAAGCCAATACAATTCAAGTTGGATTAATTCAAATTAACTCCGGTCCAATTTGTAAAATTCTAATTAAACTTTAATTAATTAGAGAATAAACAATGAAATTTTCTGGCTCTGATTTTTAAATAAAAGATTTTGAAAAGCTCTGAAAATCAGGATGTTACATTTATACAACAAATGCTCCCTTGACTTCTCCACAACTAGCCGCAAACATTCTTCATATTTCTTTCATTTATGGATTAGATGAGGATATTGTCACTAATGACTTGTCCATGTATTCCATATTCACCTTCTTTATAAGGTTGATGAAGTATGTAAGAGCATTGGTCAATCTAATGGACATGATATTGAACTTGTACGATCTGTGACATGAGAATGAATTTGTTGGAATATTTTTGACAGCTCAAAGTGAAGGTGGAGGAACTCATATACTTGATGTAGAAATCAAGATTCACTAGTTTGATTGTCCTTCCGTCACTGCTAGAAAAACAGTTATCACAGATGGTTCAAAAACTTGATCATAGATGAATCTACCTAACTTCTAGTGTCTGTGATAATATGACTCATCAAATATGGTTTTTTAGCCGTCTATGCATATCACATACGGTTCCTAAGTGCAAACCATTTGTGATAGTACATCATCATAGGCAGGTATAAATGGAACCATCCGTGACAATGGAGATGGGTATAAGTCGAATCGTCTATAATAGTGCATTATCATAGACACGAATAAGTCAAACCAGATATGACATCTACTTTAGGGTATGGTAGTAACCTCTTGTCCTCATAAATAGACTCCTAATTTAGTTCATCAACATACCTCTAATTGAACTATCTGAAAAAACTTTTATCAATTCAATCTATCATGTCATTCCATCTATTATGGTGTTCCCCTTTCACCAGATATTGCGATGGTGCAAAGCAGACCATCACACATGAAAAGGGCACAACACAACAATTGGCTGAGACAACAGATCGCATTGCCTAAAAGGTTTTCAGATAGCTCAACTAGAGAATATATGAACTAAATTAAAGAGGCCTACTTAGGAGAACAAGTTCATCGTACATTAGCCGATTTAAATTTTAAAGTTATATTAAGCATGTATAGTTTAGAGAGTATTGGGATGCTTCAAAGTTCACCAATTTAGTTAGTTGCTATTCGGTCGAGGGTTCTATGCACTGTTATGAAGGTATCTTTTTCATCGTTGGCAAAGCACTAGAGCAAAGATTATGCATACATAAACTATAAACTTTAATGAACACGCTATGCTACATCACACATAATAAATTACCATTCAATATATGCATAGGCCTTAAATTCAACCTTGCTCTTGCTTGAATGTGTGCCTGCTTTTCCAGAATAAGTTAAGGATTTTTAGTCATTCCTTAATACGTACTAGAAAAGCAAAACATACACTCATTATATATCTAGGTCTTTACATCATTGGCCTAGTCACACAATCTCATCTATAATTAATTATAACATACACTCATTATATATCTAGGTCTTTACATCATTAGCCTAGTCACACAATTATCAAAGCCTCAGTAAATGACAACAACCAAAAGCATCCATACACATTAAATTTATTTAATTACTACACTAGTAAATCACTTACCTAATCAATTCTGGCCTAAACCCTAACCCTAGTCAATTCCATCCTAAACCTTAACCATAACCCTAATCACAAGATAGGATGGAGACCAGAGCGGTTATCTTCTTCAAACATCTAGCTCGGGAAGGGGGAGGACGGTGCCAGATCGATGGAGGGGACGACGGCGTCAGTGATGAGGACATCCCTAACATCGATACAACCTTAGTAAAGGGTCTTGTAACACGAGCTCGAGCACGCCAACTTAATTGTCAGGTAAATTTCTTGGAGCTCCGTCATTTTATATGAACTCCATGATGCTGCCTAAAGGAGATGATGTTATGTTACTCAGGAACATGGGTTCAAGTAAGGAGAAGGATGGCAGCGCTACAAGGATGGAGTCACCGTGAGGGACGACTTATACTTAGTAGATAGTGTTGCGTCACCTCTTCTTGGGCCAAGGGTCTTGTAAGCCATAGGGGCCCCCATGTCACCCCCTTTAGGGTTTGGGACTGTTCACATGTACTGTTCACGCACGTGAACAGTACCCCTTCCCCCTTTCTTCTCTCTTTAAATAGTAGCCGCCACCCCTAGGATTAATCGGGTTTCATTGAATTGTTTAGCTACTGCTATAATGTTGCATCTACAAGTCGTGTAGGACTACCGCCTTGTTCAGATCTCCAGTGGAATCCCACACTTTGTTCTTTTAGCTCTTGTGCCAATTTTATACTCGCAATTTCAGATTGCAATCTTAGTTCTTGCTGGTTCTTCGGTTGCTTGCAGGAACTCGAACTTCGTTGTTCAGGTTGATCGCGCCTACGGCAAGGTCAATAACCATCGGAGGTTGGTTTAGCGATTGCTAAGGCGTATCGTCATGTACGGTATAGTCGGATCGTCAAGGTCAAACTCCACCAAATCGATAGTTACATTCGTCTCATCAAAAGATCGGGCCACTGTTACATCAGTCAGGCTCGGGTGATGGACAATAGCGCTGGCTCGGGGATTGAACATGATAAGAAGTGCCTATTTGCAATGAACCACGGTTCCATAGTGCCACAGTGTGGTCACAACGGTGACGCTGCAAAAGGGCACCTCTTATCTTGCTGGAGATGGAGCAGCGATGTCATGCAGGCACGATGAGGGACATCGGCATCAGTTGGGAGGGACATGGAGCTAACTGCACATCCACAGCCGTGCTATGGTGTGTCACGATGGTGACGTTGCACAAGGGTAGTTGGATCGTTGGCTGAGATGGAGAACGGCAGAAAGTGGGCTAGGGCAGTTCGAAAGCGGCGATCTGGGAGGGAGGTCTAAGGTTGAGGCGTCTATAAAGAGGAGTCGTATTGAATTGGGCTGGGATGAAACATATCACAAAGGGTTTGCACACGGAACCGTCTTGATATAGGTAATATCACAAACGGTTCGTCTATACTTCGAAGAACTCATCAAAAAGGTTTATCACAGGATCCATCTGTGATAGAGCCTTATCACGTATGGTTCTTGGCGTCTAAGACCAAACAAAACCATCTATGATGTTCTTTACATAGATGGTTTTGGTGAATCGTATGTGATAAGTTGTCCAGGTGGAGACTCCAGTAGTAGTGATGGTGGTCTGGTGAGCTGCGCTATATCATCTTCGGGTACGGTGATTGTGGTGGTTGCAACGGAAGATGCTTGAGATCGAAGGAATATTACTAATTTATGATCTGTTGTGTCCTTTTGATTGTATATCACTAGTTTGAGACCAGGGCACCGCAGAGTCAGTGGAATACGTTTTGCTCATCGGAATTTAATTATGACATTTCAGCAGTTGGATGCCAAGAATTGATTTGCTACAGATATTTCATTTTCAGTATAAATAAAACATGAATATGGCATTAATTTTGATGTCTTGTAAATATAAGAGAATACAATATAAAAATATATTAACAAATACCGGTGGGGACACAAATATAGTGTACCAACTACTAAAACGTGATTGATATAAAAATACATTAATGCATAGAAGCATGATTTGTATCCAAATTATATTTGATGAGAAGATTAAGTGTATCTATATAAAGAATATTACCTGCTAATATGAAATGATTTCCTCCATAAATATGCTTACTCAAGTATCAATTAATACTCACGCATTATTGTCCCGTTTGCGTCACGTCGTGATGATCGCACCCTCGAGCATATGTGCCATGTGAATCCTTTATATTTACAGGTTAGTTACTACTTAAGATGGATGGGTAGTATGGTCATTTCAGGTGGTCTAGGGGCCTTCAAATGCGGATGCCCACAATTGTTTTGCACCATAGGAGTTTGAGGCCCCATTCGGAATATTATAATTCCTATAGCTTTTGTTGCCTATCGTGGTGGTTGTATTGAGGAAAACAATTGAAGTCAAAGGTACTTCCATAGAATAGATCATCCAGTGGTATCTTTACTTATTGAAATCTTGTTTACTCTAGCTATTCCTAGATCTATAACGTATAGCTGAACGCGGATTCTCGACAACAAGTAGCGTCACACGTGTCCTTGGGAAGATAGGTAGTCTCATTAAATTAATAACGGTGTCAAGTGGAACACGGACGCAACAAGTAGCTTCCCATGTGTTGTTTGGAAGATAGGTAGTTAGTCTCGTGTGATGACAAGAATCTTCGCAACTGCAATATACAACAGATAATATGGATCTGATTGTATTGTTGTGCCTAACGTGGATACTGTACGTTGATAATATTTTGTTGACTATTTCTATCTCTTA
This sequence comes from Stipa capillata, assembly GCA_019208055.1. NCBI lineage: Eukaryota > Viridiplantae > Streptophyta > Magnoliopsida > Poales > Poaceae > Stipa > Stipa capillata. Next base: position 12,253 of record JAGXJF010003260.1, on the reverse strand, counting down.
CAAACATCACTTGGTTTCCCACATATATTTTTTAATACATTTAAAATGGATACAAAAGATTCTGGTTACTTCTTGAATTTTTTATGGAGAAACTTGCTTGTGTTATTTTTTTGCGCTTATATGTATCAATATCTTGTTTCTATAATTTGTTATCATGAGAGAGATCACTGTATTTTTGTGTCTAACATGGGGATGTAGACGGGTAATATTTTTCTCCTGTTTTACTATTGCGATCTGTTTACAGTAGTCAACATCACTTGATTTGCTGTACGTATTTTTTGACTTCTAAAATAGATAAGAAAATTTCTAATTTACATACACATCAACGTGTTTACGGGTAATATGTTCTATTTTTGTGGAAAAACTTTGTCTAGCATGTGTTCTCTCTTTTTCATTTTTGCGCCCTCGTATAGGCTCTTGCTTCTATATTTGCTATTGTGAGATCTTGGCTTTGTTCTAAGGTGCACCTTATTTATCTCTAAACACGGTTGGGATCTGAGGCATGCACAAAAGATGGATCCCAAGATATATACAGAGCGCAATTTTTCTTAGGCTAAAGAGTAAGGAATGTGCAGGTAGGGGTACATATATACTTTGTGCTACATATACCTTTATACACTAACAAGGAGTTAATCCGAGGCATATACATAAAAGAATATATAAAATTGTAGTTTGAGCTGTACTATTTTATACGGCCTTTTCTTTCATGCTCTTTCCTTTTTCACGGATACTCCCAGTTTTACACAGGGGAAATATACAACATATAATAACTTTTGGAAACTTAATTTATTTGACAGCTTGTTTCTCCAACGCTATTTCCTTTTCCAGCCCTACTCCCTACCGTTGTTCACACTTCACACGGTGCTTTCTGGTCATCAGATCACCATGGACGGAGAGTGGCAGCAACAGAACGGCTATGTGCATGATGATCTCGACTTCGCCATGTCAAGCGACGGCAGCCACCTTCTCTGGCACAACCATGGAGATGAGATGGACGACCTGCTTGGAGGCGATACCAGCATGGGCAACACTGATGATGCTGATTGAGCTGCTACATACAAAGACAACAACGGTGGCGCGAGCGAGAGTAACCAGAGGACGGCAACCAGGCGTGCCAAGCGCCATCGCAGAGAACAGATCCAGCAACTTGAAACGTACAATACATAATATAATTGATCAGTCTATTCTTTTTAAATCTGAAGAAGATATGACCCATTCCATTCTGGTGTTGTGCAGGGTGTTCCAGGAATGCCCCCACCCAGATGACAAACTACGGCTGGAGCTTAGCAAGAGGCTTGGCATGAGTGTTATGCAGGTCAAGTTTTGGTTCCAAAACCGACGCTCCTCGAAGAAGGTAGGTACCAATCTCTTTCCACGGTTGTTTTCATGAGATTTGACCAAGTGGGTTACAGTATGCAGTTATCAACTCTATACTATTAGACTTAACAAATTTTCTAAAAAGCCTGTAGCATTCTTGTTTTCCCATATTTTTTTAAGGGATTGTTTCTCCATCTTATAATATCAATTGACTACATTCCTATGCACTGTTGTACTCTCTATTAAGCATTTGAAATTAATAAATGCAGAACCAGATCGAGCGGCAGGAGAGCAAGGTGATCCGTGGAGAGAACGAGGTGCTGCGAGCTGAGAACCAAGCCATCAGGACGGCCATCCAGAAGAAGACATGCCCCATATGCGGAGGCCCGACAGTGCCCATTGTGGAGACACCGGAGCAGCGTCACCTGCGCGTAGAGAACGCCAGGCTCAAGGACGAGCTCCTGCGCGCCTCCGCCGTTCTCAGCATGGTCTCCGGAAAGGAAGCAGCACCACCGGTCCCCTTGCCCAGCGGTCGCTATGGCCTCGCTGTCACCCGTGGCGCCGTGCTGCTTGACCCCGTTATGCCGCTGCCGCCACGCCGTGCTCTCACGGACCCCATGCTGTTCGCCGCTGAGGGCTGTGCCCGCGGCCATTGTGCCGCCAAAGGCGACGCCGCCCGCGCCGCGCTTCTCCGGCACGTGAGCCGTGCGTCGGAAGAGTTCATGATGCTGGCGAAGAATGGCGAGCCGATGTGGATCCCGACCCTGGACGGCGACGTGCTCAACAATCAGAAGTACACCGACGCCACGTTCCCGAGTATGCTTGGGGTCTGCCCGGTGGGGTTCGCCGTGGATGGCACTAGGGAGATTGGCATGGTAATGGGCACTGCCGATGACCTCGTCGACATCTTTAAGGATGCCGTACACACCTATCTGCTCCATTCCAGTAATACTTATAGTGGTCATATACTCATATGAATGTGTGTTTGTTTGAGTTGCTTGCAGACCCGTTGGTCTGAGATGTTCCCGGGCATCGTGGCAGCCGTCACCGCTGGCGACATCGTCACTGCTGGCCCCTCGCGCCACGGGCTGAATCAACTGGTGAGTCCTTTTGCTGTTTCCTACGATGATTGATGGCCGGTGATGGGTTCAATTACTTATTATGTTGCGGTGCACCTGCAGATGAACGCGGAGCTGAGAGTGCTGTCGCCGCGGGTGCCGGTCCTTAAGGTGAAGTTCGTGAGGCACATCAAGATGATGGAGCCGGGCCTGTGGGCCGTGGTTGACGTGTCCGTTGATGGCATCCTCGAGCAGGATGGCAGCAGCACGGCTGACCTCCATGCACGGAACGGCGGCGTGCCGGCAGAGTACACGGCCTGCAGGTTGCTGCCCAGTGGTTGCCTTATTCAGGACATGAACAATGGCTACTGCAAGGTATTATACCGCTACACATACTTTATTGCTCTGGTTCATCTTACAGCTGTATAATATTGCTAGCAAATTATGGGTATTTTCTATCAAAATTGTTGCAATGGTTGCGGTGTGGGTATACAACATTTGAGTAAATGTACATTGTGCTGTTCATCATTTTTTTTAACTGCAAGAGGGCAGTTGAACCTAGGTATTAAAGAAGAAAGTTAGAGTAAATATATAGGCACTGTAATGATTATTAATATGATAATCATTTGTTTTAGGTTAGATTGTTATTGATGAAATAACCTTTCCTAGCATGTTAGAATGTTCCTTGGACATTATGTGCTAGTTTGCTGAAACTTTGTAGAAACTGGTAGTAGGAGGGAAAAAAAAAGGAAAACTAGATCCTGATATTTGACTTGCGGGTTGTTCCAGTGTACATATTTCTACAACAACATCTGATACGAATTTTTATTTCTATAGCAATAGGGGCTTGCAAAGTAACCGGCAAAAGATAATAATACGAGGAACACAATTTTTATTTTCCATTTGAGTTTATCTGCATAATGCCTTAAAAAGTGATACTGATTTTTCCTTTTGTGCTGCCGTAGTATGCATGTACATCGTGATCTGCATGCCAATAGAAAACCACAAGAAGTCACGATACATGAACGTTAACAACGTAACGCTTTTCACGTCTTGTACATTCATTCCAGGTCACATGGATCGTCAACGCGGAGTATGACGAGACCACTGTGCCGCGGCTGTACCATCCGCTGCTCCGCTCTGGCCAGGCCCTCGGGGCGCGCCGCTGGCTCGCGTCGCTCCAGAGGCAGTGTGAATACCTCGCCGTCCTGCGCTCCGACCCCATTCCCAGCCTCAGTAACACAGGTGAGTCATTGCCATCGGCGACACGAGAGAAACTAGAACCACAGCATCCAAGCGGTTACGTAATCCACGGGTTTTGAAATGTGGCAACAGGTGCTATACCGCCCGAGGGGAGGAACGGCATCTTGGAGCTGGCGCAGCGGATGACGGCCAGCTTCTATGCGGCCATGTGCTGGCCGGCGGGTCAGGCGTGGAGCGTCGACGAGTGGCGTGGCGGCTGCGGCGTGGGGGCCGAGAGGTTCGAGGCGGCTGTGCGCGTCGTGACTTTGCGCGCCGGTGGCAGTGCACCTGGGGAGCAGGCTGGAGCCCTGGTACTGAGCGCCAAAACGACGGTGTGGCTCCCCGGCACGCCCGGCAGAGCGCGTGTTCCACTACCTCTGTGATGTGGAGCGCCGCGGCGATGGGACGCCCTTGCCAACGGTGCACCCTTCCAGGAGGAGGGCTATGTTGCCACGGGCCAGCTCCATGGCAACGCCGTCTCTGTTCTTCGCCCCGATGTAAGCTACTTTCAAACATATTTTTGTTACTACTGGAGTATTATGATTATTCGAAAATTGAAGTTGTATCATGAACATGATTAAGATAGTTTATTAGACAATATTATTTTCCCTCCAAATTTTTTAATGGTTATCAAATCTTCATCCAATCTTTCAGGCTTCTGATGGAACCAACAACAACAAGCTGATCCTGCAAGTGGCGTGCACTGACGCGTCCTGCATGCTGATGGCGTACGCTGCAACCGACGAGCAATCCATGAAGGAAGTCATGAACGGCGGCGGCCGCGCCTCCTTCTCCCTCCTGCCCTCCGGGTTCGTCGTCCTCCCTGACGGCCACAGAGAGCCGCGGGTGCCTCCAGCTGCTGCCCAACAATCCTCCAGCGCTCTCGTCAGCAACAAGAGCATCGCTGGATCGCTCGTTTCTGCAATGTACAAGACAGTGCTTAGCGGCCCACCACCGGAGGACCTCGCCACCGCAGGGACCATCGACAGCATCGGAAACCTGCTCTGCCATGCCATTAACAAGATCAAGGATGCTATCCATGCCAACATCATCGTGGCCGCCTGATGCACCTTCTAGCATTTGAAATTGGCGAAGAGAATGAAACCGTGGAGTTCATTACGAGTTTCTTTCAAAGACTGCATGTTGATGAGTTCGCGTCTTTATCTGGTGTCTAATATTGAACATCCCCCATGAACCTTGTTGTCTTTTTTCCATAATAAATTATAAACCATTCTGTTTTCAATTAGAGAGGAGAGAATTGTGCTAGGGATTGAATCTCTGATGTCCTGGATATATGTCTGTCTAAATTTCTGAATAAAGATGGCCAGAGGAGAGCGCTCCCACCCCGCGGCTGCTCCCGCCCCCTGAAGTTAAGCCCGTAAGTCACCGGCCCTCTCAACAAACACTCAAATGTTTTTTTTGTAGATCACAAATTCTAAGCACTTAGATTTTTATCTAACTAGTAAGCGTGCACCTGCAACGCACGTCTCAACTAATTACAATCATAAAAAATTATAAATTATATTGACTATAATGTAATCTCATCAGAATTTTAAATAATTTGTAACCACAGCAGTAATGCCCAATATATACCAAACCAAATATACGCACATTTCTCAATTCTGAAGTTATATATTAACTGTAAACTATATTAAATGTGGTTCAATTACATGAAAATCAGAAATTGAAGTGCCATGTGATTACAGAAGAAGAGATTTACAATTTAATTTGTAATTTGGTTTGTTTCTCAAAAAGAACAAAACCGTATAAATACTTATAGGATCAAGAACATGTAGAATCACCCCGTTGATTTACAATGGACACTGGTTCATATGTATGAGACTGTCATATGATCTACATTTCTAATTGCATTTACCTTTGATTCCCTAAGTGAATTTACAAATAATTGAACTTAGGGAAGAATAGAATACTACATGTAATCTTTAGTTTGCAAGAAATGAACTAAAGATTTATTTGGAATCTGGTTGCTTGTTATCATTTTTGCATCTCCATTTCTTTGGATGTGTATCTGGATGCATTAGCAAACACACTTTTGCATCTCCATCCTTTGATTTATCCTCCATTTACAACACCCTGATTTTGCTGAAAGTTAATCACAATGGTGAGATGATGAATCAAGCCAAAAACTTTGATCCATATAACTTTTTGTGGCAATGCTGTGCTATTATTTTACCTTTATCTGAATAAGGTATGGTATTAAAGGTTGCTATGCATTCCTCCATTTCAAAATATAATGCATATTTTGTGTCAGCACAAGGATTAAAAAGTATATAAAACCAAGAGCGACCAAAAGAAATGACCATGATATCCTTCTTTAAATACCTTGGAAATGGGTGAGAGAATAGTTAGTGAGTTGATTCCTATAGATGAAGGAAAGAGAAGATGTGATAAATACGTGCATGCTTTTCTGAAACAAGATGGAAAAACTAAAGGCCTTATAAACAGAGATGGAGGAAGTAATACTTTCATGGCAATTCCTTGCTCCTTTTTCATCAGTTGAAATAGTATGGTGTGTCAACTACTTGCACCGTATGAATAGTGAACAACCTGTAGACCACGATATTTGACATGCCAGAATCTAAAATGGGACAGTTCTGTTAGTTATTTTGACTGTTTGACATTCTCGACTGATGCAAATTACAACTATTGTTAGCTATGATAGTCATAGTATAATTTCACCAAATTGGCTTTTGAAAATATAGTAATTAAGCACTCGCAATGCAGTCATATTGCTCAATATGTACCACACCAATATGAGCTTCTCTTTAAATTCTAAAGTTATATCTACTCTAATATAACCCCAACAAATTTTAAAATTATCTTATCAGACGAATATATTTGTTTGAAAAGAATACTCATACGTGAGTATGGAAGCATAGTACTCAATACAAGTATATCTCCAGATTTACACAAACCAAAACTCAGAGTTCAAACAAAGGTTCGTACCATCTTCTCGAATATCTGCGAGGCTAGGCTCTTCCCTCCCATGACAGCAGCAGTAGTGCAATAAAACTTGAGGCGTGCACGAGATTTGCCCACCGGCTTTCCTTCCATTTCAGTCAATTCTTTCGACTGTCTGCAATAGAAGTTAGTTAGTCTTCCGGTTGCTCCGCCTTCTCCGCCCGAGCCCCACTTCCAAGCCACGGAGCTCCTCTCTTCTCCAAGGCCGGCAACCCCCTAGAGCTCCCTCAGCGCCACCAAGCTCCCCACATTTTCTCCCTTTCTCCCCGCCTTATCTCTTCACTCCTCATCTCCAGTCTCTCCTTTTCAGGCGCACCAAGACCTAGAGCTCCCCGCCACTATTCTCTAACACCTTGAATTTTCTATGGCTTGGGTCCAAGTCATGGTAAAATCCACCACGGTTTTACCACCACTCGGACCCTGCTTCTCTATCTAACACATTGAATTTTCCATGGCTTGGGTCCAAGTCATGGTAAAATCGAGGTGTTTAACAAACTAAAATAGTGAGAGGGTCCAAGTCATGGTAAAAACAGAGAACTCTCATATTTAGTATTCAAGCACTAACCTTCCCTCCAGCCCATCTTAGAAAGAAGTTTGTGCCCAATATTGTCGGCCTGAATCTTAGCCTTCTCCGCAGCTTCTTTCGTAGCCTTTTGTGTTGCAGCATCATTGCAGCGTGCCATGAACTTCTCGAGTTCTTCTTGAGGAATGAAGTCACCCATGTGGTGTCCCTTCTTAGGAGGACCTGCAAAATAAAGAACAGTGTACTACAAAAAATATCAAAGTCTCACAGCGTTCCAGTAGAGTGAATAATGTAAGAGAAGAATAGGTACCTTGAAGAAGAGAAGGAGGTGGCGGCATTTCATCTTTTGACTGCCTAGGTGGTCTCTTCCGCTCTTCCTATGCAGCTTTCTTCCTGTGCAGCTTTCCATCAATGCAACTGGATCTGAGGATGCAGAAATATTGGGATCACCTGTAACAACATGAGATAGCATTGATCAACTAAAAACAATAACATAGAAAAAATATCAAACTGCCAAATAAAGACATAACATCTTCTAAGCAAACTATAATTAGGATAATAATAGGAAGTAGGTTCCAGTGGTTCAAGGCTGCAAAAAATAAGACAGAGCATGCCAGAAAGAAGAAAATAGGACGGTACTAAACAATTGCAGTGGTAGATCAGATTTTCGAACTCAAACAAACAATTAGTAAGAGGTGAACCCAGTCTAGGAACACAGAGAAAGTAATCAAACCAGACAAGCTTAAGAAAAAGAACTTCATAATCTGCACACAATCCAGAAAGACAAGGAAACAGTGAGTAACTTACCGTGATTAGATGAGCTTCCCTGGGAAGAACTACCCCCATATGCCTCATATAAAGCTGAAGCAGGTGTTTGATAATTAGATTTGTTTTCAAATGAGCTTCTCTGTGGACCAGTATGTGCTCTGGAGCTTGCAGTGCTAGAATTAACTGCATTTAGCAAGGACATATGGCATCACAACTTGCACGAAGATACAATATACCAAAACTAAAGATGTCGTATGCCTCGAACCATTTTTTGAAGCCTGAACCTCCTTTGTCTGAGCAAGCACCTTTTCCTCTTCAGCAAGCCGAGTCTCATAATATTTGTAGTCTGGCAGTTCTTATCAAATAGAAACCTGCAAATAAACAAAGATCTGTATCAACAGCTAAGCTTTAAAAATTTGAATATACAACACCAAAGATTAGGTAAGCTAAAAGATCATTTTATGTGTTGATCAGCAAAGCTAGTGCAGTCATACTTGAATGGTGTATCTCCAGGATTTCTCTGCCGTGTGATATTCTCCCATTTTTGGCAACAAATCTTGCTAATTTGTCAGCAACCTGCCTCACTGTCATATCATTTGGTGGTGGTGGGGCTGCATGTCACTTAAGAACTCATTAAAATCAAGTGCATGAACAAGGGAATGCAAATTACTGCAGTAGCAGTAGTGCCACATTTCCAACTCTTTCAATCAACATCCTTCCCACCAATGTCGATACAGTTAATATATAAGCTGCAGCCATAAGAAAAACCAAAACCAAAAAATATGAGAAGATACATGCGACTCGGAGCCAGAGTGGGTAGCAGAGCACGGGAGTTTGGGGGTGAGGATTGGAAGCCGTTGGTACATGCGCGGGTTCTTAAAATTGATTGAGGGGAAAAAAGAATAGAAGCGGAGAGGAGCACACAGGTGGGAGCAATCGGCGGGGAGCTCGCCGTGGTGGGAGATCGGGAGCGGTGGCCATCCATCGGACTTGAAGAAGATGGAGGCGGCGTTGATGGTGTGGTGCTGGGGCTCGTCTCCCCCGATGGCTCCTCACGGCCGCCGCCATCACCGAGCTTGCGTCGCTCAGATCAGGCCTCTCAGGCAGCGATCGGCGGTGGATCTGGCCTCCCCTACTGCTGCACCAACAACCAAATACTAATAACCATCATATCGAGCAGCACTGTCATCCAACCAAATACTAATAATGTGTAACGTGTTCTTCCCGAAACAACCAAATACTAATAACCATCACAACATCTTATAATCAATTCATTAGGGTACCTTCTGTGTTAGCTCTCCAAATCAAAATAACCAAGATAAGAACGACAGGTGTTGTAGTCCTGTGCTAGCTCGATTGACGAGCAAGAACCATGATAAGAACAAGCACATACACGCCGGAGAGAGCACCTCCTTGGCGGCGGCCTCCACGGCGCGCCACAGCAGCTTGTCGGCCTGGCGCACCGTGCACGCCATCTTGCACACCTCCTCGGCCGCCGTCTCAGTGAGGCCGTCCTTGGTCTTCTCGCACGCCAGCTTCATGGCGTAGGTGGACTGGTACTCGGCCACCTCGCCGTCGAGCGCAGCCTCACGGGCGTGGAGGCGGCACGCGGCGGCGGAGAGCGCGTGGTGGGCGTGGGCGGGGAGGGAGGGGAAGAGCGCCGGGATGAGGGTGAGGAGGAAGCAAGACGGGCGGAGATCCCCACCGAGCCAGGAGAGCGCGGCAACGGCGAGTGGCGGGTCGTCGGGGCGCGTGATGAGCGCGGGGACGTCACGGCACGGCTGCCTCCTCCTCTCTCTTTCTCGGATCTGTGGCGGGAGGAGGACGAGCCGGGCAGGATGGCGGGGGGAGGCGGGGGGGTGGCGGGAGGAGGAGGATCCGGGCGGAGGGGGCTGCGGCGGGAGGGCAGCTGGCCGACAAAAGGAGGTCGGGCGGGAGGAGGAGAAGCCGGGCGGGGCAGCGGGGCGGCGGGGGGAACAGCGGGGCGGGCGGACGCAGCGGGGAAAACCGGTGCGGCGGAGCTCCGGGCGGGCGCGGCGGAGCCGGAGCACGAGCCGGAGCGGAGATGAAGGCGGGCACGGGGAGGAGGCGAACGGGGGCGGGCCGAGCGGGGAAAGGGCCAGCGCGGTGGTGGACCTGCGTGTGCTGCGAGCCGGGCGGGCGGGGCGGCGGACCTGCGTGTGTTGCGAGCGGCGCAAGCGCGGTGGCGGACGTGCGTGTGTTGCGAGAGGGGCGGGCGGGGTGAGGAAATCCATCGGATGACTGTTGCGTAAAGATCGGAGGCGAAACATGCAGAGCATCTCATTCGTCCGATCGTGGAGATCTAACGGCTGACGTTAACCTGTGTACACAAACGGGGTGACTGTAGAAAAAAGAAAACGTTAACTCGTCCTTTTAATAGTAGTGAAGATAGATCATATACTTTCGTGATCTTACCTATAATAGGAAAATTATATGGACAAAAATTTGAGTGTTGTCAAAGTGAAAAAAAATACTTGGATGATTATTAATAATTTCCATAAAAAAATACTTAACTAATTTTACATACGCTGGCCTTTTACATCTCAGCCAAGTATCTTTTTCTACCTTAGACAAACCGAACTAGACTAATCTTGATTTGATGCGACATCTACGTGTGGTCTTTGGCTGGTGAACCCCATCCCAGATTGCACAATAATAGAAACTCACGTGGAGAAATAAAACTCAACTCTTTTTCCCTGTGTGGTAAAAATAGAAACCAAAATCTTGCCTTATCTCTAATGCACGTAGCCCTCCAGGATTGCTTTTGGTCATGATGACATGTACGCAGGTTGGCTGCAAAAAATCACCGTGGATTTAATACCTGATTTCGTTATGATCTGATTTTATCTGTTAGGTACTGATCCCGACTGAATAGATGTCCTAGACTCGTGCAATGAAGAACAAACCATAACCAACCAAATACTCACGTACGCATGTAAGGTGAATCGAACCCATCCTGCCTAACGCCTCTGCATGCACACAACCAAAGCATCCTCGCTTGGTCGTATGTACGTTAGTGTATACAATGTCTTGGCTCAATAGTAACATCAACAGTATGGTAGACGTTGTTGTGTCAAAGTAGACGAGAGGTATCATGTTTCTTAAATAGCTCTACTTATCTTTTATATGCGAGATTATCATTTTGTAGGCTAGTGCATTGCTTAGCATCAGTATGTGTTTTATTAGTGAAAGGATCTAGACTATCGATTAGAGGGGGGAGTGAATAGGATATTATCAAAAACCTCTACTGGAAAAAAAATCATACGCGAGTAATTCTCAAAATCTAAGTAAAATCTAGCATGCTAGTCAACAAGATATGCAAGGAAACAAGTAGGAAGAATAGAAAAGCATAATCACACGGGAGACAAATGAATTGTTGTCAAAATTCAAGCCTTTGTTAAGGCTACGGCTCCGTTGAGGAAGCTTGATTCGATGATTAAAACCGGTATCAAATCATGCGCTTGTCGATGCGAACCCCCTTCTCACTTGTGGCAGCTATTTACCTTGCGGTAGGCGAGTTCCAAACCTTTATAAACTCCTTTGGACTCTTCACAAACTACTCAAAGGCTCCTAAGCGACCCCTAAGCATCTAGGAGATGCAAATCTTCAAGACCTAACAGGTGTCAATCAGTTCAGCTTGGAGATGAACTCTTGTTTGATGCTCAACTACAAATCAATGTCTCTCTCTCAAAGATTTCCTCACACAGATCTCACTTTAAAAAGAGTAGAGGATTAGATTAGCAAAGAGTTGTATGTGCAAAGAGATTTGTGGGTATATATAGCCAACCCCTCAAAAACTAGCGCTATAGCAAAATCGGAAAAACCGGGAGGTTTCAACTTGAACACGGAGGTTCCAACTTTTTCAAATCAACGACTATTTCCTGTATACAGTGACAGAACTCGGAGGCTCCTACAAGAACCCAGAGACTCTGCATTTCAAATAATGACTGTATAGTGAGTCCAGAAGCGGATCTTTGAGACTCCAACTTTCAACGAACAACGGACAAAAGCACATGTTGATAGTTCCAACTTGGTACCTAGACCCTCCGAAAATTTTGAACAACCTTCAACGAGGCGAGGTCAAAGACAAATTTCAGAGGTTCAGAGCTTCCGAGATTTCAAAGAACTCATAGAGTGAGGATAGCAAGCGAACTAAGAGCTTTCGACATATTGACTCAGGCATGCCGAGATTTCAATGGATTCGTTAGAGCGTGATCAATACATGAACTCAGAGGTTCTGACATACTGACTCAGATATTCCGAGATTCCAAATACAAGTCCAAAAGCTGATCTTGGACACTCCAAAAATTTCTAGGAGTTTCGACTTTCAAGCTCAGAGGAC
>JAGXJF010003259.1:0-136269 GCA_019208055.1 Stipa capillata | reverse complement strand
AAGTGACACTCAAGAGCTGTGAAAGTCACAGTTTGGACAGCGCCAAGTTAGGACACAGACGGCAGTTACCATTTGGCAGAAAGGCACATCATCTTATTCGCTCACTCCGCTCCATCAAGAATGGATGCTTAAGAGCCTCTTGGGCTGTTAGGCGGCTCGCTGGATCATACCTCAGCAGTCCTTGCAGAAGATCGATGAATCCCCAGCAGAATGATCTACATTTTGCATCACCAGATTCTGCTTGTAGAGATGATCAATAAGACTATGCTAAGATGGTCATTTTTTGAACTAGAATACCAGGATATGAGACATACTGGAGCCGGGGCAGCTTCATAACAGCTTTCATGCTCTCCCGTGAAGCACATCCTTCGGGCCCAGTTCAGACGGAGCGCTCCTCAAGCTGCTCGGGAGGGGCCCGCCGGTGCCGGTAGTGTTCATCGGTGGAAAGCTTGTTGGCGGGACAAGAAGATCATGTCCCTGCACCTCGGTGGCGAGCTAGTCCCCATGCTCAAGAATGCGGGTGCTCTCTGGCTATAGAGAGAATATACGACTTAGAGAGAGGACCTAACTCTAGTATCGAGTCAATAATCAACGATACGTGCATGTTATATGTACAATTTGCATACATAGTTGCACTGTCATTTTCACTGTATATTGTAGTTTAATTCGCCAGTTGTTCGAATTATTTGCTATCGCATGCATTACAGTGCTATTTGTTTCTTTGCATGGTTGATTATATATATGCACAGGAAAGATCAACAAACAAATGATATAACTAATAAAGGAACACAAATGTCGATTTGAACGTTGATACGGTTGAAAAATGTAAATTATGATGTAATATATTGATGTACTCAATAAAATTATAATATCATGAAAGTAGTTTTCAAGAAATCTATAAATATAATTTTCATGCATCCAATCTAAATATTCAAAAGGATATTATTAGTCAAAATTTAAAAATAATAACAATGTGTGCGCGCGCAGGTGTGCAAATATATATGCATGCATGCACATTATATTATCATATTACTGGCAAAAATTATGTTGTAAGAAGTGTAGCATTTACAATTTGGGATATTGGAATATATATTAGAGAAAAATTCAGTTCGCACAAGAATTGGGAAAAAATATGTGTACTAAATGTTAAAAAGGGGCCAACACACTGCCTCTTCTCACCTCAGATCTATTCCCACCTGTCCCTCGCCTCGTTCTCTTCCTCTCATCGTGGAGCAGCGACTCCGGCGACGGGGACGGCCGGCGGTGAATAAGGAGAGGCGCGCAGCTCTGTGGTGAGGAAGGGGTGGCGCGCAGTGTTTACTTCCCCTAGCGCCGCCAACAACCCCCGCTCCGGCCTCCCCCTCGCCGCCTCTGCCGCTGGCCTCTGCCGCGGTGGCGGCGGGCCCCGCAACCGAAGGCGGCGGGGGGTTTCTTCGTTTGGTGGTGGCGGCGACCGACGTGTGGGGCGGCTGCGGCCAGGCTTGAGGACGCCGGGGCGGCGGCCCCGGGGACTGTGGCGGCGCCCTGCGGGGACTGTGGCGGCTTGAAGGGGAGCATCAAGCTGGAGAAGATTGTGGTGTCTCAATTTGTAGTGGCTTGTGTTGTGCTACTCCTTTGTTGTCATTCTAGTCCTGTTAGTTCAGCTAGTGAAGCAGAATCGAAAAATGTATCCTTAGATTGTTGTGAATGTATCCACTATGCACAATTAGTTGTGATCCTGTAATGTATGCTTCTGTTCTTGTGAGTAGAATCCAAATAATTATGGTATGATGAATCAGTGAAAAGAATATATGCTCATTGCTAAGGAAATACATTGCTTGGTTTAGCTTCAGTTTATAGAGGTGTATATGCTGATTTTGCCAAAGGATTAAGACACTGGGGAACCTATTGCTCTTTCTCTATTGCAAACCAGATGTCCATATAAAAAATCTAGAGTATTGACAGGAATTGCAGAGGAATATATATGCATCCCTATATGCACTTCCATAAATACAATAATCATTGAAGCACAAGGCATCTTAGATAAATACAATAATGTCACATAGTATTGAAAGGAATTGCACATGGCATCTCAAAAAATACAATAGTGTCACATAGTCTTGACAGGAATTCCATCTCAGATACAACATATATTACTAACTGCCATGCATGGCATCAATCTCACAATGATTATTACTCGCCATCGCTAACAACGCCAGGAATTGTGGGACCTTCATTGTCACTACAGTACTGCAACACAGTGTCATCGTCATCATCATCGCTTTCACTTTCATCCAACAAATTATTATTTGTTTGAGAATGTTGCTTACTACAGTAGCATCAATAAGACAACACTCTTCATCCTCACGCTGTAGGTTCTCCACAATAACTTCATTGGCACACACCGGACATTCTATAGATTCATCATCTTGGTATGGAAGTTCACTACCATTGGGTCCTGTCTCCATAGTAATTTCAGTCACACTCCACAAATGCCTATGCTCAAATTTTTGCACAACTCGCCAATTTCTATCAAACATTGTGTCTTGCAAGTAAAATACCTTGCTGATTGTGTTGCTAGAATAAAAGGATCATCTTTGTACCAACATTTTCCAATATTTATGCTTTTGAAATGTCCGTCATCTTTAATTCCTGTCTTCTTGCCATCAAGATCGAACCACTCACACCGAAAGAGAACCACTGATCGGTGGACGCCTGGACTAGAGTTATTTCGCAGCTCGATAATTTCTTTGAGTCGGCCATAAAACTCAATGCAGTCTCCATTATGTGTACCCTCAACCATGACACCACTATTCTGTGTCCTCCGATTTTTTCTCACGGTCAATTGTATGGTACCGAACACCTCCAACAAGGCATGCTGAATATAACCTGACACGTAGATCCGGCTCACAAGACAAAGCATACAGGTCATCACTGATCGCTTCACCCTTCTCGTGACGTGATATTGCAATCTGCACAACAATATATACATTAGGGTAACAAAAATCTAAAAAGAATCATATTTCAATTGTTTCTAAAGGTGAAAAGGTTGTCTGTTAAACTCACATGACTCTTAAACCATTTGGCAAATCCCTTCTCAAGCCTTTTGTCAATATCACGACTACCTCTTGCTCTAACTCTGTCTGCATAGTCTGCAACCAATAATAAATTACGACAAACTCCATATACGGACGAATCTCATGACAATAGGTTACATCAAAGATAAAAATAAGAAGTTTAGAAGGGATAACATACTCCATATATGGATGAACCTCAGGACAATTGTTGAGCACATACCAAACCATCTTGTCATAATCACCTTCAAGAAATGTCATCCTCGAGGCTCCAAGTAAATCAACACCGTGCATGAAAACAGAGAGGTCACCATTTTGTAAATCAACACCCTCTCTATTTCTGCCCTCCCGATTAAATCTTGTTTCAACATCATCCAAGTACCTTGAGCAAAATGTCATGCACTCATCAGCAACATATGCTTCTGCAATTGATCCTTCAGGTCTGGCCCTGTTCCTCACAAACCGCTTTAGTGTGCAAAGCCGTCTTTCAATTGGGTACATCCATCCATATTGTACTGGACCTCTAAGGATTGCCTCATCAGGTAAATGAACAGCCAAGTGCACCATGACATCAAAGAAAGCTGGAGGAAATATTTTCTCAAGCTTGCACAAAATGACTGGGATTTTAGCTTTCAGTCGTTTCAAAACATCTAACTTCAGTGTTTTGCAACATAATTCCCTAAAGAAATTTCCCAATTCAGCAACTGCTTCATATATCTCCTTATGCATGATTCCTCGGATGCCAACAGGTAAAATTCTTTGCAGAAGGATATGACAATCATGAGTTTTCAGTCCTTGGACCTTGCATCCCTCAGCATTAATACATCTTGCAAAGTTAGAAGCATATCCATCAGGAAATTTCACTTGTCTTACAAATTCACAAAATGCAAGCTTTTGATCTTTACTCATAGTGTACCATGAAGATGGCATAACATATGAATTGCCGTCATGCTGCAGGTGTAAATCTGATCTTATGCCCATATCTTCCAAATCAAGCCTAGCATAACGTGTCCTTTGTCTTCCCATCAATGTTGAGCAATGTCCCAAGAAGGTTTGTCACATATATTTTTCTCGATGTGCATTACATCAAGATTATGCCGCAGCTTCAAACTTGACCAATATGGCAAGTCAAACAAAGAAACCCTTCGGCTCCAACACTGATCATTGTCTTGCCGCTTCTTTTCTGCTTTGAGGATGCTTTCCTGGTCTAACATCTTTTACCTTCTCCAGTTGTTCAAGTAGCTCCTCTGTACTAAATTCCTCGGGCTTGTTGCGGGTTTCAATCTGACCATTAAAATCTTTCCTTTTCGCCAATGATGATCTCTTGGAAGAAAACGGCGGTGCCCAATATAACAAATCTTGCTCCTTATTTTCAATGAACAAGGGTCTTTGTCACAACGCACACATGCATAGTAACCTTTTGTGGTTCGCCCTGACAAAGTGCTAAGGGCTGGATAATCATGTATGCACCATATAACTGCGGCATGCAATCGAACCTTGTAGCACTAAATGCATCATACGTACGGACACCCTTCCAAAGCTCAAGCAGTTCTTCTATGAGAGCTCCAAGAACACATCGAAATCCTTCCCTGGAGATTTTGGACCTGGGATGAGTAAAGTCATCATGAGGTTACATTGTTCCATACACGCCCATGGCGGCTGGTTGTAAGGCACCACAAAAACTGGCCACATGCTATAGGAGGTGCTCATGTTGCCAAATGGATTAAAACCATCTGTAGCTACGCCAAGTCTCATGTTCCTTGCATCTTGTGCAAACCACCCATATTTTCTATCAAAGTCTTTCCATGCCTCACCATCAGCTGGATGACTGAGTTCATTGTCCAGAGGTTTCCGCTTCAATTTGTGCCATTGTGCCTCCTCTGCTGTTTTCTTCGAAGCAAACATCCTCTGTAGTCTTGGAATCAATGGAAAATGCCGCAATACCTTCTCAGGAATCTGCTTTCTTCCATCCGCGTCTTTCCATCTTGATTCGCCACATATTGGGCACTCATCATTGTTGGCATACTGCTTCTAAAAAGGACACAATTATTCTTGCACACATGTATTGAGTCATATCCAAGCCCAAGTGCACGAATAAAATTCTTTGCTTCATCATAAGATTTGGGTAGTGAGCAATTTGGGAATGCTGTAGACAACAACTTCAGTATAGCGGTAAATGCAACATTGCTGATTCGATAGAAAGACTTGATGTGAAGTAACTTTACAACAAAGGAAAATCTGGAAAAATTAGCACATTCAGGGTAAAGTTCACGCTTAGCCTCTTCTATCACTCTTGCAAACATAGAATGGTCTCCTCCTCTGTCTTCAGATGTGTACAACTCCTCGATCATTTCAGGAATTCTATCATCTTCATATTCATCCTGGTCCAAGCCAACATCCTCTTCAGCTCCATGTTCCACAAAACCAATTGGTTGATCCCTTGGTCTGCATCTACATCAATTTCAACATCCAATGGTTCTCCATGATGGATCCACCTATTGTACGTGCTGCACATTCCATGAATAAATAGATGATCCTCTACAACCCCTTGAGGTCTGTGATTCCGATTAAGGCAATTACGGCATGGACAAAGTATTTCAACATTTTCATCAACCCTTTCGCTAATGAACTTCATGAACTCTTTAACACCACTGATATGTGCATTGCTAAATTGTCTAGCATTATCCAACTTCTATCCATCTGCCAAACACCGAAATAAGTACAAATTAGCAATTCATTCTAATAAATATTTATTACAACATCTCTTGAACACTACTGCTGCCAAATGCAGAAACTAAGCGAGTAAAAAACTGCATCACAACTACTCCACAAATATAAATTAAGAAAACAAGGGTCTGCTGCACTACCAAATTAGAAAATACGCTAGCACAATAACAATGTAGAAATTGAGCAGAGTATAAACAAATTGAACTAGCAACAATCTACAATATCAAATGTACAGAACAAATCACCAACAATCTACAATACCACCATTAAGCAACCTAACCCTAGGCCTACTGAAAACAAAAACAGAGGTTTACATGGCTGCTTACCTCGAGTGAAGACTTGAGGAGCAGCGGCGCCGCCGGTTGCTGCCGTAGCCCAGGAAGACGAGCTGCGTGGTGGTCGCCGGCGCTTGAGGCTTCGCTGCTGGGCTGCACAGCCGTAGAGGGAAGGAGGCAGGGATGTCGCCGGCATGGAATGGGAGGTCACCGGTGGTTGTAGGCGCCCGCCGCCGGTAGGAAACGTCGCCGTCTCCTGTAAAGGCGCCGCCGGTAGGAAACGTCGCCGTCGCCTGTAAGGAGCGCCGCCGGCGGGTGAGGTCAAGCAAAATCTCGATTCATTTTGCCAAATACGACTCCTGTTGTGATGCCAAGTAACGCCACACTTCGATATAGTAAAGTAAATGTCCGACTTGCAATCACCAACGATCCTTTGGTTTAGTGGTAAGGCAAAAGCGGCACGTGCTCTAGGTCTCGGGTTCGAACTCTTGGTACCACACTTTTGGATTTTATGTCCAATTTTTGCAACAGAATTTATGTGGGCCGCAGCGGCATTTGACTCGACGGCCCAGCCATTCCAAAGCCCTTAATTTGGGCCCAACAATATTTCGAGCAAGTCCTATAGAAATAGATTCCACTCTATAACTCAACAAGTTCCTTCCTCTGGTGCAGTGGTGTGCTCAGGATCATCCAGTACTAGAGGTCCAGGCTTCGAATCCTGACCACTGCCATTTTTATTTCACTCACCGGAACAACTGACAGGATGGCCCCACAGGGTCTCAATTGGTCCCGCGAGTTGGGTCCCACATGTCCGGTGCTCCCCACGAGTCAGTAGGGCCCCCGCAGGTCAGTGGGTCCACACGTCAGTTGGATGCACTAGTTGGGTGGTCCCACGTGTCGGTTGGTCCAGCATGGTCAGTACACTTCGCAATAAATTGGTCCCACATGTCAGTGGGACCCACCGTCACTAACAAGTTGGCCCCGCATGTAGGTCGGCCCCACACGTCAGTGGGATCCAGGCCACCTCCAAGTTGGCCCATAGGTCCGTGGGTCCCACATGTCGGTTGGTCCTGCATGTCAGTAGGCCCACTTGAAGTTGGTCCCACGTGTCAGTGGAGCCCATCTTCACTTTCAGGTTGGTCCCACACTTGCAAGTTAGCTCTACAAAGTCAGTGGGTCCCACGTGTCATCAAGCTTTATTTGACAGTTGGCTTGACACGTAGGACAACTGATGATGTGCCGGTCCAGTCATCAACCATCCAGGTCAACGTAGGACACATTGGAAGTTAATGACGCCAGTACATTGTCATAAAGTATGAATTAACGTCACAAACAATGGATGAATGATTTATGACGATCGTGTTTAACAATCCATGACGTTTATTTCACCTACCGTCACAAAATTTCGCAGCGAAGCCGGCTTAGGAATTCTCGATGACATTCTCAGCGCTTTCGTCATAAATTAATGACAAAATCAGTCATTGTCATAGATTTTTCGTCATAGATCAGCAGATTTCTTGTAGTGGCATCAACACTACTACAGAAAAGATCATCACTGACGGGCCAAAATGGCTTAGTAGTGACGGGTAACGTGCCCGTCACAAGCTAAAGATCAGTGATGACTCACATTATCATTGACGAGTAATTTACCTGTCAGTGACAAGGTCATCACTGATGGGTCATATTTTTACCCGTCTGTGATGACCTTTCATCACACGTGACGAAAAGTCACCACTGATGGGTCATATTTTCACCCGTATAGACGGGTCATATTTCTACCCGTCAGTGATGAGCTTTCATCACAGGTGACGAAAAGTCATCACTGACGGGTCATATATTTACCCGTCCGTGATAAGTCATCACAGACGGGTAGAAATATGACCCGTCAGTGCTACTTAGTACATACCAGGCAGTGTTCTCTTTGCTTCCTGGCTATAGCCTCAGGTCAATTTGCTAGCTATTGGCCCTCTGAAAAACAAAATAACACCCCAACTGCATGTACAGCCTCTGTACAGCCCCAGCATGCGCAGGACAATATATATCACAAGCATCCACAACATAAATTACAGAATTTTCCGCATCTCAATTCCACATCTCAAATTTGACAAGTCCACATCTCAAATATATGTATATATATACAACACATTCGACATCGCACAAGAGACAAAAAAATTTTGCACATCTCAAATTTGATAAGCCTAAACTTTACAAAAGAACAATGCAAAATCAGTTTCATATGGAAAGGAACTAACTAGAAATGGATTTGTTGGAATGTGACAGATGTCACAACATATGTCGCATTCTAGTGAACTGCTTGTCCACTCTCTTTCTTATGCTCGGGCTTCATCCTGACCTCTGATCCAAGCACACAATCATGTCAGTCACAATTCACAATTACACACAATTAAAGATACTTGTTACTTAGATACTTACTCGAGCTGGTGTCGCGGCACTTCTACATGCCGAGGCCAAAGACATCCTACAATTATTTATACTTGTTAATTAGATACTTTCTTCTATTTTGAAAGATTATGTTTTTTGGTTCATGCTTACCCCAAGGACACGTAGTTTTCTTGTGTAGTGTAACCGCAATAGAGCGTCGTCACCATTGTGACATTGCGTTTACACTGCACAAGACACTCTTTTAAAAAAAAGTGTTTTGTGCAGTGCTGTAAGAATCTGGTTTCAACTACCAGATCCCCCTTGTGTACATTCTCGTCAGTCCCAGGATCATGCTGACGGTACACAAGCGAAATGAATAACATCACATGCATTCAAGATAAAACATAAATGAGTACAATATGCCACCTGGCTTACAAAGTTCCATGTCTTATGACATTTATTACATCAGAGGCAAACAGCGGGAAATAAAAGCGAAGTGGCTCCATCCGTGCCACAGGCAAATTGACAGAAGCCCACGTAACCTATTCTTCGGGATCGTCGTAGAAGAAGTCTTCCTCAGCTCCCTCTTCAGCATACTCCTCTGCACACCACCACAAACACATGCACGATGAGTACTTCACGTACTCAGCAAGCCACCTGGCGACAGATGGTCCTAACATACTACATGCAAGGCTTCAACGGAAAGCTTTAGGGTTTATTTGCATAAATACGGTTTTAGTTGAAATATTAGGGTAGATTCAAAGGCAGCATTTTGATGTAAAGTAATTTCATTATCAGGGGTGTTTTTCAACAGGTGTGGTCCACGACCAACACACTCGAGCAAGGACTCCTGCCTTAGCTCGACCATAGGTTCATCAGCATAGGGGTAGAGGGAAGTAGCAAGGGGGAGAGGGACAGGTCCTTTTCATCAAGAATGAGTCATGTGCTATCCATGACCGTGGACACGGCTAATCGATTAGTTTTAACTCTGCAGAGTGTGTACACTTTACCCACACGACACAATCTCGTCTTGTTGCCACTGGCCGTCGACAGCATAGTACACACCCATCGGTGTACCGGCAGGGAGATTGTGACGAGGTCTTTTAGCTAGATCCCCCTAAGGTGTGACATGCCCACCGGGTCTGGCCCGGAGTCGAGAGTACATCCCCGCACTCCGTTCCCCCCATCTGTGCCGAGGGTCCTCGTCGCTACGTCCACCCCTTCTGCGGTACGGCAACATCGGCACCAAAGGCTGACTAACCTACTTGACCAAGCCATTGCCCATTTAGCGTGTGGTTGCACTGTGGTCACAATTTCTCCAATTTCAAGACTTCAGCCTTATGCGGTACGGATGACCAATGGTTCCTTTCAACCGGCCTTCTGCGGGTAGGACAACCATATGCTCCTTCATCACATGATCCAGCTGTCGCCCGCACCATTTTGGATGGTAAGTTTCACCCAGAGTAGGATAGGAGGAATCGAGAGAGAGGGAAAAACATCGGGCATCCAGCCCTAGCTCAGCGAGCTCAACAAGTTTCAACAAGGATCATTGATCCGATATTCATTCCTCCGTAGAGGCAAATCAAAACAACCTAAAGATGAAATTAAGCATAGCTAAGCATATCTCTACTCTACTCAGAATACAACCTACTAATCTACTCAGGGTACCAAGTAAAAGGGCGACAAGCGGACAGGGTATAAGTGTGTCAATCGACACGCTAGCTACTAGATTAAAACAACATGCATGTTTATAAATAACAAAATTTAATGACTTCAAAAATATAGGATCAAATATGATCAAGAAAAAGGGGGCATGCCTTCGTGGTAGAAATCTCCCTCTTTAGCTGCTTCGGGCACCGGGTCGGTCTCTTCACTCCCTATTGACGCAACGCAACGAGCAAAATAAATAAACACCGACTTCAAAAGACACTCCGAAAAGCAACACGAGAGAAGCACGACGAAGGTAAGGTAAGGTGGAATGGAACGATGGCGCGATAGCGTCATCGCGAAGAAAGAATTGTCTTCTAGGGTTGGCCATAACCATAGACATATATATATAGCATATATCCCTTACCGGGTATATTTAATAGATATTCAATTATATATACACACATACACCTTAACATGCTAGTAATTATAATAAAAGGACAAAACAAATCACAATTAACCCCAAATAAATGTTTAGGTGAATCCTAAATATTTATAATGGTTAATAACAGTAAAAACAAATTAACATCATATAACTAGATTTACACATGCTTTTCTAATATTTTAAAGACTAGAAATTAAGCTAAATTGTATTCTCTACTATTAACATGTACTAACTAAGCATGAAACAATTTGGAACATGTTAACAGTACTGGAATAGTACCAAAAATGATTTAATAATAATTTCTAATCTGAACATTATTTAATTAAAGCATTTTCTAGCATTTCTAGTGTAACAAATAAGTAGAAAATACTAATTACCATCAATAAATCATACCATTGGACTAACATCTTATATTACCAATTTCAGAGACATTTCATGTTCAACAATGTTCTGGAAATATACTTTAACCAATTAAAACTATTTTTCTAAGCATGGAAACCACCCTAAAAATATAGTAAAACATTATTTAATTAAGCTAAATGGGTTTTCATAACTTGTAAACATCCATATAACATCATATGAATTATTGGGTACTGGACATGCATTTTTAGAGGCTAAAACAGATTTATAAAGGACTTAATACTAGAAACAGCATTTAAATAACAATTTTAAATAGGTCTAGAGCACATCTTGATTTTTATAGTTCATACCAGTGTAGGGAAAATAATTTGGTTTACATGCAAAATTAGATCTAGGGTTCTCTGATCCTAAGCAAGAATCCAATAAAAATAACAGAGAACATTACCATTTTTAATAATTGATTTAAAGCTTATTTTAATTCTAGGAAATACTACACATGTTCAAAAATTATGAAAATTTCCAGAACTACTCCTTAGCATACTAATGATCTACAGAAAAAGATTCAGCTCAAAATTATCCCGTACAAAGATATCACGAAATTTGCTCAAATTTCATACTAATTTAAATCTAATTCAAAATCCGACGGTCGGATTAAAAATCCGATTGCACCGTTGGATTCGTGGGGTCCTAACGATTCCATTTTAATCCTAAGATCAAAGATCGAACCAGATTTGGATGGAGTCAAAAATTAGGCAAGGAAATAGGCCTCGGGTTTACTGTATGAACAGTAGCATGAGCTACTGTTCACACTACAGCACCAGTGGGCAAAAGAGATGATTCAAAGATCAATGGCCCCCGAGATTGTTGATCAATGACAAAAATTGGTAGAGGGGAAACATTCCTTGGGTTGAGAGGAGTCTACCTCGCGAAAGAATTAGAGAGAGACTCACCGGATGTGGAGAAAACGAGGAAAGAAGGTGCTCGCCGGAGTTGAGGAAGATGCTCGCGGATCGGTTGATGTAGTGGACGAAGTTCGCGTTTTGTTGGGGGAGAAGATGTGCGCCGACGTGGGGGAAGCTCCGGGTAGTAGCTCCTCGGTGTGGGGGACATCGTGGTGGCCGGAATTGCTCGCCGGAGCTCCGCCGGAGTTGGGGAAGAAGAGGTGGAGGAGAGGAGAAATTTTGGTGGAAGAATCAAAGAAAAGAACTGCAGGGGTTAGGGGCTTTTTATAGAGGAAGAAGGGGAGAGGAAAGGGCAGCTATTAATTTTAATTGGTGCAGGATTAAAGGAGCAATAATTTGGGATTTAATTTCAAAGAATTGAACCGGCGGCGAGCTAATTATGCGCGTTACGCGCGGCCGCGGCCGT
The DNA here is from genome assembly GCA_019208055.1 of Stipa capillata. Lineage (NCBI taxonomy): Eukaryota > Viridiplantae > Streptophyta > Magnoliopsida > Poales > Poaceae > Stipa > Stipa capillata. The sequence continues at coordinate 124,012 of JAGXJF010003259.1, read as the reverse complement.
ACGCGCACGTGCGCTCGCAACGCACGGGAGGCAGCCTGGCTGCATGCATGCATGCCCATGGGGCCCACACCTTTTTGTTTTATTTAATTTTTGGATTAAATCAATAGAGGAAAAACAAGGTAAACTCAAAACTGATTTAAATGGGCTCCAAAAATTATGAGAAAATTCCAGTAAATCAATTTGGACATGGGAATCCAAATAAAATATTTTTAGAGAGAGATTCCAAAAGAATTTGAGATTAAAATTTGAAACAACACTTTATAGCTCTCAAATTAATTCCAGGGCTTGGATTAATTTGAAATAAAAATCCACAAAAAATACATATAGGCTTAATATACAGTTGCACATCTTCTTTTTTTTAAAAAAAATTTCAAGCCCTCAAAATCGAGGATGTTACAACTCTACCCCCCTTACAAAGAATCTCGACCCCGAGATTCGAAGCTAGAGAACAGATCTGGGAACTCCTCCTTCAGGTCTTCTTCTCGTTCCCACGTTGCTTCTTCTTCGGAATGGTTGCTCCACTGAACTTTGCAAAACTTGATCACTTCCTGGTGGTTCTTGCCTTCTCGTCCAGTATCTTGATTGGGTATTCTTCATATGTCAGATCGTCTTGAACCTCAATATCTTCCAATGAAGCTTTCCGAACTTCTTCTTCTGGTTCCTTGAAACACTTCTTCAATTGCGACACATGGAACACGTTGTGCACATTGGATAACTTCTCCGGCAAAGCCAACTGATAAGCTACTTCTCCACGACGGGCAGTTATCTCAAAGGGACCAATGTAGCGGGGTGCTAGCTTGCCCTTGATTCCAAAACGACGCATCCCTCTGAGCGGGGATACGTTCAGGTACATAGCATCACCTATCTTGAAACATATGTCCTTGCGGCGCTTGTCCGAATAACTCTTCTGTCTCGACTGTGCAGCTTTCAATCTCTCCTGGATCACTTTTACTTGCTTATCAGCTTCCTCTAAAGCATCAGGTCCAAACACTCGCTTTTCTCCCACTTCATGCCAATTCAAAGGGGTACGGCATTTACGTCCATATAGAGCTTCAAAAGGAGCCATTTACGTCCATATAGGTTGGCTAGAAGCATCAATGAATAGGCTAAATTCTAGTTATGCAGCAATTAGCATTAAGATGACCAAACCAACCATGCACGACAAACTCTAGCCGAGCCAGATAGGATGAAGAGGAAGAGGGAGAGGAGATGGGCATTTATACCTGAGATGTGGCACATGGCACGGTTACGGTGGCAACCAAATCCACCACCGACCGGAGGCGACAACGCCAAGCGGAGCGACGAAGGGGCTGTCGAAGAGGGTGCCAAGCAGGGCGGCGCGAACAGCCGTCGGAGGCAGGCATGGGCTCAGGTAGCGTTGCGGGAGCACGCCGAGGCTGAACAACCGCCTCCATTGGTGCTAGCGCTGCTGCAAGGCGGAGGAGCGGTCACCGGACAAGATCGGCAGTAGAGGAGATCTGTTGTTGCAAGGAGTTGAGCCCCCCGGTGGTGACCGTATTACTGCCAGAAGGCGGTGGGACCTCCCAAGGATCCAGGCCGATCGCTACTCCGACTGCGCTGAGGTCTGCTGTGGTGCCCCCGGTTTTAAGGCCGGGAACTCCCTCGTGATCACTGTATCGGTCCCTGGACCAGTAGCCGATACACACGAGTTAACCTGTATATCATTGACATACATGCGTAAACAGTTAAATAGACCGATAAGGTCGATAATCTGATACCTGTAGCCCAACGGCTAGAAATCTGCAGCGGAAATTCAGCAGAGAGATAGCCCATCAATATGCCATACCCGACAGACAACTGACTGGGGTTACGCCCTAGCTTTCGCGATCGTAAGCTACTTCGGACTTGACGTCTCCTTCGTCTGGCCAAATCAACAAGCCAGGTGAGTACATTGAATGTACTCGCAAGCTATTCCCACAAGAGGTATTATACGGCAATATTTCATGCAGGGAGTAGTTCAAAGGATGGCTCTAACCTAAGTTGCAAGTTGTGCGGAAATGTAAGTTCTTGTGCAAAATATAGAATAGTAGATTCAAGAGCATTTTTGAAATCGAAAATTCGTCTCTGTCGAGATAGCATTCGGTGCTGGATAATCCAGCAGAACAGTCGTCAATTTGAGGCCGGTAGCTCCATCTACCGCCTTGATCAATCACTACCACCTACCCGCGCTACCACCTCGCGGCCCGGGCTAGGTTCCCTCTTCTGCAGTTCCTCGCTACCAGACCGTAGCTTAAACTGCTCACTGTGGACACATCATGCCCACGTCCTTAATCCCATTTCCCAGATTTCACAAACAAAACTTAGTCTAACCAGTGTGTGGCCTCACCAGTTCATGTCCATGACCGAGGACGCGGCTATTCGAATAGATTCTAACCCTCTGCAGAGGTTGTACGGCTTTACCCACAAGATGCAGGTCACCCTGGGTATACTGTGCACCGTATACTGGCAGGGATACTACAACGAGACCTTTCGCCCGTGTTCACAATAGAGCCGGACTCGCTAGGAGAACTACCCAACCTTTTTCATCTCGGATGACAAAAGTGGGACTCTCCCCCTTTGTGTCAGACCATATTCCACGTACCTTGTAGGACTCTACTGAGCTTTGCCCCCACGACAAAGTGAGACTCACGAAGAGCTTTTCCCCTATGCAGTCCCGTGGAGATCCTCTAGAGATTCCCGGATCCACTAGCACTACTCCCTAACTTCCCACGGTTCCGGGCTCCGGCATTAGACGGTGTACCAGGTCCAGTCCTTCCCATAAAGGACATGTGGACGTACGGTGGGGGAACTGATTTAGCGGCACTTAGGTTCGGTCCTTAACTGATTCGAGCAGGACTCCTTATCCAACCATCTCCTCGGGTAGCAACCGGCTACCCGGCCATTTCATTTCTCATGTAGCGACCGGCTACTCAACCACCTTCAAACTCCCTTAGCATTCCTGCCCGAATCCCAATCCTCCATCACTTTTCTTTGGGATTTTAGCAAACCTTTCATTTTAAAAGATTCCCTCGGAATGTATAACAAACCGAGGGTCTTGATCCCAACCCATCGTATCGTTAAAACTTCGTTTTTACTACAGCATGGCTAAGCAAGGCTAAAGCCTATATTCCTACCTAGTTGGTCGGTCGAATATCAACCGACTAAATATTCTTAGGGCTACAAGGATTGGATCCCAGAACCTACCTCATATGCAATTACTCGGCATAACTACCCTAGTACAAAATAACATCGATATCAACGTAGCATGCAGGTTTGCAAACAAAATACTTAATGTTCACAAGTATGGGATTCAACATGGTCAAAGTGGGAATGCTTGCCTGGCAGTTCCGGATCTTGTTCTCGCTCTTGACGTGAAGGCGAACCTGGGTCTTCCTGTCGCACGTACGGCACTCCCTCAACTATACGTCGAAGAAATCGGCGAATGAAAGGAAGGAAGCAACAACTCCAAATAATTCCAGAAAAGATAGCATGCAAGCGTGGCACATGAATTGACGATTACCTTAATCAGGTATTAATAATCATGTCGTTAGGGTTAACTGTTCCAACTGGCGCTCTTATGACTTCATGAGTGCTATAGCTATTTTATTGTGCTGTTAGGTTAAGGTATCCACTGTTACTACTCCTACGTATTAAATATGGATAGGGCATGCGTGGCTTAAAGAATACAGACGTAATATTCCAACTCATTCTCCTACTGTTAGAGTTTCAAAACAATTTCAACGAAAACTAACCGCGTGCGTATATGCCACATAAAATGACGAGGTCCTTGTGGGGGCCGGGAAGAAATGCCTATATCATATTGGATAAGTAGCTCAGAACATTTTTTTCCTATCGACTCGGCTGATGATACGTATATAATTTACATCTGAGATGGCGGAGGTTTAATCCTTGGACTGCCTAAGAGGTATACACATGGTATCTGTCGCTACAAAGACGAGGTGTAGATTTAGTCCTTAACGAACAAGCTTAAATAGCTTCAAATTTTGGATTTTCTTTTGAAACGAAAATCTGCATTTCTCCTAAATTCTCTAGAACCAGTAAATTCTTTTTGTACAAACTGGCCGAGATACTCACGGATTAGTTGTAGCTTCAGACAACCTAAACGTGACTTCAATGAACTAATGATGAGGACCAGACTAAATACGCCCTTAACGGCCGAACCTTGGAGCTTAGTACTGATAGATTCAAATGCGCGTTAAGTGAGAGAAAGAAAAAACGGCACTGTAGGCGTTGGTGCTAGCTGGGCCGAACAGCTGGGTTGAATGCGTCCACCGACAGCTTTAATGCGCCCCTACTAATCAACGCAGAAACCTGATTAGGGCGGACTAATGCGCGGGAATTAACGGTAGCTCGGTCGGGAAGCGTTACCTGCTCGCGGTCTGTTACCCTTGGCTGGCCCACGCGTCGGCGTCTCACTCGCTTCCGCACGGTGTGGTCACTGGCTGCTACTAGCGGCTCGGTCGGGTTCCTTGGCCGCTTAAGACATGATGGCGGCGGCTTCTAGGACAGAAGGCTACCGGCGGCGGGGCTGTTACTCGGCGAGGGGGGGTAGCTCAAGGGAAAGGGAAGAAGGCAAGGTCGAGCTCGGGCTGGTTGGTTGGAGAATGGAGCTACGGCTGCTGAGTTTGCTTGAGGCGGAGACAGAGGAGATTTGGGGTAGTCCGGCGGCGGAGGGGCGGCGAATTCCTTGCCGTCGTGCCCTGCTAGCGGAAATCAAGAGCTCGGCAAGGACCAGGGGAGCATAGGGAGTCCATTTTTGAGGAGAGATTGAGGTGGCTACGTGCGGGAGGGGAGGCTCGACGGTGGCGGATCTTGGAGCAGAGGAGCGGCGGCGGTGCTCGGGCCCGGGGGAAAAATTGGTAAAAATGATGGGGAGGTCGGAGAAGCTTGGGCGATGGCTTGGTGCCGGAGTGGGTGCTCGGTCCTCCCTTTTATAGCCGGTCACAGCCTGGCTAGTTGGCACGGGCTGCTGTCCTTGCTCATGCATGCCGACGGGACACCGACGCGGTGATGGAACCAGTCGGCGGCTACAAAGGTGGCAGGGGCAACCGTGGCGCTCTTCGGTTTGTGGGCGGAGCTGCAACGACGAGCGGCGCGGCGGATGATTCGGGTGAACTATTGATGCACATGGCGGCGGGCTATGCCTTGGATGGGATGGCTCGGGGAGGCGCTTTGAGCTGTTGGAAAAGAATCCAGGGGTGGCCGGGGTATGTGCCGGCGGAGCAGGCGGCGAATCCGTCGACAGCTGGCTTGGGAGACGACGGGCGGCGCGCTGTGGCATGCCCGGGGCATGGCCAGTTCATTGGGAACGGCATCCGAGCGGCGCGTGGGCAGGACAGCTCAGGAAGCATTTCTGCCGCTGCGCAAGGTGAGGTGGATAAGGGAAACAAGGCAGGGCCGAGGCGCGCGAAGCAAAGCGGCGAGATGGTCGACGGGTCCGATGGCGGTTGACGCGGCCATGCCGCTGTTGGCTTGTCGGGGCGCGGCCAGCTCATGCCCTCGAGCGGCATGCCCGTGTCCTGGGGCTTTTGGCGCATACGGAAGAAGCTGAAGTGTCATGGGTTTCAAAGCTACGTGTCCAGTTGCTCCAGGGATGTTTTGGCACCTCACACAATAACGTTTGACTCGAAGAATAGCATGCCATGGGCTGCCAACGACTAAGCTCCAAATGCGAGGGATGCTCCAAGACTGGCCAGGGAAGTTACGGATTTTAGGCAGATGGGAAAATCGAGGGGGTGGGGTACTCCAACTGTTGGTACAGTACTTCAGGTTTGGCTGGTAATTTTATGCGATGAAGCTAACTCGGTCAAGGTGTTCGATATAGGTCGTGGGGGGTTTTTGTACTAAGCGTGTCTATGTTTTTGTACATTTGTGCCCCTGGGAAGTTCACGACTGCCGTGGAATTTTCTCGGAATTTTCCGAGGTATGTTTATATGGGTTGCAGATCAACGCCCAATTAAGTCTTGATTTGTAATTTGCATATGTCTAGGAGTACTTGAACTGGACCCCGCTATATTATTTCATATTTAGATTAGGAGTGGAGTTATACACCTCCTGGAGTTACTGTTGAATTTCTAAAGAGGTTGAGTCACATGCGATGGCTTTTAGGTTTTCTATCGAAGGAAATACCTTTTTCTCGGGTTAGGGTTTAGAGGTAGGGTTTTGAGGAGCCGAGATGTTGAAGAGTGTATTGGAGGTGTTAGGATTCTGATGGAATGGGAATACTTTGGTTTAACGGACATGCTCATATATTGCCATTAGGGTTCTTCTGAGTCGTCAAGGGAAGGGACGATAAGGTTTGTATACACAGAGCATACGGGCCGGAGTCAAGCGAGACAAAGACATGGTGATCAATCGGCCTAGGAGTATATCCTAGGGTTAGGGTTTCCAGAGTGCGTCAAGATGGGGCGGAGACATGGAACTCAAATGAAACCTTCATTTTGGCTTGGGACGTGTTGGTGGCGAGGTACCGTCGCCGCGGTGACGTAAACGGCGCGTGTATTGCGTCGAGTACCTTTACGTATTAGGGTCAATAGGAGTAGGGTCGAAGGATTAGGGTTTTGGTTGCGGCAGGAATCGGAGGGAGTATGGAAATACTCCGGAATGTCAGTGCCTTGGTTCCGGGATATCTGGTTCCAGGGTGCCGTAAGCGGTTTAGGGTTTACCGCGCGTGTGCGACGTTAGGGTTTCCTCGGGTGCATACGGTGTATGAGTTTGTGTCGGATACTGACGGGGGGAAGCCCATCCGGGTAGGCCCAGCACCACGAGTCGGCCCAACAGGCTCACGAAGCCTCATAAGGGCCCACTCGGATGAAGGCCCAAGAAAGGCCCGGGTGACTGCAACGGCCGGGTGTCATCGAGACAGGCGTTACAACTCATCAAAGGCATACGTTTCAACCGGCATGAAGACTGGCGTTACACGGGCCGTTACCGGATGTAAATGTCATTATTAAATTAAAACCGTTACTGTAGCTCAGCCGACTGCCGAGTCGGCTGATGTACGGGCCTATATAAGGCCAAGCCCCCATGCGGACAAGGGAATCGAGTATTCAGAATTTCATAGCATCTTCTTCTACCTCCTGTATACTCTCTTTTCACGCAAGAACATCAAATATATTCAGCAGGAGTAGGGTATTATCTCCATCCTTGGAGAGCCTGAACCTGGGTAAATTCTTGTGTGCACTGCCTAGATCTTCCTTTCACGCTACCCCGACAATCCTATTACAAATGGATATTGCCGCGAACACCCCGCGACAGTTGGCGCGCCAGGTAGGGGCTGCGTGCTTTGGAGCTACGATCCAGGCGGGATCTTCTCCAGCGACCGGCGACAAGCTCATCATCGGCAACATGTCGCCTGTCGCGCATCCTGAAGGCTCGGAGTTCATCTTCGGCGGCCTTCACTTCTTGGCCGACGCTTTCGGCCAATTACATCTCCAAGATCCGCGTCCGTGCCTTATCGTGGAGGTGGAGCCTGAGCTCCGGCTCGGATCTCCTCCAGCCTCGGGCAAGGGCGAGGAATATTTCAAGTTCGTCGCCATGGTGGGCGCCGAATCTCTCCTCTCCATCCTGGGATCCGAATCCGAGGGGGACGAGAGTTCGCACAGCCATACCGCCTCCGCTGAGGTGTATGTGGTTGGGGATGGCGCCGCAGAGGATGCGGGAACGTCTGCAGCAGCGGCGGCCAGGGCAGCCCATGAGCACCTGCATACGCCCATCAACGGACAATCGGATGCCGAGAGGGCCTTGGAGGCTTCTCGGCAAGCCCTCCTTGCTGAACGAGCACGCCTCGATCAAGAGCGGGCGGCACTCGAACAGCAAGATCGGCAACCGAATGACCCACACGGCTCGCGCAGCCGCGCGAACCGGCGAACTTCTTCGGTCGCCCGGAGGAGTCGGGCTACTCGGGCCCCACTTTTCGGACGACAACAGGACGGTGTCCTTGTCTATCAAACACCGGCCCAGAACCTTTTCGCGGCCACCGCGCTGGCCGACTCATTGCCACCTCCAGCAGACGGCCCCGCGGCGGAAATCCACCGCCGAGTCATCACTCTGATGAAGACGGCGGTGGAACAACAAAACGAAGCCGGGTCGGTCAGCAACCGGCTGGCTTCCCAAGAGACTCGGAGTCGGCCCTCAGGGGCTCCGAGTCGCCCCGTCACAGTCGGATCGTCTCAACCGAGTCGATCCACGAACCGGCCTGACGCTCGCCTGGAGATTAACCGGCTCCAGGCTGAGCGGCGGCGAGCCGGCTCTCTTCGAGCGAACGATGCCCGCGATGCCCGCGATGACATCGAGGGACGGCGGGCAGCCCGGGTGCGGGCTGAGCGACGCGCCGGCGAAGTCAACCAGCCGGACGGCTCTGCCTCCACCGGACCGCTTTGCTTCAGCAGGCGGATTCGGACCGAACCGTTTCCGGATCGGTTCCGAATTGCAAGCGGCGTCGACAAGTATGACGGCACCGCCAAGCCAGAAACTTGGCTTGCTGACTACTTGGTCGCTTGCAACATAGGAGGAGGCAACGAGCGTGTTGCCCTCCGAAGCCTACCCCTGATGCTGGAAGGGTCGGCTCGGGCGTGGCTTAATAGCCTGCCCGAAGATAGCATCTACGACTGGAGGGACCTCCAAGAGGCCTTCGTCAAAAACTTTGAGGGCACGTACAAGCGCCCTGGGAACGCCCAAGATCTGTGGCTCTGCGTCCAAGAGAAGGGCGAGTCGGTCCGCGATTACATTCAGCGCTGGACTCGGCTGCGCAACTCGATCGAGGACGTCACCGAGATGCAGGCCATTCAGGCCTTCTCCCAGGGAGTCAAATACGAGCTCCTCAAGCACAAGTTGGCCCGGTCTAACATCCAGACCATGGGCCGACTCATGGAAGTCGCCAGCAAGTACGCGACGGGTGAAGAAGCCATGAGGTACGAAGACAAAGGCAAGGCAAAAGCCGAGTCTTCGAGCCGAAAAGTCCCCGCCGACTCGGGTCGGAAGCGTGCGGACGATCGGCCCCCGAAGCGGAAGGCTGGCGGAGACGGGGTTAGCGGAGCCGACTTGGTTGCAGCTGCTGAGCGTGGCCCCCAGCGCGGCGACGCTAACCAAAAGAAGGAGCGCCCTTGGCAACAGCGCAAGGTGCCAAAGCTTACTTTTGAGGAGGTCCTCGACGGGCCCTGCTCCTTCCACAGTACCGCCAACTATAAGGCGGGGCACTCGACTCGGGACTGTAGCTTCCTGCAGCGTTTGCGGGAGGAAAAACAACCCGAGCCGGATGCTGATGGCGAAGGAGGCTCCGCTGCAGGAGGCGGCGCTGCACAGTATCCCCCTCAAAGGGGGGTACTCATGATTTTTCAAGGGTCCGACTCCAAAAGGGGTCGGAAGCTGCGTTGTCGCGAGGTCAACGCGACGATGCCAGCAGTCCCACAATGGCTGGACTGGTCCGAGGTGCCAGTCGGCTTCAGCCGACTCGATCACCCCGACCGAATCCCCCACCCGGGCAAGCACCCTTTGGTGGTGGATCCCCAGGTCGGAGGATTCAAGCTCCGCAAGGTCCTGATGGACGGGGGCTCCAGCATAAACATCATCTTCGTCGATACCCTGAAGAGGATGCAAGTGTCGGAGACCCAACTTCGCCCCAGTAACATTTCTTTCCATGGAATAGTTCCTGGGAAGTGCGCCAGGCCTCTGGGTCAAATCTCCCTGGAAGTCGTGTTCGGTGAGCCGAACAACTTCCGGGTCGAGACATTGGCCTTCGAGGTAGTCGGCTTTAAGAGCGCATACCATGCGATCTTTGACCGGCCGGCCTATGCCAAATTTATGGCTAGGCCATGTTACACGTACCTGAAGCTGAAGATGCCGGGTCCCAAAGGCGTCATTACCATCACTGGCGACTTTGAGCGCTCAAACGAGTGCGATCTCGCCAGTGCGGACATAGCAGAGTCCCTTATCGCGGCTCAGGAGTTGGAGAACATTCAAGCTTCCGCCGACTCGGATCAACCACCACCCAGCAAGAAGGCGGCAACCGAGTCCACCTTCCAGTCGGCCAAGGACACGAAGCGTGTCCAGGTCCATCCCGAGGACCCGTCCAAGACGGTCCACATCGGGACTGACCTTGAGGCCAAATAGGAAGGCGCGCTCGTCGACTTCCTTCGTGAGAATTGGAACATCTTCGCATGAAAGCCTTCTGACATGCCGGGCGTTCCAAGGAAGTTCGCCGAGCACTCCCTCAACGTCGCCAAGGATGCAAAGCCAGTGAAGCAGTCTCTCCGTCGCTTCGCTGAGGACCGGCGCAAAGCAATCGGAGAAGAAATCGCCCGACTCCTAGCAGCCGGGTTCATCAAAGAAGTTTTTCACCCGGACTGGTTGGCAAACCCGGTTCTGGTTCTTAAGAAGAACAAAACTTGGCGCATGTGTGTGGACTACACGTCCTTGAACAAAGCATGCCCCAAGGATCCGTTCGCTTTACCCCGTATTGATCAAGTTGTCGACTCTACGGCCGGTTGTGAACGCTTATGTTTTCTGGATGCCTATTCAGGCTACCACCAGATCAAGATGAAGGAATCTGATCAAATAAAAACTTCTTTCATCACCCCGTTTGGGGCCTTTTGTTACATCACGATGCCTTTTGGTTTGAAAAATGCTGGTGCTACATATCAACGTTGTATGCAAAAGTGTTTACACGACCAGATAGGTAGAAATGTCCAGGCATATGTCGACGACATAGTGGTGAAGTCCAAGAAGAACGCGGATCTCTTGACCGACTTGGCCGAGATTTTTGCCAATCTCAGGAGGTTCGACATGAAGCTTAACCCGGAGAAGTGCGTCTTCGGGGTTCCGGCTGGCAAGTTACTCGGCTTCATCGTTTCCGAGCGAGGGATCGAAGCGAACCCGGATAAACTTGACGCCATCATTAAGATGGGCAAGCCAAAGGACCTGAAGGCAGTCCAGCGCCTAACCGGGTGCATTGCTGCTCTAAGTCGGTTCATAGCCCGACTCGGTGAGAAGGCCTTGCCTTTTTACCGACTTCTCAAGAAATCCGACTCTTTCCAGTGGACGGATGAAGCTCAGCAAGCCTTCGAAGATCTCAAGCGTCTTCTGTCAACACCTCCAGTCCTTGCTGCACCAATGGAGGGTGAACCCATGCTGTTGTACATCGCTGCCACGAATCAAGTGGTTAGCATTGTGCTAGTAGTGGAACGTTCAGAAGAAGGCCGAGTTCAGAAGGTGCAACGACCCGTCTACTATGTCAGCGAAGTGCTTTCCGAGTCAAAGCAGCGCTACCCGCATTACCAGAAGCTCGTTTACGGTGTGTTTCTGGCGACTCGGAAGCTGGTGCACTATTTCCAGGCCCACTCGGTTACCGTGGTGAGTCATGCCCCTTTGTCTGACATCATCAACAATCGGGATGCCACTGGGCCGAGTCGCTAAGTGGGCAATAGAACTTATGCCGCATGACATCAGCTACGAGCCTCGCAAGGCCATCAAGTCTCAAGCCCTTGCCGACTTCATCGTCGAATGGACTGAGAACCAATCCCTTCCGACTCAACTCCATACGGAGCACTGGGTCATGTACTTCGACGGTTCGAAGATGCTCGCGGGCACGGGGGCTGGAGTCGTGTTGATTTCTCCCAAAGGCGACAAGCTTCATTACGTGCTGCAGATCCATTTCGCCGCCTCCAACAATGTGGCGGAATACGAGGCGTTGCTGCACGGACTGCGTATTGCAGTCTCGCTTGGCATTCGCCGACTGCTTTGTCGCGGCGACTCGGATTTGGTGGTACAGCAAGTGATGAAGGCTTGGGATACCAAAGATCCGACCATGGCAGCATATTGTGCCGCTGTGCGCCGGCTGGAGGGACACTTTGATGGCCTTGAGCTTCATCACGTTCGCCGTGCTGATAATGAAGCTGTCGATTCTCTGGCCCGGATTGGCTCGGCCCGTGAAAAAGTGCCGCCGGGAGTCTTCCTTCAGCAACTTTTTCAGCCATCCATCAAGATAGAGTCGGCAACTGACTCAATCGAGGCTGACTCGCCCCACCCTGAGTTGGCCCACCTGGCACTCGAGGACGTCTTGGCAGTTATTCCTCTTTGGACCCAGCCGTTCCTTGCTTACCTTCTGCGCACAGAATTGCCGGACGATCCGACTGAGGCCCGCCGCATTGTCTGCCGTGCCCGGTCCTACACTATTATCAATGGTGAGCTTTACAAGCGCAGCACAACTGGAGTACTCCAGCACTGCATTTCACCGGAAGAAGGTCGTACATTGCTCGAGGAAATTCACTCGGGACTCTGCGGCCACCATGCTTCATCAAGGGCTTTGGTCGCTAAAGCTTTTCGACACGGATTCTTCTGGCTCACAGCGCACACTGATGCCGAAGACCTCGTTCGCACATGCGAAGGGTGTCAAAGACATGCTCGCCAGTCGCACATGCCGGCTACTGCGCTCAAGACAATCCCCATCACGTGGCCCTTTGCCGTGTGGGGACTTGACATGGTGGGCCCGCTGAAGAAAGCCCGAGGAGGTTTCACTCATCTCCTTGTGGCAGTTGACAAGTTTACGAAGTGGATTGAGGCTAAACCAATCATGAAGCTCGACGGCCCGACTGCCGTCAATTTCATGAAGGGAGTAATTTTCTGATTCGGCATTCCTCACAGCATCATCACTGACAATGGCTCGAACTTCGCCGCTGAAGTTTTTCGCCAATTTTGTCGGGATCATGGAATCCGGATTGACTTTGCTTCCGTGGCTCATCCGCAGTCTAACGGCCAAGTCGAACGATCCAACGCGCTCATTCTTCAAGGCATCAAGCCACGGTTATTAGTCCCGTTGCAGCGGGCTGCCGGCTCCTGGATTGACGAACTCCCGTCTGTCCTGTGGAGTTTGCGGACGACTCCAAACCGGTCGACTGGTTACACGCCTTTCTTCATGGTTTACGGAGCTGAAGCCGTCCTGCCGAGTGACATCCTCCATGACTCCCCGCGGGTCGCAGCATACGTGGAGAAGGATGCCGAGTTGGCCCGGCAAGATGATCTTGATCTCCTTGAAGAAGCGCGGGAGCTTGCCCTTGCTCGCTCCGCTATTTACCAGCAGAATCTGCGCCGATATCACAGTCGGCAAGTCCGGGGCCGCGCCTTCAACAAAGGAGACCTGGTCCTTCGACTGATCCAAGACAAGGCGGGAATGCACAAGTTGTCCCCGCCTTGGGAGGGTCCCTTCATCATCAACCAGGTGCTGCACAACGGTGCGTACCGACTGGAGGACCCGGCAACCGGCGCGGTCACCGAACGAACCTGAAATATTGCACAGCTGCGTCCCTTCTATACTTAAACTTTGTACCATACATTGTTTTATTATTAATAAACATTTGTTTCCTTCGAGCGGCACTCGGGAAGCACTTTGTTTCAAACCTTGTACATTTTTATGTATTTATTTCGGTTCCTTCGGGTCACACCCGGGGGCTCCGCTTAAAACAACCAAAATCGAGTAGCTTAATTCCGGCCAATTCCCGGACGCTACTTTACCCCACTGGGTGAATCGTCACTCGGTGCAAGTTCTTTGGGTCTTCTAACTTTGTTTTTACACGACCATCCAAGTACACATGTACGACACCTTAGGCCCACTCTTTGTCCCCAACTACAGTCGCAACCCGGCTGTCCGGTTGGCAAGAGCAAAAGCCGAAGGTCGGCCTGCATGCGAAAAGATCCGGCTCGGCGGAAAAGACAAACTTAGACGAACTAAGGCCTTATTTTTTCTTCGAGCGTCTAAGTAAACGTGTACGGTACCTAAGGCCGACTCTTCGTCCCCAACTACGGTCGCAACCCGGCTGTCCGGTTAGCAAGAGCAAACGCTGAAGGTCTGCCTACGCGCGAAAGGATTTGACTCGGTAGAAATAACATCGAACTTGGACGAATTAAAATACTTTGAGCAAATAAAATTGAAAAGCAACTTCATTCATTACGAAAGTTTTTTACATTTAGTCCACTCGGCATTCCGAGAGATATTACATAATGTTTCCTCTATTCCTCTGGAGCCGTTTCTACGCGCTCCTCCAGGTCGGTGAAACCAACGATCCGGCTGGCGGCTGCACGGACTCGGGGGAGAAGCGCCAGAGGATCCACCGGGTTCCTTTCCTCGTCGACGGGGGCACCAGCGGAGATGTTTTCGACATCCGCGTCGGGATGGTGTGCCAGCACCATCGCCAGCGCCATGCCGGCTCCCGAGCGGGCTGCCGACTCCTTCCACTCTTCGACTTCTGCCGGACCCAGCGTGAGTCTGTCGGCGAGTGCGAAGACGCTGGAAGGAGGCTCTTCCCCGGGCCAAAGCTTGATGCAGAGGCTTTGAGCAGCCGACTTGAAGTTCTGCACCAAGCTCTTGACTTGGAGGAGTCGGTCCTCCAAAGTCACGACGCAATCGGACATCATCTCTGGTGTCCAAAGCGCCTCGAGGACCGACGTCGCCGGGTCGGCCAGTGCGCGGAGTCGGAGCGCTGCGCGCCGAGTCTGTTCCTCGAACTCTGGGCAAGCATCTGGGCGCAGATTATTGCTAAGGAAATGGACAAGAAGCGTGCAAAAAGAAGAGAAGCAAAGGACTCGGAGGCTTACCGAGTAAAGTCTCATTGACTTTTTTAAGTTCGCCAATGAGATCCCTCTCGCGCCTTTCCCAGTCGGTGATGGCTGCCTCGTGTCGCTTCTGCGACTTGTCCATCAGCCGGGAGAAGTCGTTGACTTGCCCCTGCAGCTCGGAGTTGAGTGCCTGCGCCTTCCTGTACTGCGCCGTCAGCTTGTCGTGCTCCGTCTGCAGTAGGGCGGCACTCTTTTTCAAGTTGCGGGCTTCCCGCAACTCGGTGTCCAGCTCGGCTGCCTTGGCGTCGAGCATCTCTACGACTTTGGCTCGCGGGATTGCGCCTTTCAACTCTTCCCGAAGTCGGGCATTTTCGGCTTCGACGTCTGCCGATTCAAGAAAGTCAGAAAAGGGCAGAAAATCAAAAGTCAAAAGAGCTTGAAGACTCGGACACTTACTTTTGAGGGCGGCAAGCTTCCCTTCGAGCTGCCGACTTCTTGCCTTCTCCGCCTCCAATGCCTTCTCCAACGAGGCATTCCTTTCTAGAAGGGCTGGGCCGTTTCTGCCCAGTTGGATGGCGGCCTGATGAGGAAAAAAAGGTATGTTAGCAACCGAATTCATAAGTCTCCAACCAACTCGATCAGTCGGCTAGAGACTCGGGGGCTACACCCACTGGGTGCACTGAACGTGCCCCCAGTGTTAACAAAATGCAAAGGGCGAAAATAACTTACCCCGACTGAAGTCTCGAGGACTTCGGATAAGTCGGCCAAAGACTTGGCCACGTCGGCGAAATGCCTTAGCTTCGAGCTAAGGTCAGCGACGCGGCTGGTGGCCTCCTCCGCCGCTGTCACGTCTCCCGTGCTGCAACTCGGCAGTAGCAGCGCGGGGATGAGGCTTCGTGAGGCAGCCGTCGCCATCTCCTCAGTCGTGGCAGTCGGAGCCAGGCCTTGGCCCCGCACGGGTCCCCGGGACGACTCGGGAACGGCTTGACCTCCGACTCCGCCCACTTGTTCGGAGGAGTCGGTGCCAGTTGCAGCTGCCGGCTCCCTTGTCACCTCAAGGACGGGAGGTGGCTGCGGCTGCGGGTTGACGGCCGGCTCTTCGGTTGGCCCGGCACCAAAGTCCGACTGTGGCTCGACGGATGCGGCAGGGAGAGGTGCGGACCCGACAACCGCATCCGGCTCCGGCCCCTCGGTGGTTGCGACAGGCGGTGGCGTAGGAGCAGCCAGCTGTGGCGCGCTGGTTGTCGCAGCCGGAGAGACCCCCGCAGTCGGAGTTGCGGAAGCCGTGACGCCCGTCACCGACTCCGTTGCCTCGACGGAGACAACCGGTGCTGGAGCAATAGGAGCCGGAGTCGTAGAGGCCGACTCCGGTGGAGGGATTGGTGTTGGAGCTGATGGGGCGCCGGATGAAGATCCTCCTTTGCTGGAGAGCTTCTTCTGGACCCTGTAGAGCACAACCGACTCCAGTTTCTTCTCAATCCACTTCAACTTTGACATGAGGCGCAAGGATTCATACCTGTTGGTCGTGGGAATCGTCTTCTTTAGCTTCCCCGGGATTTTTAACACTGGCTTGGCGGCGGGAGCCAGAGCTTGTGCCAGTCGGCTGGCTGAAGCGGCTTGAGCAGGAGCCGGAACCCGGGCGACGGAGCCGGAAGAGGTAGTTCGGGCCCGCTTAGTAGCCGACTCTGTCTGGGCAGTTTCCATTGCCGCTACCGCCGTCAACCCAGAGGTGTCATCGTCGCGGCTCCGCTTGACGACTTGGGATCCAGATCCTTCTGACTCGGTATCCGAGTCGACCTGGATACCACTGTTCGATGGGGCCGCCTCCTCCTCAACTTCGGCGCTATCCAGCGCGGCCGGATCCAACTCATGCTCGGGAAGAGGCGGCATGGAGTTGAGGTTGAGGTACTTCTGCAACGTCAAAAGATGGTGTTGGCGGAAACAAAACAAGTGATAAGAGTCCGACTCGGAATACAAGTCTTAACTTACAGTCGGTGGAGGGTTGGCAACCGAGTATGGGGTCACTTTGGGCGCCCGGACGATCCCAGTTCGTTCTTTGGTCAAGCTCTGGAAGATCTCCAAGAAATTCTCATCTGAAAGGTCTTCGGATGACACCCTTGTCGGGTCGTGATTGCCCGAGTATGCCCACATTGGATGCACCCGGGCCTGAAGAGGCTGGATGCGCCGACTCAGCCAAGTGCCAATGAGATCGGTACCCGTGAGCCCTTTATCCTGAAGTTTGGCGATCATCTTCAGGAGTCGTTCGACTTCGAGCATTTCCTCGTTGGAAGGCTTGGTGCCCCAGCGCTTCAGCCAGACGGGCGGACCCTCAACGTACTTGGGCAGACCTTCGTGGCCAGTCGGCGTACGTTCATCCGGGCAGTAAAACCACCCGTCCTGCCACCTCCGGACAGTATCCGAAAATTGCATCTTGAAGTACTTGGCGCCGGATTTGACTGGATGCCGGCTCCTCCGCAGATTGACAGTTGGTCGCCGGCTTTGACGGGTTGAGCCTTGACGGTGAAAATCTTCTTCCACAATCCCCAATGTGGTTGAGTCCCCAAATAGCATTCGCACAGCGTGATGAAGCACGCGATATGCAGAATGCCATTCGGGCTCAGGTGATGGAGTTGGAGACCGTAAAAGAAGAGAAGGCCGCGCAAGAAGTCGTGCGGCGGCAGCTTCAAGCCCCGTTCCATGAACGGGTAGAGCAGCACGCGTTCGTGCTCATGCGGAGCGGGCTTCGCTTCCTTGTATGAAGCTCGCCAGTTGCAGATGATACGAGGCGGCAGCAGGCCGTTGTTGGCGAAGCCAAGGAGCACCTCGTCGGTGATGACCGAGGGGATCCAATCGCCCTTCTTCCACCCGTCGGCGTCGGCGGCGGAGGAGGAAGCGGCGGCCTTTTTTCCCTTGTTGACACGAGGCATGGTCGGCGATGAGCGAAGAACGACGGCGGCGAGCGGACTCTCTCTCTCGGGAGCGAATGTGCGGTGGCGGAGCTCTGGAGGCAAAGAGTGCGAGCGCAAGGAAGATGAAAGCGGATGGGGACCCGGCAGCCCGGAAATTCCTTTTTATAGGCCGGGGAGTCCAACCGCTGGCGATCGTGCGTCCGACGTGGCAGAAACCGATTTGACAACTGCCGTCCCGCGCGCACGAACCCGCGGGATTCGGGCGAGTTTTTCGCCACGACGCGGCACCCCAGGCGACGTAACTGGCGGTCATTACGTCAGCCTCCGTTTCGCGCGCGTCGATCGCGTGATTCGGGCGCGGTCATGATGGGCTGCCGCCTCGGATATCGCGCGAAATCAGAGCAGCGGCAGCAGATATCTCGGGCACGCTTCACTCGTGACTCGAGGTGAAATCATTGCACCGCGGGTACTCTGTCCAACCGGCTGCGCGCATTAAATGCTGATGCGACATCAGTCAGGATAACCCCGCGACTCCAGTCGGTTGCGACTGGAGCCGATTCAGATCGAGTCGGATTTTGCCCAAGCATCGACTTGACAGATGGCTTGACCCGTTGGGACACGTCACAGGTTATGTCGACTCCGTCAAGCAACTCCGAGGCGCACAAGCCGCCAAACTCGGAAGCAGATTGGCTCTGCGAAAGGGTGCTGATGATCGGCCCAACAGGGTTCGCAGGTCACTCAGTAACACCCAAGCTAAGGACGAACCCGGCATCCACAGCGGGGCAACGTAACCTTTGAATCGGAACCAAACGCCACAGCGGCTCAACTTGGCTCAGTGATTCAGGGTTCAATGCCGGGTTCGAAGACTCGGTTTCGAAATTGAAAGTCGAAAGGCGTCCCCCCCTGCGGGCACAAGATGGCAACTGTCCACACAGGATAGGCCAGGCGTTATTTCGATTTCACTCGGAATTCATGATACGCCTCTCGGAGGGCCGCAAGCCGGTTTCCTTAGCCGGAAAGCACGGGTATCACCGAGCTCTTAACACTTAGCAAAATTTAACCTTCTTGTTTCAGGAGTCCATCAAGGTCTCTCCACCAGCGACTCGGACAAGCACAGCCTGATCCTCAGCCGGTATGCGTGTCAAGACCTCGAAGCACTCGGGGGCTACTGACGGGGGGAAGCCCATCCGGGTAGGCCCAGCACCACGAGTCGGCCCAACAGGCTCACGAAGCCTCATAAGGGCCCACTCGGATGAAGGCCCAAGAAAGGCCCGGGTGACTGCAACGGCCGGGTGTCATCGAGACAGGCGTTACAACTCATCAAAGGCATACGTTTCAACCGGCATGAAGACTGGCGTTACACGGGCCGTTACCGGATGTAAATGTCATTATTAAATTAAAACCGTTACTGTAGCTCAGCCGACTGCCGAGTCAGCTGATGTACGGGCCTATATAAGGCCAAGCCCCCATGCGGACAAGGGAATCGAGTATTCAGAATTTCATAGCATCTTCTTCTACCTCCTGTATACTCTCTTTTCACGCAAGAACATCAAATATATTCAGCAGGAGTAGGGTATTATCTCCATCCTTGGAGAGCCTGAACCTGGGTAAATTCTTGTGTGCACTGCCTAGATCTTCCTTTCACGCTACCCCGACAATCCTATTACAAATGGATATTGCCGCGAACACCCCGCGACAGATACTGAATCTGAATAAGATGCACCTGCTTTCTAAAACAACGCAAAAAGATTTTTGTAAGCCCTAATTTTCGGGTTTTAGGAAATCGGGGTGTGACATCTGCCCTCAGGCCGTCGTCTAGCCAAGCTTCAGCCCGAGTTGCTACTCAGCCAGTGGTGAAGGTGGCGCGCACCGCCCCTCCGGCCAGATCGTCGCGAGCCCTTCATCCGCTGATCGAAGGGATCATCGTGGGAGGAGTCGACCCGGTGACGCTCATCGGGCCTCTGGTGGAGGTAAGTGCTCATCGGGCCTCTGGTGGAGGTAAGTGCTCGATGCACTCAAACTCCTCTTGAGCTGTTCTCTCAGGAAGTCATGCCCTAGTGGAGCTCTATCAGTGCCGGAGTTCAGCCGCTGAGAGAGCGGCTGGACCAGGAGGAAATGCGGTCATCCTGACTGGAATCCGAGAAGTCGGCCCTCCAGTCGGAGGTTACCCGCCTCTCCAGCCAATTGGACCACGAGAAGACGCAGTCGTCTCAACTGGAGTCCGAGGTTGCCCGCCTCTCCAGCCAGCTGAAGGAGTCGGAGGGGAGCCTCTCCCGAGAGAACGCACGTGCATCTTTTCTCGAGGGGCAGCTCTCGTCGATCGCGGGTTTCCTCGACTCCGTTCTACGTGAAATCGGTGTGCCTGTCCGGCTACCGAGGGCTTCGCAGACTGGCTGAGGGAACAAGACCGGGCTGCCAGCACTGTGAAGGACATTGTCGATGCCCTTTTCATCCGAAATCTTCATAACATGGTGAAGGATGCCGTAGCCATGATCCTGGTGCTTATCCAGGAGCGGGATCCGGCCTTTGACTTGGGCGTCCTTGTTGACGATTTCCCAGGGCGGAACGAGGTGGAGAGCGAGCAACTCGTGGCGGGGATGGCAGAGACCGTCAATACTTTTGTAGATTGTCTTAGTGTTCTAGGTGAAGATGCCCCGGACGCTTGAATATTCCTGCCACTAATGAAAAAGAAATTTTTGGAGATAAATAGCAAATAGATTTAGGCTGAACTGATGTTTACAGACTGTTCAAGAGAAAAAAAACTAGCCAATGCAAGGCTAAAAAACTTAGTAAAAAACTAGCGATTCGCCATTCTGCCTGAGTTGTCGTGAGTTGCTCCGGAGATTCTGGTACCCTTATCATGACCCGCTGAAAGAGTTGTCGAGATCGCGTGCTGGGCGGAGGCACCCGGAGCGTCTTCTCACCGACTCGTTCGTAGCTTGATGACGTAAGGCAAGAGCTGGCGTACTCGGGATGACTTGCCGGCTTGAAGGGTGATGCTTGCGTAGACTTACCCGTGTACTTACATGTAGAACTTCTAGAGTTGATCAATATTCCAGGAATTCGAAAGGACTTGACCATCTTCCATCACCAGCTTGAACGATCTGGGTCGGGTAGTTTCAACTATCCTATAGGGCCTTCCCACTTAGAAGATAGCTTGCTGTTGTTGCTCTGGTTCTGAATGAGTCGTAGAACCAGGTCTCTGACTTGGAGAGAGCGCTTTCGGATGTTTCATTCATAATAGCGACGGAGGTCTTGCTGGTATTTGGTTGCGCGC
This sequence comes from Stipa capillata, assembly GCA_019208055.1. Lineage (NCBI taxonomy): Eukaryota > Viridiplantae > Streptophyta > Magnoliopsida > Poales > Poaceae > Stipa > Stipa capillata. The sequence goes on along the minus strand of JAGXJF010003259.1, from coordinate 103,258 downwards.
AGTAGCGCCTGAGTCCGTTTCTCCTCTAAGGTGTTGAGGTCATCCTCTCGTTGAGGAATTTCATCCTTGTCGGTGTAGAGCTCGATTCAGGGTGACTTGAGCTTTAGCTCACAGGGGAGCATGGCTTTAGTCTCGTAAACCAAGAAGAAAGGTGTTTCTCCCGTGGTGCGACTAGCGGTCGTCCGAAGCGCCCATAGGACTGATGGTAACTCGAGGACCCATGCCTTCACGTGGGCAGACAAGTGATTGAAGATGCGGGTATTCACGCCCTGGAGGATGAGGCCGTTGGCACGCTTGACTTGACCGTTGCTTTGTGGATGAGCCACAGAAGCGTAATAGACCTTGGTGCCGAGTTCCTCATAATACTCGATGTAGGACCGGTGGCTTCCGACAGGGGGGGTGAATGTCGTATTCAAAAACTTTCACTTAATCATCACATACATAGCCATGTAAAAGACCAGTATGATCAGAGTTAAGTCGCAGCAGAAAAACCCCAAAAGTTACGGTCGAGAAGATGAGCAATCAAAGCTGGAAGAAAGAAAAACCGGACCCTCCGGAGTTGATCCGGACACTTCGGATTGTTCGACCCGGACCCTCCGGAGTTGATCCGGACACTCTAGATTTCTCAACCCGGAGCTCCACCCGGACCCTTCGGGTGGGTATCCGGAAGCCTACTGGAGGCAGCCGGAGGTACCACCCGGACCCTCCGGGTGAGTGTCCGGAAGCCTACTGGAGGCAGTCGGAGGCTCAACCCGGACCCTCCGGGTGAGTATCCGGATACCTACTGGAGGTACCCGGAGTGTCACCCGGACCCTCCGGATTTGAAAAACCCGGACCCTCCGGGTCAAATCCGAACCATCCGGATCATGATTTCCAGAACGCAGAAAATCCTCGCGATTTTTGCTCTCGTTCAAAATCCGTCCAATGAAAAGAGGTGAAACTTTGCAGAAAGGTTAGGCTTGTCTTGTGACTATGAATCAAGTGTCGATCCTCATAGAAAAGCCCCAAGACACAACCTTTTTAATGTTCTTCCCAATTAACCCCAAAATATGGACGAAAAGCAAATCTTCAATTTCTTGTTGCTCGTGAGGATTCTTGATATGAAATCAATATGCCAACCCCCACATGTCATAGCAACCTAATCCACCCTTCCAATCACAAAATCAATGCCTCTTCATGTCTCAATCACAAAACCCCATTTCTTGCCCTTTTCTCCAAGAAAACTCAAAATTGAGAAAGAAAAAGATTGATCCTTGGGTATGCTTGGATAGGATCAATATAGAAGTGATATCCCCATCACTTACTTGCCATCCCACGGATCAAATCACAAAGAAGGCAGGAAAACAAAAATAAAAAAGAATAAAAGGAGAGATAGCTCAAGAACACATAGGAATTTGGGAAATCTTTTTGTATTGCATTTTCATGGGTTTTTCTTGGTGTTTATAAGCCTCTTATCTAGGCAAAGCACTTCTTCAAGTGCAGCTCTCACAATCTAATCCTAGGGCTTAAGAGATAAGCATCTCTTACCCCACTATTTATAGTGGTGGAAGCATACCTCCCACCACTTGGGCCTCAAAGCCCACTTAGCTGGCATGAGCATTTAGCATGCATCACAAAGCGTCTAAGTGACTCATCCACCATCCATCCTCTCCTTCTACCCTAAGCAACTAACCCTAAACCGATTCCTGGCCGCCGCCGCAGTTTCTTGGTTATGCTTCGGTAGATTCCGCGTTTTTACCAAAACACCCTCGCACTGACTTGGTCCTCACGCCTCGTCTCCACCCGCTTTCTTGTCCTCCGTGTATATGCTTTTAAGCCGCACGATGTCGCCGCCACCTCCTTGACCACATCTCAGCCCTCCAAGCCTCATGTCGGTCCATATGGCCGAACCATTGCCGCACCCAACTCGCACCTGCACACAATAGACCAAGCAAAGCGTTGTGAGCACAAGTTTTCCACTTGACCCAAGTCAGTCGAGAAAAATCCTTTATCAACTTAATTTTTCCTTGAGACAAATTGAGAAACTCATCACACTTAAGCACACAACAAGTAATTCAAACGAATTCGTGCAACAACAAATTTCAACTCCACATAAAGTGGCAAGATATTCATCACACAAGATGTACACGTCACCACATGACTCACACTCAATGAACTCCGTCCTTGTCGGCGTTACGGGGCCCAGGGTCCCCTAAACCGCTGGCAAAGGCCCAACTTGACGCCACGTCGCCAAGGACGTGAAAATTAAGAAGAAGTGCCCGGGGGCTCACCTCGAGCATTGTACTACTCGGCAGATCAGGGGGGTGCCCCGAGTCATCCCTAAAGGGCGCTTCACGAGGGGCCCAAGGCGAATTGGTCCCCGCCCAGGACGAAGCAAGCAAAAGTGCTCGGGGGGCTCACCCCGAGCACCAAGGGCGACCCGGCCCCCGTCCGGGGCGCCAAGTACCTCGCCCAAATGATGGAGCGGCCTAGGAGGTGTGCTCGGGGGCCTCTGATCCCGGGAGCCCTGAGCACCCCTTGAGGACCCCTCCTCAATCCGCGTGGCCCAACAGGCGCATTTAATGCCTTTGTCGGGTGCATTAAATGTCTGTCTACTCCAAGTCCTTGCGGACCAAAGACGGTGTCCTGACTGGTTCCCATCCCCCCAAGTGATAAGCCCTGTCAGCTATCAGTCTTGGAGGGGATGGAGAGGTCTGACACCCCTTTTTGACTTTAAGGGCGCGCCTCCGCGCACCCATATGCATGCCCTTTGCACCTAGTCCGTGGGGCCCGAGTAGTTATAGCATAGCCCGTGTCAGGAGACGTCAAGTCTTCACCTCCTGACACGCCCTCATCATGATGATCCGGTTCCCAACCAAGGCGTGACCGGCACTGTTCCGCTACAGCAAATCTCAACTACCGCGTGGCTTGCCCATGCCGGGTTTCTTCCGCGACAAGCTTCATGGCAAGATATTTACCTTTCGGCCACTGTGGTGACCCTCGGATATATAAGGGGAGAACCACGGCCATGCAATGGATGGGAAAAAAATCGAACCCTGAGATCTTTTCTTAGGCAATACAACCTTAGACATACAAACCCTAGAGGAAGAAGAACTGGAGCACCTGTGCTGCTAGTTCATTGTAATCTCTCCACATATTCTCAAATACACTCAAAGCAGGACGTAGGGTTTTACACCTAAAAGGTGGTCTGAACCTGGGTAAATTACCGTGTGAAAGATCGAGGTTTATCGACTAGAGGGGGAGGTGAATAGGAGATTATCAAATTTTAACAAATTTGTCGCTTAGCATGCAGTTGGTGAAACAGATTAAGGTGAAGCAGCAGAGAATAGACAACAATCAACTCAAATGAAGAACAATACAGAGCAACGAGCTGAAATCGAAGACAAGAGGATTTAACCCGAAGTTCAAGTTGTTGGCAACAACTCTACGTCTTCGTTGGAGAGGCTGAGCACTTAGCTCCGAAGACACCCAGTCTTCACCTTCTTCTCCTTGAGCTTGTGTCCACAAAGGAACTGCTCAACACTCTTGGTGAATCTTGAGGTGATTCCCGGACCTTCACAAACTTTGGAGGCTGTTCCACAGATTGGAGCTCTTCCAAGACACCTAGCCGGCTAGGAGATGCCAAATCTCCAAGAGTAAAAACTCAGATCTGCTAGGCTTGAAGAAGTTCAGCTTGAGTGCTCAATCCAAAGCTCAAATCTCTCAAATGCTTTCCTCTCACAAAGGGGATCTCAATAGAGTCAAAGAGGAAAGGGAACTCAGTGGAAGAGAGTACTTTTTGCGCAGAGATTCCTCCCGAGCCCGCAGGGGGTCGGGGGCTACTTATAGCCAGTCTGCAGAAAAGAGTCGTTGGACTCAGAGATTCTCTTCCGGTTCAACCGGAAGACGAACTCGGTAGCACCGGAATACAAGCCAACGGCTAGATCTGAAGAACAACTGAAGCACAGCGAAAGGCTTCACCACGAAGGCGGTAGGTCCGGAGGAAATGCGGTCACACCAGAATTGAAGGATGAGCTCAACAGAGCAACTTCCAGAAGCGAATCCCGGTTGTGCCGACTTCAAGGGCGGTTGTGCCGGGTATGAAGAAATGACGCATTCTTCTTCACAGAGAAGAAAAACGGTCCAACCGGAAGCATACCCCGGTACATCCACTTCAACAAAAGACCTAAGTCCAGAGGATGATCTCGGTGCAACCGGAAGACGGAACCGGTGCAACCGCAGACACATGAAGAATAGGACTTAGTCTGAGACAAACTTGGCCCTAAGTCCAGAGGAGATTCCCGGTGCAACCGGAAGACAAACCTGGTGCAACCGCTGACAACTCAGAAGCGACTTAGATTAGGGCATCAAATCGACCTAAGTCCAGAGAGGATTCTCGGTGCAACCGGAAGACAAACCCGGTGCAACCGCAGACAAACGAACAGGACTTGGTCTAGGTTACAGAAGCATATCCCGGTAGCACCGGACTACCAAACCGGTTGAACCGGTTTCCGAAATATGAAACTAGGGCAAACCCTAAGCGACAGGGTTCCCTAACTCTTCAACACAGAGGCCATTCTCGGCAGCACCGGATTTAAGACCGGTTGTGCCGCAACTGAAGCTCTTCAAGGCTGAGACCACTAAGTCTTCAAACCTTGCAACAGAGGCCAATCCCGGTACAACCGATTCTTCAAACCGGTACAACCGAGAATCACAGACTGTGTTTCAGAAAGAGATTTCAAAAGGATTTCTTCGAGATTTGAATTGAGCACTTTAAGAAAAACCTTCCTAGAGCTTAACATATCTGACCCCTCTTAATAGGCGGCTTGTCCTATGGACTCAAATGATCTTCGATCATATAAACACTAGAAAATCTCCACTAATCTTCTAGATCCAAGCCTTTCTTCAACATCAATTTTTAGGGGTCGTCATTCATCGGTTAAACCAATCACCTGGGGACTAATCACCTGTATACACTTAGTAAACCATTAGTCCCTTAATCGTTTGTCATTAATCATCAAAATCCATTAGGGGCACTAGATGCACTTTCAATCTCCCCCTTTTTGGTGATTGATGACAACACGATTAAAGCTTCAAATTGTATATAAAGAATTTTTGTTTTGGGTTTCATGATATAGAGATGGCTCCCCCTAAATATGTGCACCATTGAAATGTTGTTTTGAATACAAGTGCACATCTTTGAGGAGTTTGAGGAGCTCCCCCTATATCTTGAAATCCATGACAGTGCATTGAATAAGAATGAAGAATGATGTAACAATGCACAAGTAGTGATTCAACCAAATAACCATGCATAGAATTGATCAGAGCAATTAAATTAGAGCATGGAAACTAGTCAAAGTATTTGATCAGAGCATTAAAAGATACTAAGAAAAAATGAAGAACTAAAACTGAAGAGTATCACCACTTAGAGTTTACAAACCAATACAAGAATAATCAAATAAAAACGAGGTTTGTAACTCTTCTAATCCTAAACATCTTCAAAGCTTCTTCTTCAGCGCTCCCTTTGTCTTGGGTTGAAGCTTCTATCACTCCCCCTTTGGCATCAACGAACCAAAAAACTTCAAACTTTGGGGTCAGAGGCAGAAGCATGTGGAGAAGATGGAGGAACTGGAGCTGATGGAGGTTCTGCTGGAGATGTGGCTATTCCTTCTGGCTGGACAGTTGAGTTTGTAGGACTTGGAGTAACTCTGTATTTGGGTGAAGATAGAGAATAAGCACACCAGGGGTAGGATTCTTTGAGTCCATGTGCTTCAAGCTCTTCTTCAGAGTAGTGTTTCTTCAGGAGTACCCAAGAGCGTTTCAGCACTTCTCTGTCAGCAAATTGGGAATGAGATGCCATGTTGAAGAGAGTATTTAGGTCATGCCTGGCTAACTTCTGCTCCTTCTTCATCTGATGCAGCTCAGACCTTAGTTGTCGAAGCTCTTGAAGAATAAGGTTTGTAGGAGGTTGATCTGCCTAGGGTTGAGCTTCAGGCGATTGAGAGTGCCCTTCAGAATGGTGAAACGCTGGATCATCACTGACCAGAGGAATTCGTTCTTCACCTGCCTGAGGAACTGAAGGTTGGGGAGCTTCATCAGCTGGAGCTTTACCCTTGCCTTGGACAGTTGCTTTCTTCACCAAGTCTTCATATAAAGAAGGAGTGAACTTGGTATGTGTGGTGTCACAATGGAAAGCAATCTCTGTCTTGTTCAGAATGAACTTCATGATGTAAGGGGCATAGGGTAGCTGCTTGATGTGATCTGCATATGCTTCACTCATGAAGGTGCCAAAGTAATCAGCTATGTTGAAGGGAATGTTGGACATGATCTTCAGAAGAAGGTTTCTTGCTCTGTAATGAATCTCATCTTGATTTCCCTTCTTCGGATCAAGTGTCTTCCTCAAAATCTTCAGAATGGTCCTGGCACCATATGTGAGATTTGCTGTTTTTCCAGGGACAAATTTTCTGTCTTGATAGTACAGAGGAGCCAACCCTTCTTTTGGCAAAATGTCTTCAGCATGGATCTTTGCATCTTCAGAGTTTATATCCATTCCTAGCCCTGTCCTGGCAATGAATTCTTCAAAAGTTGCTGTATATCTGGAATGGCCTGTCATCCAGTCAAACTTCCAGGTATTTGTATGTTCAATACTTCCTGAGATGTACAGGGTGGCATAAAACTGAAGAATGAGTTCTTCATTCCAATCTTGCTTGAAGGTGACAAATTCTTCAAGATTCACTTGTTGCAAAGCATCTAGCACTAGAGCAAAGCATCTGTGCTTCTCTAGATATGCTTTATCTATGTATTGATGCTTGAAGACTCTGTTCTTTTTGAATAATGTGGTCTGGTAGAAATCTTGTTGGGTCCTAGCCCAGAATCTGGGATCTGAAGCATCCCTTGCAAATTCATAGGGATTTACATCCCATCTGATTTCTCTAAGCTCTTCATTGGTCAGCGTATGGTATTCAACTACTGGCTGAGGCCTTCTGCCCTGTCGAGGAATCATTTGTGTAGGAGCCAGCATGACAAGAATGGCATTGTCTTCAAGGTTCTGCTGCTCCCTCATTTCAATATCTTCTTCATCCTCATGAAGCCTTGCTTTCTTCAGAGAAGACCTTGTCCTTTGACTGGGCCTTGGAGGCAACTGATCACCCTTTTTCTTCTTCTTTTTCTCGGCTTGAGGTGTTGGTCTAGGAGTGACCGTTTGTTTCCTCATTCTTCGCTCATATCTTTGTGTCTGAGCCTGACCTCCAGTGGATTCTGATGCTTCAGCACTACCACCAGCAGTAGCAGTAGCATGTTCTTCAGGAACTTCTCCTTCAGTGGGCTGCTGTTCAGCTGGTTGTTCAAAGTGTACTTCTTCTCTTTGTTGCTCAGGAATAACTGGTTGATCTTCAACATGAGGGCCTTCAGGCACTTCAGCTGTTGGAGCTTCAGCTTGAGGCAATTGTACTTCATCCTGGGATTCCTTTTGCTGGATTTTAGCACTTTGGGCCTGAAGAATCTCAGTGTCTTCTGCAGGCTGCTCTTCAACTGGAGCTGCAGCCTGTGCTTCAACTTGAGCAGCAGTTTCTTCAACTGAAGCTGCTGGAATTGTTTCCTTTGCAGAGGTCCCTGCTGGACTTGCTTGTGGTGGAAGGACTGGAGCCTGAGGTTCTTCAATGGCAGAGCTGAAGGGTTGAGAGGACATGGCCAATCTGTCTACATTTTCCTTTCTTATCCTTGTAGCCTCTACTATTGCTTTCTTCTTCCTTGATGTAGTAAGGGCAACCTCTTTGGCTAAGGCTTTGCCTCTTTCTGCTTCTGAAGCTTGTATAGCTATGAGTGTCTTATATCTTTGGAAACTCTCTTTGCTCTTGCCTTGAGTTTCCTTTAACTTCTTCAATTCTTCATCCCTCTTGGCCTTTTGCTCATTAAAAGCATCAAGTCTTGCTTTGCTTTTTCTGGCTTCTTCATAAATAGCCATCCTTTTCAAGGCTTGAGCCCCTTGCCTGACTTTTTCTGCTTCAGAGAGGGGAACTACTTGGTTAGATTGAGGCTGAGCTGCAGCCCTTTCTTAGGCATCCAAATCTTGGCCAAGTTTTTGAGCCTGTTCAGCTTCCCATTGATCAGCTGTCTTCTTCATTTGTATGGCTGCCCTGAGCCCAATTGGAATTTGATCCTCAATGTCAGAATCTGAGTCATCCCTTTGAGCAGTAGATGACTTGGGGGATGGTGATTTTGAAGCCTGAGCTCTGCTTTCACTCATCTTCCCTACTACTCTTCTCTCCTTTGGAGGAGAATTCTTCTTCTGAAGGGCAACCCTTGAGGCACTGGCAGCCTCTTTCCTTTTCCTCACTTCTTCAAGGGTTGAAGAAGATGGCTTCGTAGGTTTGATGGGGGTCTTTGCAGCAGTTCTTTCTTCAATAACACTCTTCCAATGAGCAGTCACAAATTTACCTTCCTTTTGTTGCTTCTCCCAGTACCTTCTGATTTTCTGATGTCTGAGCTTCCTGTCTTTTGCAGTTTCATGTGGAGGAGTGTACAGCTTCAACTCCTTAGGTATTTCAAAGGCCATATTGTGCAGCTTCTTCCTCTTTCCTTTGGCTGCTGAAGAACCAGCCTGAGACTTAGACTTCTTGGTTGGAGGAGGAGGAGGTGAGCTTTCTCTGGAGCTGCTTGAAGCCCTATCTGAATCATTGCTGAGTTGAATATCAAAACTTCCCTCAGCATTAGAATCACTGGGATCAGAACTCATTTTGATACCTGTGAAGCATATGGGATAAGAAATAGAAAAGATAAGATCACAAGAGCATTCAGCAGACACAGTTTTGAAGAAAAGATTTTAGCTGAAGAATGAGTTGTTTCTTCAAAGTCGGTGCAACCGGCTTCACTTCCGGTAGTGCCGGGCTTGTGCTTCAGCATTGCAGAGCACAAACGCGGAATTACCGGTTTGAAGACCCGGTTGAACAGGAGAAGTTGAAGACAAACAACTCAATTTGATTGGCGCAGAGATTGAACGGAATCTAAAAACGCGCCAAAATTCTAGGAAATTTGTGATTTGACAGGTACTACTTTTTGGAGGGAAAATTTTACCGAGGGGATTGAACTCACGCGACGAGATTTGAAGAGGAAATCGCGGGTTCCACAGCCGTGCCCTAACTCGGTGGCGGCGGTGCTTCTACGGCGGCGGCGGACGTGAAGAAGTCCGGCGACGGCGGTGAGTCCGGTCGGAAATGCGGTGGTTCTGGTGGTTGGACGAAGAACAGCGGCGGCGCTGAGAGTTTTAGGGTTTTTGGAAGTTCAAGTGTCGGGAAGAAGAATACTGGGTCTATTTATAGCCCGGTTCCCGGTTGAGCCGGAGATGCGGTTTGCGAAGAAACCGGATCTACCGTTTTGAGTCATCAAAAGCGGTGGTGCCGGAATGAATCGCGGTAGCACCGGTTTTGAGTACTGGAACTCGACTCTTCATTCTTCAGAGTCTCAACAGAGAGTGTTTCCGGTTGTGCCGGTTTTGGAATTCCGGTAGAACCGAAGAGTTTATTTTAAAACAGAAACTGACTCTGAGGAATATCGCGGTAGCACCGGAAGGGGAAATCGGTGGTACCGAAAATAGGTTTCAAATGTGCACTTGTGAAGAATAGCATGAAGACTTTAGATAAGATGAAGATAGATTAGAGATTAGGGTCCTTTGTCATCCACTTAGAGAAATACCAGCTGAAGAATTAAGCTATAAGTTGGATGATCAATAGGACTAAGATCAAAACTATATCCAGGTCAAATGTGGTGGTTTGAAGCCACCATGTATGAATGTATAGATTTAGAACCACATCCAAATTTTGTGAAGAGGGTTCTATGAATCATATTCAACAATAAGCATATGTGTTATTTTCTTCACATTCTTAGATGTACACATTCATTTAGAGAATGATACTTTCTTTAATGTGTTTACATCTAGAGCCTTATCATCAAATCATGGTATGAACATGTATGCATGGTTTCAAGTTACGTTTCGAGAATCCAAGATATTTAGCTCACTTCGCAACTCGCAAAACCTATGCTCATCTAGGGGTTTTGTGAAGATGTCCGCTAATTGTTTATCCGTTCTCACGTGGCTAATAACAATATCACCTTTTGCAACATGATCCCTAATGAAATGATGACGGATATCTATGTGTTTTGTGCGGGAATGTTGAACTGGGTTATTGGCTATCTTGTTGCGCTTTCGTTGTCACATAAAAGAGGCACTTCTTTTATAATAATCCCATAATCCTTCAAAGTTTGCCTCATCCATAGTAATTGAGCGCAACAAGCACCTGCGGATATGTATTCGGCTTCGGCGGTGGACAGGGAAACGGAACTTTGTTTCTTGGAAGACCAACTAACTAAGGATCTACCTAGGAATTGGCATGTTCCGGAGGTAGACTTCCTATCAACCTTGTTTCCTGCATAATCCGAATCTGAAAATCCAACAAGATTGAAACTAGCCCCTTTGGGATACCATAACCCTAAGTTGGGAGTGTGCACTAAATATCGAAGAATTCTCTTGACGGCCGTGAGGTGGCACTCCTTAGGAGCGGCTTGAAACCGTGCACACATGCAAACACTTAACATGATGTCGGGCCTAGATGCACAAAGATAAAGCAAGGAACCAATCATAGAACGGTATACCTTTTGATCAACGGATTTACCGTCCTCATTTAGGTCGAGGTGGCCGTTCGTTTGCATTGGAGTTCGTATTCCCTTTGCTTTCTCCATGTCAAACTTCTTGAGCATGTCTCGAATGTACTTCTCTTGGGAGATGAAGATTCTATTTTTGAGTTGCTTCACCTGAAGACCTAGGAAGAACTTCAGCTCCCCCATCATGGACATCTCAAACTTTTCTGCCATCATCTCTCCGAACTCTTGGCTGAAATTGTGGTTAGTTGATCCAAAGATAATATCGTCCACATATATTTGACATACAAAGAGTTCACCATCCATTACTTTGGTGAAGAGAGTGCAATCAATTTTTCCGGTTTTGAAGCCTTTAGTTAGTAGAAACTTCTTAAGACATTCATACCATGCTCTAGGAGCTTGTTTAAGTCCATAAAGAGCTTTGTGAAGTTTATACACATTGTTAGGAAATTTTGGGTCTTCAAAACCTGGGGGTTGTTCAACATATACTAATTCTTCAATTTCACCATTTAAGAATGCACTTTTAACATCCATTTGATATAGCAAGATATTGTGATGATTTGCATAAGCTAGCAAGATTCTAATAGCTTCTAATCTAGCTACGGGTGCATAAGTCTCACCGAAATCCAAACCTTCCACTTGCGTGTAGCCTTGGGCGACGAGACGTGCTTTGTTTCGCACCACTTGACCATCTTCATCTTGCTTGTTCCGAAATACCCACTTTGTTCCTATAACATTGTGCTCTTTGGGGTTCGGTCTATCAACTAGTGTCCACACTTTGTTGCATTCGAAGTTGTTCAACTCTTCTTGCATCGCCATCACCCAATCTTCGTCAACAATTGCTTCGTCGATCCTAGTTGGTTCCAAGGAAGACACAAACGAGTAGTGCTCACAAAAATTTGAAAGTCTAGTACGTGAGCGAGTTTATGGACCTTTGTTTATGTCACTAATGATTCTGTCAACTGGATGACTATCTTGGATTTGCTTCATGAGCCTTGGGTGATGTGGATCACTTTGAGTTTGAAGTCTTGTTTGAGCTTCATCTTCGGCACTTGCTTCAGTGTCATCATTTCCTTCTTGAGAATCTTGACTTGAAGTAGGTGGTATGACATCTTGAGATGAAGTGCTTTCTTTGACTTCAACTGGCTTTACTTCCCCAATAGCCATATTCTTTAACGCTTCAGTGGGAACAAGCTCATCTGCAACACTTGGTAATTGCTCTACTTGGGAGCCATTAGTTTCATCGAATTGCACATCCACCGTTTCTTCAACTTTTCGTGTGAAATTGTTGAAGACTCGGTAAGTGTGCGAACTCGAGCCATAACCGAGAAAGAAGCCTTCGTGTGATTTTGGAGCAAATTTAGATGTGCGGTGCTTATCTAAGATATAGCATTTAGATCCAAATACACGAAAGTATGCAACGTTTGGTTTGTTACCGGTTAGTAGCTCATAGGATGTTTTCTTCATGAACTTGTGTAGATAGAGCCTGTTGATTGCATGGCACGCGGTGTTGATGGCATCCGCCCAAAATCGGTTTGGCGTGTTGTATTCATCAAGCATTGTACGCGCCATCTCGATTAGGGTTCGATTCTTCCTTTCAACAACACCGTTTTGTTGAGACGTGTAGGCGGCGGAGAACTCATGGTTGATGCCTTCTTCATCGAGGAAGTCATTTACATTTGTGTTCTTGAACTCCGTCCCGTTGTCGCTTCGCACTTTCTTGATCTTCAACTCAAATTCATTTTGTGCTTTTCTTGCGAACCTTTTGAAGCATTCTTGGGTCCTAGCTTTATCTTCAAGAAAATATACCCAAGTGAATCTAGTAAAGTCATCTACAATCACAAGACCATAAGCGTTACCTCCGAAGCTCTTGTAGGTATTTGGACCGAATAAGTCCATGTGAAGAAGCTCGAGAGGACAAGTGGTTGACATGACGGTCTTGGAGGGATGCTTCGACTTTACTTGCTTCCCAGCTTGACAAGCACTACAAAGTCTATCCTTTTCAAAAGATACGTTAGTGATTCCAAGGATATGCTTACCTTTCACCAACTTGTCAAGGTTCCTCATTCCTACATGTCCAAGTCTTCGGTGCCATAGCCAACCTTTTGAAGACTTTGCAATCAAGCATGTGGTCACTTGAGGACCTTTAGAGAAATCGACAAGATATAGATTGCCTTTTCTTATACCTTTGAAGACTAAGGTTTGATCATCACTTTTAGTTACTTGGCAATCAATTTTAGTGAATAATACATTAAGATCAAGATCGGTTAGTTGAGCAATGGACATTAAATTGAATCCAAGGGACTTCACAAGCATAACATTAGCAATAGATTTGTCTTTGGATATTGCTACTTTACCTAGTCCCATTACCTTTCCCTTACCATTATCTCTAAATGTAATGCTTCGAGAAGGTGAAGCATTTGGCATGAATTCATCAAACATGCTTTCGTCTCCGGTCATGTGATCGGTGCATCCACTATCAAGCACCCATTCTCGTCCTCCGGAGGCGTAGCTCTACAAAACAATTAGTTTCTTTTAGGTACCCATATCTTCTTGGGTCCATGAATGTTAGAGGTTGAAACATTGTTAGATGTGTCAAACACATTGGGTGCAAGGTTAGCGATGTGATCTTTGCATACCCAAATTGTTTTGCTAGAGGTCACATCTCTACTCTTGTGCCCAATGAATTTGGCATATACCTTACCCTTTTGGGTTTTAGCTAATCTATAGTTGGCATTATAGTTAGCATGCATGGATGCATAATCTTTACTAGCATAGCCACTAAAATGAGTGAGATCGATATTCTTCCCTCTTCCATGCACCCACTTGGTCTTGGGATATTGCTCGGGTTTCCACTTGGTGCCATCCGGGTTGTAGCTTGGGATGAAGCCTAACCCTTCTTTCTTCGAATTCATCGATTGCTTGCTAAGAAGCTCTCTCAGAGATTCGCTTCCTTTACGGCACTTGAAGAAGCCAACCTCAAGGATGGTCTTCATCCTAGCATTCTCACTCATGACATCTATGGTCTCCTTAGATGGAGGGTTAGAAGAACAAGAGACCATAATAGTATTTGAAGAAATAGCATTTGAGTGTGTGGTGCTAGATGATGTAGATGGAGATATATCATTGGATGATGCAATGCATTTCAAGCATGGAGGATTAAAGCCTTCTTGATCTTCACTAATTTGTTTGGCAATGAGAGAATCATTCTCAAATCTAAGTTCATCATGAGCCACTTTTAGAGTCTCAAGATCTTGTTTCTTGTTGAGAAACTCAACTTCAAGCTTCTCATGATCCTCTACTAGTGATTCATGAGCCTTAGTGAGAGCAAGATGTTTTGACTTGAGTTTGTTCAACTCACGAGTCAAATCCTTATTCTTCTCCATCTCATCAACAAGCAAACTCTCTTGATCTTCAAGAATAATTTCTTGTTCCATGATAGTTTTAGCAAGAGTTCTATAGCTTGGTTTTAAGTTTTCTAATTCTTCACTCATGAGATCATCATCACTATCATCAAGGTTGGGAGATTTTGAAGTTACCTTTGACCCTTTAGCCATGAGGCATGTGGGGGACTCGTTGTCGCTTGGCACGTCGAAGAGTGACCGTCCCTTAGTCGGTGAAGACCATGCGAGTCCCGCCATCCCTGTTTCGGAGTCCGAGGTAGAAGCTTCAGAGCTTGAGGAGTTGCTTGCATCTGAATCCCATTCCTTGCCAAGATAGGCTTTAGCCTTGTACTTATTCTTCTTGTAGTGTTTGGCCTTGGAGTGATGTTCCTTCTTGTGAGACTTCTCCTTCTTCTCATCCTTGTCTCCCCTGTGACCTTTGTCCTTTCTTTTATCCTTCTTGTGAAGAGGACAGTTGGCGATGAAGTGACCGACCTCCCCACATTTGTAGCACTTTCTCTTCTTGGGATCTCTTGAGGAGGAACCTTCCTTTCTTCTCAGATCGTACTTCTTGAATCTTCCACCCTTTTGGAATCGGTTGAATCTTCGGACCAAAAGAGCAAGATCCTTTCCAAAAGAGTCTCTCATCTGTGCTTCATCACTTGATTCTTCAGATTCTTCTTCAGATGAGGAATCTGTCTTCCTTGCCTTCAATGCAATGGCTCTTCGAGACCCTGATCTAGTAGAGTGCAGCTCTTTCTTTTCTTCAATGATCATCTCATGAGCATTGAATCTTCCAAGAGCTTGAGAGGGAGTTAAAGACTTGAAATCTGCTCTTTCTTGAATGAGAGTGCACAAGGTGTCATACTTTTCATCAAGAGACATGAGGAGCTTCTTGACGATGACTGTATCTGTGATATCTGTTGCACCCAGTCCTTGAAACTCATTTGTGATGGTTGTGAGTCTTGAATAGATGCTTCGAACTGACTCTTGGTCTGAACCTCTGAACCTGTTGAATTGGCTTCGAAGAACGTCAGTTCTTGAGTCCTTGACTGACTCTGTTCCTTCATACACTTCTTCAAGCGTGTCCCAGATCTTCTTCGCAGTTCTGAGAGTGCTGATTCTTCCAAACTCATCATCGCTCAGTGCGCCGAAGAGTATGTCACAGGCTTGAGCGTTCAGCTGCATCTTCTTCTTCTCAGCATCAGTGAGCTCATCTTCATTGACGACATCACATCCAGTCTCGATGACTTTCCAGATATCGAAGTCAATTGCTTCAAGATGCATCCTCATCTTGTGCTTCTAACCTGCATAGTTAGTCCCATCGAAGATAGGTCTATGTGAAGAACTTCTATAATTCCCGGAAGTCGACATACCTTTCTCCTTGGTGGTTAAACCAAATCAATAGCAAGAGGAGACCAAGCTCTGATACCAATTGAAAGATCGAGGTTTATCGACTAGAGGGGGGTGAATCGGAGATTATCAAATTTTAACAAATTTGTCGCTTAGCATGCAGTTGGTGAAACAGATTAAGGTGAAGCAGCAGAGAATAGACAACAATCAACTCAAATGAAGAACAATACAGAGCAACGAGCTGAAATCGAAGACAAGAGGATTTAACCCGAAGTTCAAGTTGTTGGCAACAACTCTACGTCTTCGTTGGAGAGGCTGAGCACTTAGCTCCGAAGACACCCAGTCTTCACCTTCTTCTCCTTGAGCTTGTGTCCACAAAGGAACTGCTCAACACTCTTGGTGAATCTTGAGGTGATTCCCGGACCTTCACAAACTTTGGAGGCTGTTCCACAGATTGGAGCTCTTCCAAGACACCTAGCCGGCTAGGAGATGCCAAATCTCCAAGAGTAAAAACTCAGATCTGCTAGGCTTGAAGAAGTTCAGCTTGAGTGCTCAATCCAAAGCTCAAATCTCTCAAATGCTTTCCTCTCACAAAGGGGATCTCAATGGAGTCAAAGAGGAAAGGGAACTCAGTGGAAGAGAGTACTTTTTGCGCAGAGATTCCTCCCGAGCCCGCAGGGGGTCGGGGGCTACTTATAGCCAGTCTGCAGAAAAGAGTCGTTGGACTCAGAGATTCTCTTCCGGTTCAACCGGAAGACGAACTCGGTAGCACCGGAATACAAGCCAACGGCTAGATCTGAAGAACAACTGAAGCACAGCGAAAGGCTTCACCATGAAGGCAGTAGGTCCGGAGGAAATGCGGTCACACCGGAATTGAAGGATGAGCTCAACAGAGCAACTTCCAGAAGCGAATCCCGGTTGTGCCGACTTCAAGGGCGGTTGTGCCGGGTATGAAGAAATGACGCATTCTTCTTCACAGAGAAGAAAAACGGTCCAACCGGAAGCATACCCCGGTACATCCACTTCAACAAAAGACCTAAGTCCAGAGGATGATCTCGGTGCAACCGGAAGACGGAACCGGTGCAACCGCAGACACATGAAGAATAGGACTTAGTCTGAGACAAACTTGGCCCTAAGTCCAGAGGAGATTCCCGGTGCAACCGGAAGACAAACCCGGTGCAACCGCTGACAACTCAGAAGCGACTTAGACTAGGGCATCAAATCGACCTAAGTCCAGAGAGGATTCTCGGTGCAACCGGAAGACAAACCCGGTGCAACCGCAGACAAACGAACAGGACTTGGTCTAGGTTACAGAAGCATATCCCGGTAGCACCGGACTACCAAACCGGTTGAACCGGTTTCCGGAATATGAAACTAGGGCAAACCCTAAGCGACAGGGTTCCCTAACTCTTCAACACAGAGGCCATTCTCGGCAGCACCGGATTTATTTAAGACCGGTTGTGCCGCAACTGAAGCTCTTCAAGGCTGAGACCACTAAGTCTTCAAACCTTGCAACAGAGGCCCATCCCGGTACAACCGATTCTTCAAACCGGTACAACCGAGAATCACAGACTGTGTTTCAGAAAGAGATTTCAAAAGGATTTCTTCGAGATTTGAATTGAGCACTTTAAGAAAAACCTTCCTAGAGCTTAACATATCTAACCCCTCTTAATAGGCGGCTTGTCCTATGGACTCAAATGATCTTCGATCATATAAACACTAGAAAATCTCCACTAATCTTCTAGATCCAAGCCTTTCTTCAACATCAATTTTTAGGGGTCGTCATTCATCGGTTAAACCAATCACCTGGGGACTAATCACCTGTATACACTTAGTAAACCATTAGTCCCTTAATCGTTTGTCATTAATCATCAAAATCCATTAGGGGCACTAGATGCACTTTCACCGTGTCTTTCCTATTTCCATATCCTGCCAAGCTCTAGCTCCGGCATAGCTCCGTAGATCTGCACCTCCCTGGCCGAATCCCAAAGGGGGTCCTTCCGGACCACCGATACCGGTGTTTGTACGTCGACAGCGCTGGAAAACTGAGTGCCGTTGTCAGTAATAATTCTATTCAGAACGCTAAACTATGTTACCACGCTCTTCATGATGAATCGTTTGGCCACTTCCGACATGATTTTTGTGACTGGCTCAGCTTCGATCCAGTTGGTGAAGGTATCAATCACGACGAATAGGAACTTGTAGCCCCCGGAAGAGACCGGGAAGGGCCCCAGGATATCCAGGCCCCATGTCGTGAAGGGCCACGACAAGGGAATCGTCTGCAATGCGTGGGCAGGTTGGTGAATGTGTCTGCTGTGAAACTGGCACTGACGGCATCACTTCACCAAGTCGCTCGCATCACGGAGGGTTGTTGGCCAATAGAATATTTGTCTAAAGGCCTCTCCGACCAGGGTCCAGAAAGATGCATGTGTCCCGCACACCCCTCCATGGATCTCCTCGAGTAGTTCTTTACCTTGCGTCTGAGTGATACACCTCATGAGCACTCCGTGGGCTCCTCGACGATAGAGGGCCCCGTCGACCAGGGAATACATCTTGGCGTGGTCAGAAACCCTATCATGGACGGGTATTCGACCCGTCTGCGGGAAGGTGTCTGTGATATGAGGTGATTACCACAGACGGGCCCCGAGCTGTCTGCGATATCTTTATCACAGACGGGTCTTAGGTGAGACCCGTCTGCGATATGTGAATATCACAAACGGCTGGACATATGACAGACAGCTGTCATATGACAGACAGCTCTCAATGACAGCCGTCTGCGATAAGGTAGTATATCACAGATGGTTCGCATTGAGAGCCATCTGCGATGTACATATATCACAGACGGTTCAGAACTAAGAACCATCTGCGTTTGTGATACCTCTTTATCGCAGATGGTTCTTAGTTTTGAACCGTCTGTGATATGGTTTTGCAGCCACCTAGTTTTTTTTATTTTTTTCATGTTTTTTGGCTACCCTCTGAAACAAGCACAAATGTATTACATTCACAGCATTTCAGAATTCATATCCATTTCATAGCACATACATATATATCCATTTCAATTCACATCACATGAATCAACACTTAGATTTCAGAATTCATATCACATATTCGCAGCACATATTCACACATCCATATAACATCGCAGAATTCATAAACAAACTTGAAAGCACATACATAACAAATCCATTTTACAAAGTTCAGAACACATATCAATAGTTTAAGAACGAACAATTTGTATATATGTAGAAATTCATCTAATACATATGTCTGTGCAAGGGTTTGCTGCATCGTTGGCATGAAACTCGACGTCTTATTTTATGATGTCTCTGATCAAGAAGGTGGTTACAATATCTTTATTCTTCGAGCATCTTTCTCGTCGAATGACTTGTCATTTTTGATATGCAAGTACTGTCCATCTAAACATATGTAAATGTCTAGCATATATGTATTGACAATTGTGAAATAGTTATTGCAATATTGACTTACATCTAGAACATCCTTTGTGTTAGAGACGAGCGTATATGTTGTGGCAAACAATGAAGCCACAAATGCTCTAGTTCGGTGGCTACTGTGCGCTCTGCTGGAAAATAGATTTGATAATTAGCTAAAGTAGCATTAATTATTACAAAGTGTGATAGAACATATTATTGTGTGATATGCATACCCGAAAGTCTATCGAGTGACAGCTTTAGTTTTCCAAACTTCCCTCCCTTTCTGGAGTAAAGTTTCCACGTGCTACATGATTACAAATAGTGTGATAGTCATCGCAGAGAAAGGGAATAATAATCTAGAGTTTCATATGGATGAAATATGTTTACCTGTTGATTAATTTTGCGAGTAATTTTGTGTCGAATGGACTGCTGAGTAAGGAATTCATGATGGTGAGCCTAGCTCGGTGGGGTATAATCACAACAAGAACCCAGTGCCCACTACACAGTTATGTTGTCATGGTTAGTAAACTTATTAGGTCGTGTTGCGTATAAAGTTGTAATGAATAAATAATTTTTTGGGTGCAACATGTACTTTTGGACGTATGGAAGTAAAATTAAGTCCTTATCTTGTAGAAGTAGCAGCGCGTCTGCTAGATAGTTTTAGACCCAATCTGCATCTTTGTTGATATTGTAGGCAGAGACCATGTATGAGTCGAGGAACCCCACATTTTTTGTCTTGGATCTAGATTCCTTGATCATCGCGCTAGACATAGGAAAGAATGGTACAAGTTTTAAATTCTGGCAATTGTAGGTATTAGAAGAAATGTAGACTATGATTGTACACACTTACAGTGTAAAGCATCTGATGATTAATGTTTCGAGCATCCGAAGGTTGTATAGATCCCACAAGTCATCAAAGCTCACATAGAAGCGCTCCATGATATCATGGTGGAGATGCTCCTTTTTGAACGCCACCATAATATTTGTGCATTGTTCATTTGGAGGCTTCTGGACCTCCCTCAAGTAAAGCTGATGCAATCTAGCGCTATAGAATCCCAAGCCTTGAACTTGTTCAGTGGGTACCCATGGCTCTCCTTTCTTGTATTTCGGTGCCAAGTCTGCCATTTTGAACTCTTGAGAGCTGCTCAGCTTGGCCAACATGGCCGCATCGACCTGCTTCCCCTTGCTCATATTAGTGGCACCTCGCTTTCTTTTGGAGGAGGTCGTCATCGCGATAGACGTGGTGGCCATGGCAGGAATTAGGGGGCCAACTGATGTCATTCCTACTGGTATGATAGCCATTGTGGTGTCCTTCTTTGGTGAAAGAGTTGGCTCGTTTAGGTCCAGTTGTGCCGTGGTGTCCATTGAAGGTGAAGGCACACGTACGATGATGTCCCTCTTGGGCCACTATATGAATGTCCCCACTGCACCCCCTAGCGTCGTGATCTCATTGTTTGGGGGGAACGGTAGCTTTTTAGCTTTGAACGGGTCATATACGGTGTCCACATGCACCTTCACGTTCCCCCACGCTATAGGTACGTTGTGAATTATAGATCCTTCAGGGGTTGGATACGCTAGCCCACAGGCAACCTCGAGTGCCTCATCATCTAGAAGCCTCACCAGAATCTGACACCACGTGGTTTCCTTGAAGGTAAGAATGGTACACAATTAGCTACTTGTGACGTGCAAGGCATCTCTTTACCGTAGACTACGGGCATAAATCTTACCAGGATCTCGTCGACAGGATACGTGGAGTCGATTTGGTGGGCGGCAGAGGCTTGGCTACTTTTTTGATTACCAGGAGGGATGTCTTGACCTTGAGCTTGGGATTGCATGCCCGATACAACCCAATTTTCAAGCTCCTCGAACCGAGTCTTGAACCTCTCTTCCAGCTTGCTCGATATTTACTGAGTTAGCCTTGCTTCAAGTTCCACTCGCTCCCATGCTTCGCGCTCGAGTCTGGATAATCTCCTACTCCGGTACTTGAAGGAATCTTCTGTGAATCCCATTTTCCAGTTGATGAAAACACCTATGCCCCACGTGCGACCAGGGTGTTCCTTGTTTCCAGGGGTGGCGGTGAGGAGATCATTCTCCCTTGTTCCTTCGAAAGAGCCAGTGGAGGAAAGCTCTTCCTACAAGAGGCCACGATGTTAATACAGCTTCATATGAAATCATGGAGGATTTACGAAGTAGAGATTTCGATATATTACCATTTTCCTATGCACTTCCTGCACTAAGTCCGGTAGGGACGACAAGACGTTGGAGCAGGAAGAACTGCTACCCTTTCGCCTCCTCCCCAATAACCGGGTCCGAGAGCGGCGGTTCTGTACCTCTGCAAATGGCAGTCCTTGTAGGCGAGCCTTCTCTTCCTCCGCGGCCCATTCATCAAGTTTACCCTCGTACCCAGTGCTGCCGAGTCTGTGCAGGAAGTTGTTTTTGGCCACGAGGGCCTTGGCCGCTTGACTTTTTGCCTTGAACTCATGAGACCTCTTCATCTCCACAAATTCGGCCCACATGTCTCGATCCATCCATTCGTACTTCCCAAAGGGCTCTAGGTCCTTCTCCATGTAGTCTTTGATGAGATGGATCTTGAATTCCCTCCACGACTTTGCAGCCATCTTTAGCACAGCTATATCTATGGGACGCTTCACATCTTCAGGACTCGGTGGAGGTCCTGACCCACCATATCCCACAGATGCTCCGCCATTTTGCCGCATTCTTCCATGACGTGGAAGGAGCACTAGCATCATTGAGCTCTGTGATGGGAAATATGCCCTCTGCCCTTTTACTGGGTCCTCTTGGACCCCGGCATCTATTTGTCGCCTGGGTGGCATCAGACCCGGGAGCTCTAGGCGAGCAAGTAGTTTTCTAAAAATATGAATCTACATTTTATTAATTATGAGAGATTATCAAATTTGATCAAAATCATCAAACTAATTGCAACTTAACATATACTATCTGAACATATAGTCTCCGAACATACATTTTATTAATTATGAGAGATTTACTATATCAACATATATATATATACACACACATCAAAATCATCTCTATATCAACTTAACATACATTATCAACAAAATCATCAGATCATATATATATATACACATCAAAATCATCTCTATATCAATTTAACATACATTCTCAAATTCATCTCTGAACATACATTTTAGTAACAAATTCATCATCAGACGGGAGAGGGCGGCGGTTACCGCGTGGAGAGGCGGTGGTGTCGGGTAGAGGCGGCGGTGGCGGGGTCGGGAGGTCAAGCGGCGGTGGCGTCAGGGTCGAGAGGTCAGGCAGCGGTGGCGTCGGCGTCGGGAGCTCAGGCGGCGGCGGCGGCAGTAGGCATGGTCCTTCGGGTGGCGGCGCGGTCGTCAGGCTGGCGGCGGTCGGCGGGGTCCTTCGGGTGGCGGCGCGGTCGTCGGGGTGGCAGCGATTGGCGGGGTCCTTGGGGTGGCGGCGCACGGGAGGAATCTGCTAGGGCACGGGAGAAGGCTGCTAGGGCACAGGAGAAGGTGGTGGCGGCTAAGTCTCAAACCCTATCCGTGCGAAGAGTATGTATGGCATAAAGATATCACAGACGGCTCCCGATAAGACCCGTCTGTGATATAGAGAGATATCGCAGACGGGTGTTAGTAAGACCCGTCTAGGATTACATAGCATAGACGGTTTTTCACTAATATCCGTCTATGATATCGGTTCTTACCGAGAACAATCTATGATATCTTCTGGGAATTGGATGAAGATCTGACAGCTTAAAATTGAAGACCGGTTCAGGATGTAATAAGTGGAAGCGTAATTCACTGGAATAGGTCTTCAAAACAGAGAAATGTATCCAGTTTTATTTTGAGATTTTATAATAGATTTTGGATTTCTAAAATCACAGGAAATTGAATATGGCTTTTAAATATATCATTTGAACTCCAAAAATTCTCAAAAAATTCCAATAAATCAAAATACTAATAATGGGCTTAGGAACAATAATTTCCACCCTAAATTAATTTTATAAATGGGTTTTATTAATCCAAAAATTCAAATGGTTTGGATTTCTTTATTAAAGGTAAATAAATGTTTTTCATTGATCAACAAAGTAAATGAATGAGTTTTTTGGATTAGAATTCACAAAATTGTCACATACATCACATTCTTCAGTAAGTCCGTATAATTTCAAATTACATATAGTAGATGACAACAAAAATCACATTCTTTGTTTCACCCTGAGCCCTTCCTGGTGATCAACACATATGTAAGTCGCTTCGTTCACACATGGTTCTTCCTCGACCATTAGGGGAGGACGCACCTCCTCAAATTTATTATACTCCTCCTCATCCACCACATCCTCCACTTCGATGATGCTTCTTTTTCCATGCATAACTACGTGCCGCTTCTTATTTGAGGGGTCAGTTACATAGAAGATTTGAACAACTTGGTTTGCGAGTATGAATGGTTCCTCTTTGTACGCGGTACTATTGAGGTCCATGGTGGTGACTCCATACTTATCGAGCTTCACTAGCGAGAGATTGACCCAGCGGCACCGAAACAGGGGGATGTTGAACTTTACGTAGTTGAGCTCCCAGATCTCCTCCACGTAGCCATAGTATGAGCTCTTCCTCCCCGCCGTATCGAGAGCATCTATGCGGACACCACTGTTCTGGTTCGTGCTCTTCAGATCCTGATCTCTCGTATAAAATATGTACCCATTTATGTCGAATCCTTTCCAAGAATATTTCTAATTGCAACCGGGAGCATCTGTGTCATCAGCACATGACAACCATGAGACTTATGCCAATTAGTTTTAATCCCCCATCGAAACAAGTCTCTTGATGTTCGAGGAGTAATCGTACGGAACTTTCACACCATGCAAGCAATGACACAGTTCGGTCCTCTTGGCCTTAGACAAAGTGTAACAAGCAGGTTCCAAGATTGTTCATCCTGTTTCAGTCACTCTCGGATGTAACTCTATTCTAATTCCCATATCCTCCAAGACAAGCCGTGTGTTGATACCATCTTTCGTATTGCCTGGAATGTTCAATAGGACACCAATCAAGCTGTCACATATGTTCTTCTCTACATGCATCACGTCGATGCAATGATGAACGTCTAGGTGCTTCCAGTAAGGTAAGTCCCAAAATATCGATCTCTTCTTCCACATGACCTTCTCTCCTTTTGCAGTCTTCACTTTACGTCCCTTTCTGAAAACAACTTTTATATATTTAACCATATCATAGACCCCTCTCCCATTAAGTTCCTTGGGAGTTGCTCCTTCCTCGATCCTTTCATCGAATTGTTTCTTCATTGTGCGGTACGGGTGATCCCTCCTAAGAAACATGCGGTGCCGCATGTACACGGTCTTGCGTGAGTGCTTCAGCCACACACTCGCGGTATCATCCAAGCAAGTGGTACATGCATTTTCCCCTT
This sequence comes from Stipa capillata, assembly GCA_019208055.1. Taxonomy (NCBI): domain Eukaryota; kingdom Viridiplantae; phylum Streptophyta; class Magnoliopsida; order Poales; family Poaceae; genus Stipa; species Stipa capillata. Next base: position 79,038 of record JAGXJF010003259.1, on the reverse strand, counting down.
TTGTACTCTGGCCTGATAGGTTAGCAAGAGCTGGATAATCATTTGCGGTTAATACCAGCAAGCACCGTACAGTGAAGGTCTGTCGTTTGTACGTATCGTATACCTGTACCCCCAGATTCCACAGTACTTGCATATTTTCCACCAATGGTGCTAGGAAAACATCAATATCATTTCCAGGTTGCTTCGACCCTTGGACGAGTATCGACAGCATAATGTATTTCCGCTTCATGCACAACCAAGGAGGAAGGTTGTAGATACACATATTCACAGGGCAAGTACTGTGCTGGCTGCTCATGTTACCGAAAGGATTCATTCTATCCGTACTCAATCCAAACCTTTATTCCTCGGCTCCCTGCCGAATTCATTGAAAATCCTATCAATGTTTCTCCACTGCATGGCATCAGCAGGGTGTCTTAGATTTCCATCTTTCTTATGGCCCTTGGAGTGCCAACATAGCAGTTTGGCATCCCTTGGGTTAGCAAATAAACGTTTCAAGCGGAGAATTACAGGTAGATACTACACCACCTTTACAGCAGGCCCTTTTGTCACCTCGATGCCCTCTTTGTCATCTAATGTATCCTTACGCTTGTATCTGGATGCCTTGCACTCTGGACATACGTGCAAGTTTGCGTACTCTTTACAGAAGATGATACAGTCGTTTGAGCTTGCATGTATTCTTTTTATTTCCATCCCCAGTAGACAAAGAACCTTATTGGCTTTGTGGGTGCTTCTGGGCAACTCATTTCCCTCCGAAAGCATGTCCACTAAGAGGCCTAATAACTCCGTGAAACTCTTGTCCGACCACCCATTGCTTGCCTTCAATTTCAGCAGTTCAAGCACGGATGACAACCGTGTGTATTTCGGCTTGTATCCCTCAAACAAAGATTTCTCCGAGTCCTTCATCAGGCATTTGAATTTCTCATACTCTTGATTGTCCTGGTAATTCCCTTCAGCATCGCGTAGCATGTCATCGAGATGGTCATCATCATCCGATGTATCTTCAACTAGGACACCTTCCGGCATATTGTTGTCTTCGTCTACGTCGTTGTTATTGTCACCATCATGTATAATCTGCTCTTCCCCGTGATAGGTCCAACATGTGTACCGCTCTGTGAAACCCCTGCGAATCAAGTGGCCTTGGATTTGCACTGCGTTGTCAAATGTTCTATCGTTCTTGCAGTCATAGCACATAGCACGGATAAAAAATATGTTGCTCTTCCCTATTCAACCTATCCTCTTCGGTGGCTCTTAGAAAACTTGAGACACCATTCAGATACTCTTCACTTAAGCGGACGGCTCCGTACATCCAGCGTCGGTCGGCCATCTACACAAAGAATATTACAGAGCTAATTATGTATTGTTCAATAAATTGGTACAATTAATAAATTAGATAACAACTTAATTAATTAACTACCTAGCTATATAAAATACACACAAATGCTATAAAATTATTAAATTGTCTATTTACAAACAATGCTATTATAAAGCAAATTATTAAAGTTGTACGACTACAATAAAACATATGCACCTTTATTATGAGGCAATGTATTTTCTCTCTACAAACAAATAAAAACATCTACATATTTCTCTCTTTACCAAGCTAAATATAGAACATTATATGTTTATATTTCTCAAACTACATATAAATCTTCTCTCTTAATTAATCAATAATCTAGATCTAGATCTAAATTCTCTCTCTTCATGCAATCTACATCTTCAATATTATGCACATTTTAAACCTATTACTAACCTTAGATCAACAAAAACAAGTGGATCTATGATACCTCCTCCAAATCCAAGGTTTTTTTGCACCAAATTGCCTCAAAGCCTCACCTAGCCCGAGCTGCCGCTAGAAAGTGAGCAAGCACTACTAGAATTTAAGACAAGCTCTTGGGTTGGTGGTGACTGGTCGAGGTGGTTATAAAGGGAGCAAATATCACAGACAGTTCTCTACTGAGAGCCATCTGTGATATTAGAGTATCGCAGACGGCTCGCGGATAGCTCTCAAAGAAAGCTGTCTGTGATAAGGGACTGTATCACAGACGGTTCGCATTGAGAGCTGTCTATGATATATCACACACGGTTCTCAACGAGAACCGTCTGCAATAAGGGAATATATCACAGACGGTTCGCATTGAGAGCTGTCTGCAATATATCACGGACGGTCCTCAATGAGAGCCGTCTGCGATAAGGGAGTACACCACAGATGGTTCACATTGAGAGCCGTCTGTGATATATTGTGGATGGCTCGCAACGAGAGCCATCTACGATATGCACTTATCACAGACGGGTCGCAGGCTCACTGAGCAACCCCAACCGCCCGAGGTTTTATCATAGACGGCTCGTGTTGGGACCCATCTGTGATGTGGTTTTCACATACGGGTTTCTATTGCCCGTCTGTGACGAGGCAGCAGTGAATCGATCGATCTTTGGTGCTGCCACAACTTGCAGCCTTCTCTTTATTTCCTCTTCTCTTCTTTCTTGTTTCGTTGTGGTCAAGGTTCTACACCAAATCCTGTGCGTGTGCGCAGCGGAAGAAACATGTAGCTAGGGTCTGATTTCCAACACTTGGCATCAGAACTACGTTCAGACTCTAGGATCATGGCCAACAAAGGCTTGCGGACGCCTTTTGGCTCACGCACTCCACTATGAGAGTGTGGGAGGAGCCAGGCACGACGAGGCAGCCGTGATCTGGTGGTGCATGAGCACATCGTGAGGGAATCTATTGGCACGGTCATCTACCCGATGTTGACGACAATGAACTACATCGACTAGACTCTCGTGATGAGGGTGAACCTGCGAGCGCAAGGGCCGTGGGCAGCGATCGAGCTTGGGAATGCAACCGAGCGCGATGACATGACTGCGTTGTCCGCAATCCTCTGGGCGGTGCTGGCCGACATGCTGTCGGTTTTGGCAGTGAAGGAGACGGCGAAGGAGGCGTGGGACGCGATCAAGATCATGCGGGTCGGCGTCGACTGCGTCTGTGAGGCCAACGCACAGAGACTATGATCGGAGTTCGAGGTGATCACGTTCAAAGACGGCGAGTCCATCGACCTCTCCATGTGCCTCACTCGCCTCATCAACAACTTCCGCACGCTTGGCAACACGTTGGAGGACGAGAAGGTCGTCAAGAAATTCCTCTAGCTGAGTTTTTCCTAGATTTGTTTTAGACGGCGTCTCCTGAACTGTCTGCAATATGTTTATTTCAGACGTCTTTTGGGCAGCCGTCTGTGGTATATCCCGTCACTTATGAGCGTGTTTGTAGTTGTGGCTCGATGAGGCATTTTATTTAGTAGCTTGATGGAAGGCAAGCAAGTTAACACTACTTATTATAGAACAGAAGTACATAGTTAACATAGCTGCAGCAGAAGTAGTAACAGCGTTCAACCGACACAAACAAAGAATTAACCAGTGAAAACACTAGCATGCAGCCGCAACGTAGATCTGGAGCTGCGTGCTTTGCTTATTTGGATGGCTTGTAGTAGCCATAGACAGAGTAGAAGGACTGCAGCACGGTCAAGGCGAGCACGATCATCCCAGCGATGACCGACGTGATCACCCATGGGTTGGCCAAGTAGTTGCTCATCAGAGTGGCACGCCAACGGGGCCACTTTCCAGCTGATCTCTGGTACCTGATGACCTCCTCCATCACGGGGGCAAGGTAGTTGCGGTCGGCGGAGGTGTGTACCTCCGCACAGAGGCGGCTGAAGAACCCCTTGGCGGTATCGTCCCCCTCGACATTCATGCGGTTCACCAGCACCTCGCTCAGGTCGAGGAGGCGCTCATCCTCGGTCGTCTTGAGGAGGCAGTCCATGAAGATGGCGTATGCAGTGATGCGGCGCGGCGTGCCCCGGTAGGTCTGCTCGAACGCGATCAGGTTCCGGAAGAGGGATTCACTGTAGTCGAATAGCTGGAGCGGCGGGATCTCTAGGATGCCTTGGCAGAACCCTAGGCGGAAACTCACGTCTAGGAAGCTCGCGGCACCATGCTTCCGTGCATGGAACTGAACACCGGCCTCCTCCAGCTCCTTGGCGCTCGGCACCGACCAATACGTGCGCTCTGGCAGCAATGCGGCGTGCTGGCGGGTGGACTCGCGGGGCGAAGATGACGGCGGGAGATCGATGGAGAGGTAGAATAGGTGGAGGAGGTGGTGCACGTGGTCGCAGACGATGGGCGCGGAGTGCATCCGGCGAGGATGGAGCGAGCTGAAGAACTGGAGACCGCCGTTGACGAGGATGTCGTCACGCTCGCCAGTGTTGCTCCCGAGGTGCTCGAACAGCTTCCGGAGGACGAAGAAGGGAACCTGGTTGCTGAGCAGCAGTAAGTCACGCTTCACGGTTCCCCAGACCCAGCACCGGCCGAACTGCTGGGTCCAGTCATCGTCGTCGTTGCCATCATTTCCTTCCCCAGAAGATCTTTTGGCCATCCGTGTGTACTTGAGCACAAAGCAACCGTCAAACAGCATCTTCATTGCCAGCTGCTCATTGCTCATGCTGACGTCGCCGTACGAGGCACGGACTTGCGGCACGAGGCTCATCATCATGTCGAAGCACTTGCGAATCAGCGGCACGTGTACCTCCGGCGACCAGACCGCCGACTCCGAGGTTCCGGCTCGGTTGCGCCCCACCATGAGCTTGCGGACGCAATACCACTTGTAGTGCTCGAGCCTGAGCATGCTGGCCGTTTTGTGCTTGTTGTCGGAGAGCGGGCCGATGCAGACGACCTTGGGGGTGTAGGCGCCCTTGTTGCCCTCGGTGAGATCCTCGGGGACCTCGGAGATGGTTGGCGGCTCTGCGGACCGTTTAGGAATCGCCATCTCCAGCATTTTCATAGGAATCGCCATCTCCAGCATTTTCATGAAATCCTGGGTTATCTGCACCTGCTGCTGCTGGTTGTTCTCTTCATCAGCTGATTGATCCATGCAGATAGCCAGTCAAGGTCATTAAATGGTTGCAAATGTGACACTAAGTACGGCAAAATATGCATTCAAGAAATAAAAAAGATAAAGGAGTAAATCAAAGGGAAATTGGGAATGAAATTATTACCCTGCTTCTTGGCTTGTGGGGAAGTAGGCTCCCAATATAATCCAGAAGGGGGTTGTACCATTGGTTCATCCACGTCAAAAAGTCCATAGTCTGAACTGCCCATATGCCATCAAACTTAATTGGGTGTCTTTAACAGTTTTATCTTTACAATAAATGTGTCACGAGAAAATAATATAGGTAGATTTCTAATGAAAAATACATTTGCGACCTTATATTTTATGACTTATTCTTTGATGACAACCCGCAAGAAGAAAATGTTTTGATGATACTGCAACCTGCTTCTTTTTATTCAACTAGCAATCATGCACGTGCATTGCACATTTTACAAATATATATTTTACAAATATCAACCGAAGCGTGCCTCCTCCACTGGTCATTGGGCGTGAGACATTTGGAGGAGGCACGGGAGCTGGGTGTGGAGAGAGGGAAATAAAATAGATGATTAACTCTCCTTAAATGAGGATTTACTCTCCTATAACTCTCTCTTTAATATGCAACTATGAGGCAATTTTCAAGGGTGCAACTTAATTCGTGACCCATTAGATCTAATTGCATGTATGGCTAAGATCATTTGGATTCAACCTAACTTGTACCTTTTATAGTAGTATAGATATAATGATACGAGCTAAGTTGGGATATCTTTTGATTGTCTATTTGAGTACACTACTACAGATCACCTCATCACTGACGGGCTAAAAAGGATTATCAGTAATGGGTAACGTGCCCGTCACTAACTAAAAGTCAGTGATGACTCACATTATCAGTGAAGGGTAATTTACCCATCACTGATGAAAAGCCATCACTGACGGGTATATATTCTACCCGTCACTGATGAGGCTCATCACTGACGCGTATATATTCATCCTGTCAGTGATGACTTTCTAGGGTTTCAAAAAAAATAAGCGCACATTTTAGAATCATACATACATCACAGAACAATGGACTACAGTTGCACATTGACCAAATTAAACAACCGTGTTTAGCTGTGAATGATAACGTCTGCTGATAGCAACACGAAAGTAGAGACTAGTCCACACTATTGAAAAACTTGAACAACACATCATCTCGAGTTGTTGTCATCCAGTTCATATTCACTCAAGTTGCAATATTATCTCGTATAATTCTGATCCAAAACCATGCAACAACAACAACAGATGAAGTACTTGTACCAGTCTAGGAAGAGCCAGCGCAACGTGGCGGTGTCAGTGGTCGACAACAAGGTGCCGTTGTACAGCGGCGGCGCGGGTCTGAGCAGCACCCCGGGGCTGAAGGGCGCGCCCCTGCCGCCGGTGCCGCTGCAGCTGACGGTGAGGATCAGGTCACGGAGAGGAGGAAGGGAGGGGCACTTGGAGGTGGATTTGGTGGCGGCGCGGTCGAATCCAGTGGCGGCAAGGCCAGATCCGGTGGTGGCGCGGCTGGATCCGGTGGTGATGGGCTATGATTTCTGCCCGCCGCCCCAGCCGAAGCCCCTCCGCCAAGAGATCTGACACGCCCCGCCACAGGAGCCGAAGCCTCCTCCTCCGTCGGTGTATCCCTGGACGAAGGAGGACGAGGGAGGAAGGAGGCTGAGAAGGGTGGCCCGGATCTAGCAGTTTTGGGTTCAGCAGCGGTGGATTTGGTTAGGCGTTAAGCAAATGCGGAAGGAAGGAGTGGGGGCGTAGGAGGTTTCATCGTGCGCCGGTGGAGGGAGGTGGAGATGAGAGGAGGCGACGTTGGAGGCGAGGTAGCTGGCGGCAGACGGGAGCACGCGAGGAAGAGAGCAAGAAGAGAGAGGAAGGGAGGGGCGGTGTGAGAGGAGGAAGGGATCGAGGGGAAGTTGTGCGGGTGCCGGGTAGGGTTAGGTTTTTATGCCTTCGGATGGTGTGGGCCAGAAGTGAGGGCTCTCGTGGTCACTGACAGGCCTATTTAGCAGCCCGTCCCTGATGTTGATCATATCATTGATGGGTCCAACAAATACCCATCAGTGATGACTTTTTTCGTAATACCTGTCACTGATGAGTTTTTATCACTGATGGATATTTTGTTCGCCCGTACCCGTCACTGATGAGTTTTCATCACTGACGGATATTTCGTCCGCCCGTCATTGATGAGTCTCATCACTGACAAGCCTCGAATACCCGTCGGTGATGACGATTCAGGATGACGTTTATTGTAGTAGTGGTAGTACAGAGTTTTATGATTACAAGTACAGAAAAATGTTATTTACAAAAGCTTTGATCTGTATTGAATCTTGATATCTTTAAGCTACCATCATTTCAATTAACTGACACTTATTCACTATTCCTGAAGACCAATAATTCACCTTAATTACACAATAGTATCATATAATCTTGTCAACATTTACAATTTTTCCCATGAGTTATTTGCATGTCATTGACAATGTTGTTTCATCGTAGCCGGTCCCAAGCACGGGTAAAGGAGAAATGTTGTAATAGACTTGGCGAGCCAACATCGAAACCTAGCCACTCTTATGGATACGAAACCTAAGAGAATAGGTTATTTGCATGACATTAACAGTAATAGCCCTTTTGTAATATTTTTTGAAGTGCCCAGCATCTTGTCATCTATCAACTAGTTGGTAATTTTTGGTCGGTGTGATCTGTCATTAGCCTCATAAAACATTCGTATTACAGTAGATATACGGTTTTCTATTCGAGAAAAATATTAAAGAGTTAGATCACCGTCGGCCACATGCAAAAAACTCTTGGGAAAAGTTCTACAGAGAATATTCCTCAGTTCAGAAATAAGCTGCGTATTTTGACTTTGCACAAGGATTAAAGAATCAGTGATGTTAAGAATGTTATGAGTTGAAATGGCTTAGGTACCCCTTGTATTTCCATTGTTCATACGGTAATTAATACGGTACTAGAGCATATGAGAAGGCAGATTAATTACCGACAGCATCACTAGGATTAAATATGCATATTATTAATCAACAGAGCTTTTCAAATTATAGATCATATATTTGTCAATGGAGGGTGCATAGAGTAATCACTTTATTAACACAAATGGGCAAGGCTCCCTTGCAATGCTTATTTTGAGCTTTTTGTAGCCTTAGCTAGGGGCACGTGAAGGTCGCATCACTACCAGAATTTGTACTGTACCAGTGTTGACATTATTCCCGAGTGTGAACTGTGGGGCACTCGGGAAACTCGGGAAGGTCCCGAGTGTAGACGTTTGTACTCGGTACACTATAAGTTTCGAGTGTAGACGTTTGTACTCGGTACACTATAAGTTTCCCGAGTGTTGACATTTTCACACTCGATAGAGATCCACGCACTCGGTAGACATTTTGGCAGGACAATTTTTGGCCGCAACGCGCACCTCCCATGTCCCCAAATCCCCCGAGTCCTAGACAAATCCCCAAATCTCTACCCGCACTCTACCGCCACCAAGGTTCCACCATTCCCCCTCAGCCCCATCCACCGCCACCAACTCCGGCAGCTCCGAGTTGAGGTCGAGGCGCGCAGCGGGAAGACGACGACGCTTCACCGCCGCTCCCCCTCAGCCCCATCCGCTGCCACCAAGGATCCATCGTGCCCCGCCACGTCCCAACCTCCGCGAGCCTCCCGGTCGTCGGATCCAGCCTCCTTGTGCCTCGCGCCGTCGGATCTGGCCGGCGCTGCACCTAGCCCCGCCTGCACGAGCCCCACTGGCAACAAGGTCGACTACACTAGCCCCGGTCACTGCCAGCGTCTCCGTCCTTGGAGGGCTCCGCCTTCGCCCTCCGCCCTCCGCGACGACTGCCTTCGCCATCTCCGCCTCACCTCCTCCTCCACCGCCGACGGTCCCGGATCTTGCCATGGAGGGCTCAAATCCATGCTCCACCGCCATGGAGGGCTCAGATCCTGCCAGGCGTGGCCCCGTCGAGCTCCAAGATGCTGCCGCTGCCCTCCCGCTTCACCATCCTGAGCACCGAGTACATGTCGCCGACGAGAGGTGGTGGCAGGTCCTCTCTCCCCTCCGATGACCCTGACATCCACGGCGAGGCTCCGCGATGATGGCAGCCCTGACGTCTTTTTCTTCATTTTTTCCCGTGTGCTTAATATTTCCCGAGTGTCAAACCGAACACTCGGGAAAAACACATTTTCCTAAGTGTTTTTGAGAAAACGGGAATAGTTTTTCCCCGACTGAATATACCCAAGTGTTCTTTACCGAGTGTAACACTCGAGAAAGTACTTTCCCGAGTGTTTTTTGTCCTTTCCTGAGTATTTTTGGCACTCGGGAAAGTTCCAAATTCTGGTAGTGCATGCAACCAAACATAGAAAAATTACATCCGAACGACCGCCTACCCAACTCATATAAAAGCTAGCAAATAAGACTTAATAGTGTGCATCTCAAAAACATCCGAATTGCTTAAAACATTGAGTATGGTTGTTTCATATTATATGATGTGCAGATAAATCAAATATATTATATGTATTAGAGCTGTTTCAGTTTAAAAGTAATACAACTATATTTCAACATAGACATTGACATATACATTGTAATAAATAGCCTTGTGTAGTTGCGCAGGAAATTTGGCTAGTTCCTTTAATAGTGTAATTCAAGTGCATAGATAAGAGATCAAGTATATTACAAACCCACATATGCATGCCATCGTATTCGTTTGTGTAAATAGCCACCATGATTTAACCTTATTGTTTTCTTACTATAATAATGTAGCATTACAAAAATAAGTTGTGTAGACACTTCTCTTTATTTTTTTCTCGATATATGGGAGCACTTCCCGATTAATTCTTGGCACTCAGAGTGAATATGGTGTCATTGATCCTACTAGATGTCTATGTTTGCATTTAAATAAATTTTGTTTCCTATACATTCACCAATGGATCATATTGACATCAGCGACATGCGATATTGTGCCCAGGAGCAACTGGCAGTGTAATTTGGCAAGCACAAGTAGCCATAATATAAAAGAGAGGACTATTAGGGTATGTTTGCGCAAGAGGGATTTGCCTTCAAATTTGCCGGAATCACTTCAAATCGAGCAATGCCCCCCCACCCCCGGAAAAAAAACACACACACAAGAGCCCTTTGCTTTGCCTTTTGAATGTCAAACTGAGTGGAGTGATAATTACCTTCATCAGACGACATTTTCGTTGATCTTGGTATTAGCACAGAGAACAACTGATATTGACGTATCCCTGAAAACCAGAACAGGCAAGGGAGCATATGTCTGTCATTGGAGAAGCTAAGGGGTGCATACATATATATAGCTCGTGTAGAATAAATTCTTTCCTTGCTGATAATAAAGTGTATACTTGCAAAAGGCCGTCGAATAGATTATTACCCTTGCTGATTAGTATAAAGTGCATACCTGCTAAAGACCATAGAATATATTATTAACCCTGTTGACACGAAAGGTCTTTGATTGAAGAAACAAAAAAAGAACCAGAAAAAAGAAGAGAACACGTGAACACGTACCAAGCTTTAATTTCTACGCGTTTTTTTTTCAATGTGCACTGGTTCTTCCTATTGCATTGGATGGGATACGATCTGATGTCTGAGCGCATGTAAAAGCGTACACGCCAACTGTCTTGTGGGATTGGGTCACGACCACAGCCACAGCAGGCCTGCACAATCGGAAGGAGCAGCATAAAATGGCGCGGGAAGCAAGGAGACTTAAGACTCTTGAGCAGCATAAAATGCCATGGGCATTATCTAAAAAAAGAAATGCCATGCGCATTAGTACTAGCATGCAGGAGGACTAGCCAGCTGCATAACTAGTACTACTAGTACTAGACTACTAGTCAATCGGGAAGCAAGAAATTAGACGAACTTGTAGCGATGAGCCATTGATCCGATCGCCGAGAGGTTAGTAGTTACGCATCATAAACGACAAGTCACTTTCCAGGCCATTCCCGGGGAGCCGTGCAGGGAGTGCTGAGGCTATCTCCAACCCACCGCCCTTTTGAATCCCTATCCTAAAATTAGGGTATCCAACTCCAAAACGGTGCTCCAACCCGCCTCCCTTCGTACTCCCCTTCGCTGTAGCAGTGACCATCCGCCCGTCCCGACTTCCCTTCGGTGAGGAGTGAACTTCACTTCCCAAATCAGCAACTGTCCGTCCCCATCGAGTTCGCGCTCGCGCTCGGAGTCTTCCTTCCTCGGCGGCGGCGGCCTCCCCTCCCCCCGATTCTGGGTGCTGCTCTTCGTTGTCGGAGCATCCAGTCAAGGTACGTCGCCTTCGAATCCTCTGTTGGTCCACCGGATCTATCCCCTCCGGTGCAGGTCCTCTTCCCTGAGCAGTGCCCCGTCCCGAGCAGGTCCGCCACCTCGAGCAGCCCCGCATCCAGAGGCACCGTGTTCACCAGATCGAAGACAAGCAGCAGATCTGGCGACCGCAGCAACCCGACGGCAAGAGACGGCAGCAGAGCGGGCGGATCCAGCCTCTCCCCGCCCATCCATTACCAGCTCGTGGTCCTCGACCAGAGCACCTCCTGAAGGTACGTTCCAGTTCATCTTCCCTTAGCCAGATCTGTTGCACCAGCAGCCGGTTCCCCTCTCAGTTTATCTCATTTTCTTCCAAGATCCGTAGCAACAGCAGCTGATTCCCCAAGCGCTAGCAACCGGTTCCCCTACCAACTGGTGTGTGCTCCTCGTGCTGGTGAGAACTGATGGTAGATTGGGGATCACTGATACAAGTCAACTCTAGCTTCTGGTGCAACTATGTAGAGGAACAAGGAATTTTCTTGTCGCAAATTAGGTAGCCATTCTAAGCAATTGGAACGCTTCCAAGCAGTGTCTCTGTAGGCTATAGACAAAAGGATCTTGATGGATTTGTTTCTTGTCCACACAATGCATTAAACTTAAAATTTCTCCAGGCTACAGCATTACTCAGTCATCAGCAGCTATCACCACAGCAGGCTAAACACATGAATTCTACAATCAATCAGTAACTTCAATTGTACATGTGACATCTTGAGAGAGACACGCTTTTGTACACTTTTAACTCATTCTGAATTGTTACATTTCACTCTGATTTCATAAAATTAACAAGGAGGCAGATAGCAACTACCAGATCAATCATTAGACAGATAAGACGGTTTGACAAACTAGACCACTATGATTTCAGCAAATACATAAGCAGACCGATAGCAAGACAAATTTAGCAAATCATAGTTAAATGTGCATTTCTTTCGTGCTTTTATCAGCGAATCAATACACTCTTGCTTATTCTATATATCTCATGATAGTGATTGCATATTCTCTTTTCATAGTGTGTATAGTGGGACATGTGTGACCGTTTGATGAGAATGTCTGAGCTTATTGAAATAGATTATACTGGGTGCTTATTTTAGGATTATCTGAGGAACTTGGGCAAATGGAACCACAGATTGGTCCTCTCTGGACAGTGCAGGATTATTTGTTAGCTAGTGTTCTAGCGATAGTTGACAAGGGCAAGTTTGCAGCTTTACTGAACAAGGGTATATTGAGTGCACTTTATTTTCTACATATCTTCCAAGTTATGCTGAACAAGTAGAAATGAGGTGAATTCTTAGTATTGTGGTACATATGATTGTTTGTTAGTATACCTGCAACCAGATTGTAGAACGCATTTCAAATATAGCTCTTTGATCAACAGGCATGGACGAGAATACGAAGGAAATTAAGGAAGGATGGGCCCGGACAATTGATGAAGTAGAAGGGATAGCGAGGTCTTTAAAGAAATTAGCTCTAGAAAACTACAAAACCGTTGTCGTGTCCATTAGCAGCTGAACTTATATTATCCTGCAACAAGTTGAGGTCCTTGCTGATGGGCTGAATCAGGTTGCGACACAGTCTACGGACATGCTTCAAAGCCTCTCAGTAGAAGAATGGAAAGACGACTTCGAACTACAACTTCTAGAACCTAGTGATTTTAGAGCAGCTGACTACGAGTCTGATGATAGTGGTAAATGTGATTACTACGATTACTGCTACGAGGAGGATATTGATCTTCTTATTACCTGTGGAGATGGTATTGTCTTCACAAATGTCGTCCATGTAGGGTATATGCCATCTGCAAGGTAGTATCCCATTGTGTAATTGTGTCCGTTGACGGTATAATTTACTTCTGGAGTCTGGCCTTCAGCTAGCCGTACAAAGAGAGGTGAGTGGTGAAGAACATTTATGTCATTGTGAGACCCTGGTAAACCAAAAAAAACGTGCCAAATCCAAAGATCTTGTGAGGCAACGGCTTCAAGAATGATTGTGGGCTCGTGCACATGGCGGTATACATACCTTGCCATGCCACAGGACAATTCTTCCACTGCCAATGCATGCAATCAATGCTCCCCAGCATTCCAGGGAAACATCTTTCCTCTCCAATAGCAAGTAACTAGCAGTGTCATTATTGTTTGGAGACCTCAAAATATTCATCTCCGAAGACTTGTACAATAGCTTTCACAAATCTTTTAAGACTCTGTATTGCGGTACTTTCTTCAATCCGGATATAATCATCCGTAGCGTCGCAGGAACTCATAGGTTAGCATCCGGAATGCTGCTGTAATCTTCTGCAGAGGTGATAACCATAGACGTCCAACACTATCTCTTTTCTGGACAAAATAGTTATCATGGCTTACTACAGCATCCACTATGCGGAGAAATAGAGAACGAGTCATCCTAAACCTGGATGAAAAACATGATTGAGTCCTACACGGGACGAACAACAAGAAAGATGAATACGAATCTATGATAACGGTTGCAAACCTGCGGTGAAAAATAGTTGGGCCATATGTAGGAGAATCTGAAAAGTAGTCTTCGTACAGTCTAAAATGACCGGCTTCTCTGTTGCGATTGATTACCGCATGTCCGAGCATTGAACCGACATGGCGTGGAACATTCTAAGCTGGTAGTGTGTCTGCGTTATGAGGGCTGTAGCAATGAACAGTTCATCGTCATCATTTGACGACGAAGAATAAAGATGGGGTGCATGCCTGAGCTTGGGTGACTCATTATGATTTCGTGGAGGTGGAGGAGGAGTGCTGCAGGAAGAAATGGAGGTGGAGGAGGACTGCTGCAGGAAGATATGGAATGCCAGGAAGAGCTAATGGCTTGGTATATATAGAGTTCAAGAATATAGCCGTTACAGATATTCCTGTTTGAAATTTGGCCGTTACAGATATAGCCGTAGGAATATAGCCGTTACAGATATAGCCGTTACAGATATAGCCGTTAGGAATATAGCCGTTGCAAATATAGCCGTTACGAATATAGCCGTTAGAAATATACCCGTTATAAATATACCCGTTAAAATTTTACCCGTTACAAATATAGCTGTTACAAATAAATCCATTGTACATATACTATTTACAAATAATATGGTAGTTATAGGATATGGATAAAATATAGGAGAGTGGAATATAGGGAGTGAGATTAGGGAAGTGGGTTGGAGGAGAAAGAAATTTAGGGAAGGGATCTTTTGGGAGTGACTTCCCAAATGGGGATTTGGGAAGTGAAATTAGGGATGTGGGTTGGAGATGGCCTGACGGAGGTTGCAGAGCACCTTGTAGGCCGGCGGGGGACAGCAGAGCACCAACAGGATTAAGGTGAAACCGGATAATTTCCAAAAAAAAACCATATCGGTATCCAGCGGAATCGGATATGGGAAAAGAAATGAGCTATCCGATCGAATATGGATTCGGATTCGGATATCTGGAACTGGATACAGTATCAGACATGGAATTACAAATAATCCACCGGATATCGGATTATCCGAAATTTTAAGCGGATATCCGACGGAGCTAAATCGGATATTATCCGATTTTTCAGCCTCCCTCCCTGCGCCTCTCTCTTGCCCCGCGTCTCTCTCACGCCACCCTCCCTCCCCAAGCAAGTTGCCGCCGCCGACCAGATCGCCCTCCTCGCGCCGGCCTACCCGCGCCGGCCTACCCGCTCTGGTCTAGCTCGCGTCACCCTCTCTCCCCGCGCCACCCTCCCTCCCTGTGCCTCTCTCTCGCCTCGCGCCTCTCTCTCACGCCGCCCTCCCTCCCCGAGCAGGTCGCCTTCCCCGCGCCGGCCTACCCGCTTCGGTCTAGCCCGCGTCGCCCTCCCCGACTGTCGACGCGGTCCCTGAGCAGGTGGTTGACCTCCATGGGCTCTAGCCATCGGAGGCAAGGGCGGTGCGCTTGGTTGACCTCCTCCAGGGAGAGGGGCCGGTCAGCGGAGCGCCGGAGGGGGGCAGGCCGGCGAGGAGGAGCACGTCATCGAGGGAGAAGGTGGCGAGGCTAGCGGGAAGGCAGAAGGTGTGGGAGCCTGGGTGTCAGAGAGAGAGGAGCGCGGATAGGGTGTGGCGGTCGGTTATGACAGCGGCCATGGAGACGGCGATGGCGTCGGAGATGGCGGCGGAGCGAAAGAGGGGCGCGAACGCGGGATCCGATAGGGCAGTGGTGACCCAGGCGGACCAGCGCGGGCAGGGCGAGAGGTGGTGGAAGGAGAGTGGCGGGATGGGGTGGGGAGGAGAGGAGGGGTACGGGGGTGGTGAGGTTGGGTCGTGGGGGGAAGGAGGATGGGGAGGAAAACGAAACTCCCTTTTAATACAATAAAGATACAATGCAATTGGTTTCAATAACAATAACATGATATCTTAATGTATCGCAATGCTATCATTCGAGCACAAAAACAATGGTGTATCACAATGCTATCATTCAACGTACTATCCGATTTTTTATCCGTTTCCGGTCCACATCCGATCCGTTTTCGTATCATATCCGATTATGAAATTATCCATATTCATATCCATATCCGAACACTATCCGATCCGCTTCCGAATCCGAGAAAAGAATATGAAATAGGATATGGTATGAGCGCTATCTGAACTGAATTCGATCTGGTTTCACCCCTAAACAGGACTAGGAGAAATCCTTGTTCGCTGGTTTGCAGAATAGAAAAACCACCCGGTTCGACTGATTTTTACCTATCCGATTACATGAACGAATGAAGGATCGTTGAGATGAACCGAACCACCCAGTTCGGTTTCTTTTGGTTTAACCACAAATCGGTCTGTTTTTTTTTACTATGGTTGAATGTTGCGTAATTGAGCATTGTGGCCTGTTTTTCTCAGTTACAGAGATGACGCACGTGCACAAACACCATAACTCACACACCACACTAACACACACACACCAACATGTCTTCTATCATATACGCCTGCAAATGTTACCGCTGAAAGCACTCGCGTGTGTAAATTATGGGCACCACAATTTAAATCTAGTCGGCCAAGTCATACCCTCATGCCTTGACCACCACACCAAGAGATGGTTCTCTTGGTGAGGCCTCTGTTGGCTTTAGGCCCAAGGATCAATCACATAAAACAGATCAGAACACACACAATCAATATATCTTGGCCAAGGCATCTCTCGTGTTCTTTTCTTTATTACTCTCAATCTTTTTTTTGTTTCTCTGTGTACATACAACCTATATTTAAAGGGGGCAGACCTCATGCAAACTAACTAGGATTAGGACTAGCAAACTGACTAGAACTAGGACTCCTAATCCAACTACAACTCCACCACTAGAACTTTGCATGTTTGGATTATTTCCAATAATCTTCCCCTAATTCAAACTTGTCAACTAATCGATTCGACTCTCTCCCTAATCTTGACTCGTTGCAACTTCACGACTTGTCGACTCAACTCAACGCATGATTCGGACTACCAGTCACGCTGTCACATCTAGCGCGATACATGCAGGCTAGACACACCATTAGCCTCATGTAGAGACATGCAGCCTCATGGAGAGATTCACCTTCACTGGTCCTCGTCCCAGTACACGCTGAGCTTGATCTTCTTGTCGAGACACGCAGATGGCCGCCAATGCCACCTTGTCATCACGCACGTGCTTCACCCTCGGTGATATAACTCACCGGACAGTTCTTCGCTCGTGACGTGCTTCAACTACAACGGAGATCCAGACACGAGAGCAATTGGACTCACACGGTCTAGACTAGAACACGCATGTATGTACACCCGCATAACGTGTACAACGCACAATTCGATAGCGGCTCGCGGCCTCGTCGTCTCCTCCACATCTCTCTTGAGGACAATCTCAATGGACCTCTCGACGCCACGCTTTGTCACCTCTGCTCCCATCGATGATGGCCTCGCCATCTAGCCTATGATAGCATGCTACCTCGCGCCTCCTCCTTGTCACCACGCCAAGCGACGATAGCCCGCCCCAAGGCGTAGAAGGGGTCGCCTACTGTGGCGTACCCAGTTTTAAGGCCGGATAAGCCCTTGTGTTTACGGTACCGTTCCCTGGATCAGTAGCCGATACCCACAAGTTAACCTGTGTATCAAAATCATACACGCACTTATTAGAATAGAATACGTAAACCGATCTTCAAGATCGACAACAATACCTTTAGCCCAACGGCTAGAAATCTTGCAGCGGAAATCAAGCGGTGATGAGCCCATCAATATGCCATTCCCAACAGGCAACTGACTGGGGTTCGCCCTAGTTATCGTGGATACTGTTGTCGCTTTCGAACGGTCACCCTTCGGTCTGGCCAAATCAACAAGCCAGGTAAGTACATTGAATGTACTCACAAGCACTCCACCAGGGAGTTTATCACGGATACATGCATGCAAGGGGATTATCAAGGAATTGGCTCTATCCTAGGTTTCATGTTGTGCGGGAAAGTAAGTTTGCATTTAAAATATACGTAAATAGATATAAAAGCAATTTTAGCAAAACATCTCGACGCAGCGAGATGAGATACCTGCTTGAATCACTCTACCCGCTACAACGGGGAGTTCATCTCTGTGCTTTCCGCTACAATGGCAAAGCATGGTATTCGCCCGGTTCCTCAGGGAGACACAGCTCGCCTCGTACTTACGGGGATACCAACGACAATCACCCGGTTCCACAGGGAGACACAGCTCGCCTCGTACTTACGGGGATGCCAACGACAATCGCCCGGTTCCACAGGGAGACACAGCTCGCCTCGTACTTACGGGGATTCTAGGGTTTGCCCGAGTCCACGGGAAACCCTTCTTCACTCTTCCTGCTACAATGGGAACTTGGCATGCTGCCCTGCGAACACGACGGTTCGCGTCCTTAAACCCATAACCCAGAAACCTTTTTGGACTTTGAAAGCCAGTCTACTTTAGTATGGCCCGACCAAGTTCGTCCATGACCGCGGACACGGCTATTCGAATAGTTTTAACCCTCTGCAGAGGTGGTACGGCTTTACCCACACGATGTAGGTCACCCTGGGCATACTGGGCCCTAGTATACTACCAGAGCTAGTACAACGAGACTCTTCGCCGGTGTGAACCCAGCCATGAACCCGTCCGAAGGACATGTCCCAACCTTACCTTGAGTCAGTCTCATCGCTACAAGGAGGTTGGTGTTCCAATTTTGTGGCGAACAATTCCTCGCTAAACCGCTGTATTTGTTCTCTTCGGGGTTACACCACCCCATCTGCACACTACTAACTGCCCACGGGTTCATGCTAGTTCAGGCCGGGTACTATGTCAAGTCCTTCCCACAAAGGACATGTGGCCGCACGGTAAGACTTGGCCAAACGGCACTTAAGATCGGTCCTTAATTGATCCGAGAAGGACTCCACACCACTCCCGTAAACGGGCAATGAGAACCACGACGGGCCTTACCTCGCTCTTTAACAAACTCCCTACATTCACCCTTCATTACCGACCCGGATCAAAAATTTCTCCCTTTTCCGCTCGGTTTCACAAAACCATTTCCGGTAAAACATACCAACCCATGGCTATGCTACCTCATACACCTTTGGACATGACGGTCCGTTCACAAAAGTCACCACATGAAATATGAGGTGTTGATACTTTCCTTTTTAAACCCTAACTTTTTCTACGGCAGGGCTAAGCATGTATATAAGTATATATAATCTACTTTAAGTTTTCCAATAATATTTCCGGAATACATAGTCCTTAGGGTTACAAGGAACTCAGGGTCGGACTAGGGTTTTCTACACATCGGTATAACTGTGCTACATAAAATAACGATAATAAAACATAGCATGCATGTTTCGTAAACAACATAACATTTTGTAAATCTAGGTTACAACATGTTCAAGGGCGGAGGGCTTGCCTGGCGTTATCGGCCGAATCGATCGCAACCTTGATATAACAACATCGGGGATCCTGCACGTGCGTACCGCCACGTCGTAACTACACGTCGAGAAAAACAGCGAATCACCAACGGTGCGAGGAGGAACCATTCAAGAACTAAAATACACTCATGCAAAATTTAGAACCATGCACTGACCTCAGAAGGGTGTTAGGGTTTTCGAAACTCTTTTGTTATTATTAGGGTGTAAAAGGTTTCGAAACAAATATATATTGAACTAACATGGCATGATGCATTTTATTGCGACAAAGGCTTAACCAAGTTAATCATGCTAAAGGAATACTCATATATAACATACTCATAAGTAAAGCGATTCTAAACTTGACATTTAACTAATTGCAAGAATTATGAAATTGGTGACATTAGATAGATTTTAATTTTTGGGGTGAACACAAGATTAAGGACGGAGTCGACGGAGCGGCAAAACGGTGATGTGGCGAAGAGCGACGGGCGTCGTGGCAGAGAAGGGTGGCACGACAGAAGCTTATCACAGCGGGGAGCGGCCTGTCGCGGCGGACCAACGACTTGTCGCTCGCGGCAGTCCATGGGCTGCCGTGGCAAAAGAAACAGGCAGCAGTAGCTGCCGTGGCAGAAATGTGGCAGCGGCAACAGCTGCCATGGGCTGCCGCGGCAGAGAAAACTAGCTGTGGCAGCTGCCACGGTCTGTCGTGGCGAGAAAATGTTGCCGCGGTAGAGACGAAAGAGTGGCACGGTAACGGGCGACTGCCGCGGTGGGAAAATACTTGCCGCGGCAGAGAAAAGGAGTTGCCGTGGTGGAATTTGGCTGCCGCGGTGAGACGGGGAGTTGCCGCGGTGCTGCCGCGGCGGGGGAAAATTGCCGCCGCGAGCTGCCGCGGCAGGGAAAAGGCAGCTACGGCAGGGTTGGCAATGCGGCAGGCAAATGGCTGCCGCGGCAGAGGGTTGTTACCACGGGGAACGAAGGAGGGCGGCCGAGGCTTGACTGAGGTAGCTAAATACCTGCTCTACTAGCTCCTGGACTCATGCCAATAACCAACTAAACTGCTAACACTTGACCATGCATGCACCTGACCGATTCACTCGGCCTCACTCCAAATACAACTAGTATGCAACGACTAGATAACTTGCCATGGCTGAAACACGCAGCTAACCAACTAACAAACTCAACGGGGCTTTGACTAGCTCTAGCATGCACACGCGTGCACTAGCACAACTAACTTGGCCACTAAACACATGCTCATGTAGCCACTCTCAAGGTCCAACTCAACTTCGCGTCCGTGCCTCAACTCTCAACTGACTCAACGCCTTTGGAGCTAGTCTCTCGGTTCACCAACGTGCTATTCCTCCCGTTCTATCAGCTGCATGCATTGGCTAAACCAAATCACTAATAAACATACTAAGAGATCTAGTAAACCATGCACACAAGCACTCATCTCTGAGCTAGCTGCTGATCCGGTGGCCGCGCCATGTCGCCAACTCCAAGCATGCAAATAACTAGAAAACAGCTGGCTACTAATGCAACTCTAAAGCAAAAATGCCATGCAAAACAAATAAACTATGAACTAATTATCTAGACCACAAGGTTTAATTCCAACATAGAGGAGATTAGAGGGAGGAGAGGGAAACTCGAGGCAGCTGGGTTGGAGCAGGTTGAGAGCTCGAGTTGGTGTCCATGGGTGGAAGATGTGCACAGCTCGGGTAGTCTTACAGGACTCCAACTGAACCAAGTGAAGAGGAGCTAGAGGGGAAACGGAAAGGTGTGGTGGAGCTGGTTGGAGAGCTCGAGCTGGAGGTAGGAAGGAGGAGAAGGGGAAGGTGGCGCCGCGGCAGGGACAAAAGCTTGCCGCGGCAGCATTTGGTGTGCAACGGCAGAGAACCAGGGCTGCGGCAGGGAGGGGAAACAGCTCGGGAAGACAAAGAACTTGAGCAGGCACTACTGCATATAGAAGCCATCTCGCGAGTGACGAGCACGAAAAAAACACGTCACTGGTAAACGAAAATTTACCAGTGGCGGGCGTCAATTGTCACGTGTCACTAGTAATTTTTTACCAGTGACGGGCACGTATTAAGGCGCGTCACTGATAATGTAGCAATTACCAGTGGCGGGCTCACATGCGTGCTCGTCACTGGCATGTTGTACTCCAGTGACGTGCACATCTGGAGCGCCCGTCACCGGTAAACTTTCGCGCCAAACTTGCTACGGCCGCCTCCGGGCCGGGTTTCCAGTGGCTGGCGCACGGTTCGTTCGCCACTGGTATGTGATTTAGCAGTGGCGGGCTCTTAATTGTTCCCATCACTGGTAATCTGGCCTATAAAAAGCATCAACGAGCTCGCTGCTGGCCAGTCCTACCTCCACTGGCCAGTAGCAAGCTCGTCGGTGCCTGCACGTCCGCTGCCGCCGTCCGCGCCCCTGGTACTGATTCTGCCCTCCAAAAACTTCCCCCACCTCCCCTCCCTAGCTCTCTCTCTACCTCCTAAATCTAGCTACTAGAGCTAGCTAGATTGATCATGATCATCACTAGCTCCCCCAAACCTCTCCCCTCTCATGAGTTGTAGTGTCTCAATTGCTGCTTTTGTTTCAACTTGACCACAGCTGAGATTAATTAGCACACATTATGCATGATACTGGAGTAATTAACAAGTTTTGATCTGTCTCTGCCAGATAGAGCTAGCTTTTCTAGGAGCAGTGGATTGGTCCAGGACTTCTGAGCTTTGTAATGGGTAATTATTGTCTCAATTAATATTCTACTTCCATATACTGTTGTGTGCAAAGCACCAAAACAAAGAAACAATAAAAAGAACGCAAAGGAGATTAGTCTGGAGTGAAAAAGGCAATGAATTTTTGTGTGTAATTCTGTTTCTTATGCACTGAGGCAGAATCACGCTTCTTCATGTGTAATTCTGTTGATTTTGTATACATATATATAGAAATGTTTGTGTTATGACATTGATCGTATGAGATGAAAAATGAAATGTGTAATGCTACGACATCGATCGTACGAGATGAATATTGGTGGAATGGTTTGTGATCGGCCATCGAGCATCATTTTGACAAATTTGTTCATATATTGCTTGTGGTACCGGCCATCGAGCCGAGGCAACGTTTCTGTTGCTCTTTGTCAACACTTGAGTTGTCAACGTTTTGTCAAAATGTTGCTTTGTCATGTTTTGTCAACGTTCGATATACTCGAATTTAGTTATTTTTAGCAAAGGTCATGCCAAAATTTTCTATGGGTTGGTACTAATTAATTTTTGTATATTTTAGGGATCGAACGACCGATGGATCGAAGTTGGATGTATGACGCGATCGGAACACACAGAGTTTCTATATGTCTTTGAATGAGTTCTTTGATTTTGCCGAGCGAGATATGGTGCGAAAGGGTGCCACGAAGATATGCTGTCCGTGTCGTGATTACAAAAACTTGAAGATGTACGAAAGGAAATCTGGTTTTTTGCACATGCACCTGGTGCGATGGGGTTTCATGGCAGGTTATACACGGTGGAGAAGTCACGGTGAGGAGGACGAGGTTGTTGCCGATGAAGGGTTAGACGAAGAAGCAGGACTTGGAGAGCCGGAAGTAGAACGGATGGATTACGAAGATGCCGGAGGACATGAAGAGGCCGAAACGGATACGCGAAGCACGGGGGACAATTTGGCCGGAATGGTCCAGGACCCTCATGTGCAAGAGCAGGTTGTGAAAGAGAGGAATAACGATAGTGCGGCTCGTAGAGAGGTTGCCAAGTTGGAGACACTGGTGAAAGACTTGGAAACTCCCTTGTATCCCGGTTGCAATCCCGAGTACACCCGCCTCTCAGTCACGCTCGAACTTCTAAGACTCAAGGCACTCCACAACAGCACAGACACAAGCCTCGATGAGACATTGGAGTATCTTGCAAAAGTTCTGCCGGAGGGGAACGTGTTGCCTCGTGGTTGCGATGAGGCCAAGAAGGTTGTGTGCCCTCTTGAATTGGAGGTGACGAGATACCACGCGTGTCCGAATGACTGCATCATATATCGGAACCAGTACGCGGAGCTAACCAAGTGTCCCGAGTGCAAAGCATCCCGATTCAAGCGGGGAAAGAACTACCAACCAGATGGTGAGAACGAAGTGAAGAGCGGTGCTCCTGCAAAGGTTGTATGGTACCTTCCACTCATTCCCCGTTTGAAGCGTCTATTCGCAAACAAGAAGGAGGCAAAGCTCATGCGTTGGCACGATGAGAGGGCAAGGAAAGATGACGCCGTGCTGAGACACCCTGCGGATGGTTGCCAGTGGAAAGCAATCGACGACCAATACCCCGAATTCGGAGGAGAGCCGAGGAATATCAGAATTGGAATGAGTACGGACGGACTCAATCCTTTTGGAAAAATGAGCAGCAGGCACAGCACTTGGCCCGTGGTCGTATGGATGTACAACCTCCCTCCGTGGCTCTGCATGAAGCGGAAGTATCTACACCTGTCTATGCTAATTCAAGGGCCACAGCAACTAGGGAACGATCTGAACGTGTATCACCAACTACTGAAGGAGGAGCTAGATACACTCTGGGCTGAACCAGGGGTCCGGGTCTGGGACGCTCACGAAGGAGACTATTTCAATATGAGAGCTATGATGATCACAACGGTGCAAGACTATCCCGCTTACGGATATCAATCCGGCCAGGTTTGCCACGGATACCAAGGATGTGTTAAGTGCATGGAAGATACAACAAGTCGTCACCTGCCGGGCTCTCATAAAATCGTGTACATGGGCCACCGAAGATGGCTTCAACGGGACGACCCGTCGAGACAAGAAAAAGAAAAGTTCGACAATACGGTTGAGACCCGAGGACCGCCACGTCAGAGGAGTGGGGAAGAAATCTATGAGATGTTGAACTCTTGGGGCCAGTGCCCTGAGGCGGGAAAGAAGCAGAAGAAGGTAAAGCCGCTGGGAGGCGTATGGAAAACGAAATCTGTATTCTGGGACTTGCCTTACTGGCCTTTTCTCGAGACGCGCCACTGCATAGATGTCATGCATATTGAGAAAAATGTATGTGAGAGTGTCCTCGGTCTCTTGCTCCACATGGCAGACAAGACAAAAGATGGGCCGAAGGCACGAGCTGACTACGAGGAACTGGGGATAAGACGAGAGCTGTGGGCCAACGAGGAGAAGACCAAGTTGGGCAGAAATGTTACAAAGATCAAGACGGACTGTCCCTGCCGCTTGTTACACTCTAAGTACAGATGAGCTCGATAAAATCTTCAAGTGCCTCGAAGGTGTGAAAGTAACTTCCGGCTACTCGGCAAACATACGGAGATTTCTAGACATGCAGAACTACAAGCTAATCGGTATGAAGTCTCATGACTGTCACGTGATGATCACGCAGATACTTCCAGTTGCAATTAGAGGGCTAATGGAGCCATGGATCCGCAAGACACTGCTTGACCTCTATAACTTTTTCGACATTATCTCTCAGAAGTCCATCAGTAAGAAGCGTTGCCGGAGACTGCAGGCGGAGATCATTGTCATACTATGCGAGCTTGAGATGTACTTTCCGCCCGCATTCTTCGACGTCATGGTTCATCTCATGATCCATATCGTCCCGGAGATCATCGACCTAGGTCTGTTATTCCTACACAACATATACCCGTTGGAAAGGTTCAATGGGGTCGTCAAGCGATACGTTCGTAACAGGTCTCATCCGGATGGGAGCATCGTCCAGGGCTTTCTCACCGAGGAGAACGTCGAGTTTTGCACGGATTACATGAGAGTCGACAAACTTATAGGCGTGCCTATTAATCGGCACATTGGCAGGCTCGATGGCGTAGGTCACCGACGTGGAAAGAAGGATCTACATGTGCACAGTGATGTACCGAACCGATCAGACGACTACGTCAGAGCGCACACAGTAGTGTTACAGCACCTGTTAGTGGTCCGGCCTTACGTTATTCAGCACATGGCAATGTTAAAAACAAAGCATGGCACAAGAAAGACCGAAGCGGCTCTCATGAAAGAGCATAACGCTACGTTTCGCGAGGTGGCTAAAAAACTACTTTGACGAACATAGCTTCTCAAAAGATGATGACGTAGCACGGACGGTGTTCCACGTGGCACAGGGACCCCTGATGAATGTCGGGACATACCAAGCATACGATATCAATGGAGACACATTCTATACAGAGGCACAAGACCAGAAAAGTGTGTACCAGAACTCTGGGGTGACGATGGAGGCCCTAACCGGTAAGAAAAAGGACAGATACTACGGTAGGCTCGAAGAGATTTGGGAACTTGACTACACCGTGTCCAAGATCCCCATGTTCCGGGTAAGATGGGTGAAGAATGTCGAAACCGAAGACTATTTCACTACCATGGTCATACCGAAAGCAGCTCCTATTGAGACAGTAAATGTGAAAGCGATCAGTGCCAAAAATGAGCCGTTGGTATTAGCTAAACAAGTGGCCCAATGCTTCTACATAACCGACCCGACGAGGCCAAGCCGTCATGTCATGAGGAGGGGCAAAATGAGTATCGTTGGAATCGATGGTGTCGTTGACGAAGAGGACTATGACCAATTTGACGACCCGGATACGGAGGAAGACAATGACGGTGGTAACATTCAGCCACGGCCCAGCAGAAGGAGCAGAACTACATGTCCCGCCGTGCGTCCCTTCAAAAGACGAAGTCACTCCGAGGGGCTAACCTATATCAGGAAGAAGACCAAGACTACCGTTGAGAAGAGTGTCGAAGAGTGAGAAGATTGTCAAAGAATGTCGTAAGTTAAGTTAATTAATGATGTAACTTAAGTATGTGCTACTATTAAGAAAATGGTGTATGATATCTAGAGATGTTTCAGTTTCAAAGCAATGTATAGCTCACTTTTGTGAAATTGTTTGAAATTTTAAACACAGGCTCTTCAGGTCATATGATGACACCGTACCAAATTGATGTATATAACAATCATGCTTTTATGTTAATTCTATGCATGTTGCTCAATGCAGTCATACTCTTTTGTGGAAGTTAAATGTTGGTTTTTTTTGGGGTGATAATAGTTACACGTAGTATTTCTGCACTGACTTGAGCCCTATTTCGAGCGAGAATTTACACTTCCAACCTGCCGTTTCAAATCAAACAATCTGGGTCTCTTTCATGTTGTACATTCTCCTTGATCTGACCAGTACATATATAACATCAATATTATTAAAAAAAGTAATAGCACTGGCTGTAACTTAATTATTTTTCGCGATATATGTCAATATAATTTGTGCTAACTAAATATGAAATCAAATATCTTGTTCGCAAATAAGAATTTCAAATAATTGAAAAAAATACCCAAGACATCTATCGCATATATACTATAGATTACTGACTACCTATGTCTTAGGTCTCATGTACATATATGCATCACATATAATGGCATGTATATATGGATTCCAAGAAACTATCCCTAGCTAACTTACCAGTGACGAGCCCTCTGTGTCACCCGTCGCTGGTGAAAACATATCAGTGACGATCTCTCGGGCTGGCCCGT
Organism: Stipa capillata; assembly: GCA_019208055.1. NCBI lineage: Eukaryota > Viridiplantae > Streptophyta > Magnoliopsida > Poales > Poaceae > Stipa > Stipa capillata. Next base: position 52,417 of record JAGXJF010003259.1, on the reverse strand, counting down.
CACTGGTATATCTCTTACCAGTGACGAGCACCATTTCTCGCCCGTCATTGGTATCTCTTATCAGTGACGAGCGCCCTTTCTGGCCCGTCACTGGTAACGCGTACATATAAACCCCTCGCGCGGGACTTGGGAGAAATATTCCCCAAATCCCGCGCCCGCCCTAATTCCCCAAATCGACCCGCCCTCGCGCGACCGACGCCGCCAGCCACCGCCGCTCCTCGCCGGACGCCGCCCTCGCCGCCTCCCTCGCCGGACGCCACCCTCACCGCCTCCCTCACCGGACGCAGCCCTCGCCGCCTCCCTCGCCGGCCGGACGCCACCCTCGCCACCCCACGCCACCCACCCTGGGACTTGCCTGCTTCCTCCGAAGCCTTCGCCCGCCTCTCCCCCCTCCTGCCCAAGGTATTTTCGGCCTGCGATTGCTACTTACAAGATGTGCTCGCGTGATTGGGATTAAAGGAGTGATTATGCTTGAACCTTACATTGATATAAGAGTGATAGAGGAAAAGATTTGGGCATCTCGTATTATGTCTTTTTGTTTGTGTCTTGGCTGCTTAATGCTATGGTTGATCGTTCTGGATTGCTTGGCTTAGTAGTGGTAAATGGAAACTCTAGATCATTGTTGCAAAGCAACTTTTACTGTATGGTGATGCAGTACAAGCCTTGAGTAATTGCATATTTGTGCAAATGAGGTTCACTATTGAAGTTCATGTCAAACCAGGTCCCTTCTGTTTTGATGCTTAATTGGTACTTGATAGTGTTGGACTCTGTGCGTAGGAGTTTAGTTCCATTCTGTGCATATTAAAGTTTTGAAACTAGATTAGTTTTGGAGCAGCTACAAATTATGTTCCAGCACAAAGAACAAATGTGTAGTCTGTACAATGTTTGAGTATTGTGGTACCGGCCATCGAGCCGAGGCAACATTAGTTGCTAAATGTTTATTTTTTCAGGGATAATGAGTTGTCAACGTTATGTCAAAATGTTGCTTCATCAACGTTTTGTCAACGTTCGACACTCAATTTTAGTTAATTTTAGCAAAGGTCATGCTGAAATTTTCAATTTTCATTGTATGTATGGTATATTCGTGTCATTGTTGTTCATTGTCATGCTCAGTTATATGCTTTTGTTTAACAAGATTCCATTTAGTTCGAAAATGGCCGGAACTACTCCCTCTTCGTCGCGGACACCAACGGATGCCCCGGCGTCATCCCGAGATATCGAGGGGCGTGCGGAAGCTCCCCGGGACGACCCTGCTGCTGGGGATAACAACGAGTACGATTCGTCCCACGATGAGTCGGACGAAGAGTCTGGACGTGCAAAAGAGTCCGGCGGTGCTGAAGACGCGACTGATCGTGACGAAGGGACCCGCCGTGAATACGAGATCGGTATTGAAGAAGAACAGGCGGACGGGGCTCCACCAGCCAAGCGAAAAAGGCGGCTCGCGCCTAGGAGACCTAACAAGTTGAGTACCGATACCTTCGTAATCACTCGAGTGGATGATTTGGGTAAACCTGCCAGTCCTTTAAAAGTTGCACGGGGTACCCGAATGCCGTAGGCTGCATCCTGCGTGAAACCGTGAAGATCACAACCCCCGATATAAGGACGAGAGAAACTGAGCATCTTCGAACTCTCCTCCTGGACAGGCTATTCAGCAGGTATTCCGTCCCGGAGGCCAACAAAAATAGAGTCGCAACGAAAGCCCTGAGCATGATGTCCAAATCCTTGAATACCTGGCGATACCATGCCAATAAAATAAAGGATAAGATTTTGAGACCGTGATAAAGCCAAAATGGCCTACGATAGATGAGGCGGATTGGACTGAGTTCATTCAAACTCGCTCCGGCGATGAATTCAAGAAGTTGAGTGATTGGGGGAAGGACATGCGGGGGAAGATCGTGGGTGACCACAGACTCGGCAGCCGTGGTTACCAAGGGAAGAGGCCAAAATGGGACAAGGAGGATGCAAGGTTCATTGCCGCTGGGAAAGAACCCCCTTTCTCAGACATCCAGCAAGGGCGCGAAAAGGATTTTGTGAGGGCCCGCGCAAAATTTGACCCTGCGACGGGGGAACCGATCTTCACGCACGAGAAAATGAAGGACGTGCACGAAGAACTGGTAACCTCTGAACCCATTTTACTTTATTTGTCCCACGTAGATTATTTTCTGAAAAGGTACGTTTCTAAATGGTTCATGTTGCTTGCAGAAAAAGCTAAGCCAGTAACCCGAGAGCTCACAAGACTCTGTCGATAGCGATAGGTGGCAAGACCCTATCAACAAGGCTCTTGGGAAGCCGGAGACTCGTGGCCGCGTGATGGGGGTCGGGTATGGGGCTCGATGGGCTGATTATTGTCCCCAAACCCGTGAGGTTGCCCGCGAGAGGAGGAAAGCCAAGCAAGATAAAGAATTCGATGCACGAGTGGAGGCGACGATGAAATGTATATTAGGGCCTATATATGAGCAACTACAACGTCCACCCATGCATCCTTGCACGCAGCCGCCGCCCTTTAATCTGGATACCCAGCCGCCGCCAGTCGTCACTGCTGCAAGGAGTAGCAGCCCATCTGTATCGGGCATTGGCCCCGGGTCGCCAAATTCAATCGACGGCCTAACGGTAGCGTCGTCGGCTCAACAAATCGTACCGGTGTCGTATAGATTTCGTTGTTTGGACTCTAACATGGGCGACGTGTATATATGTTTCGCAGGTAATAACTCCGTGCCATCTTCAGACCCAAGTGCTCGGCTCGATGGTGACGGTCGCATACGGTCGAGTCCACGCAATAACGCCAGAAAACAGGATGCACTTGTCGATTTACCACCAAACTTGGCGAGGGTGGAGTTGACTAAGGTGGTCGGCACCTTTGAGGACTTGGTTTTGAATGACCCCCCTGAAGAGGGATATGCAAAACTAGGAGCCTGCAAGGGGTTTTTTCTTAGGTGGCCGAAGGACGCGATAAAGTTGATTGAGACCTCCAATCGTCCAACACCGTCGCCGAGCCACACCCACAGTCCATCAGCAAGACCATCTCCTTTGGGTCTTTGCGCACCTCTATCCTATAGGGATCTGGAGATGGAGGATGCCGAGGAGGGCGCGGAGCATGGCATGCCTCGTGACGAAGAGGCACGAGAATTTGTAGATACGCCGCCACCCCAGCATGACGAGCAAGCCTAGACGAAGTTGACTCCTAAAACACTCATGGGTGCAGCCAAAGAAGCGATGGCCGGTCAGAGGGCTGTATCTCTGGACACGCAGCGTACGAGGAAAAAAGGGTCGAAGAAGACACATGCTAGCATCGGTACTTACGATAGACAGGGTGATGCGAGGTTGAAAAAATCCTTAACCTACCCAGCATCTTCCCAATCAGGACAGCGAGCAACGGGTCGTGAATGGCGGGCCTATCATGTCCCGGGTCACCCCATGGTACCAAGGGATGAGTTCGACGTCCTCCCGAACAAACTGAAGATTCTGCATGAGAACGTTCGACAGCTGAAATTAGGACCCAATGAAACTAATGTCTCATATTACACGACGAACGTGCCAGAGGGTTTCCATTTCGTCGAGCAGTATCCCACGGACAAGTTCTATCTGGACTTGCGGAGATCTTCGCCCTGTTCAACCTTTATCGGCTCGAAGCATCCTTCGTCAGGCTATGGGCGCTGCACTAGCCAGAGAGACCAGACACCTAAAGATTCTCGATGTTGGAATAGCAGATCCATATCACTTGCACGAGAACAACGTTCGCTCCCAACAAGGTAGAGAGATTATGAAAGAATACCTCGTGAGTGCGCTGATAGCGCATAAGGGCAAGGAATACCTACTCGTGCCCTACAATCCATTGTAAGTCCTTCTCTACTTTGTGCTTTCGTAAATTTCTCTTTCGCTTGTGCACCTAGCCAACTTCGTGGGTTCATATTGGTTTGTTCACATGTTTGTGCAGCGACCACTGGATCCTCTTAGTGCTAGTGCCGAAGGAAAGCAAGGCTTATTACTATGATTCCATGAAAAGGGTGAAGAAAAACTACACCCTACTCAAGAAAGTTCTAGATGACGCTCTCTTCGACTTTGCACACAAGGGAGGAACTATGGTCAAAAAAAGTGGTGGTCCACGCTTCAAACACGTGACTGATTTCTGTTGCAGACAGCAGCCGGAGAATAGTGTGACGTGTGGCTACTACGTCTGCTCCCACATGGACGAATTTATACGGGCGCGAAACACGTTTTGCAAACCTGACGACTTATGCAAGTGGAGTAATAACCTCGAGCACAAGCCGTACGACTGGAAGCAAGAGTTCGCACGCCTCCAGAATGCGTTTGCGAATATCATCAACAAGGATGTCATCTCGGATACCGGGCTTTTCTACGCCGGCAATGACCCGAGGGAGGAACATGCCGCTCGCATCAGAGCAGCGAGTTCGCAAAATCCCGACCCAAGAAGACGCACTCGCCTACATGCAGCTAGGCCCTAGAGGAGGGAAAAATGCGTGAAGATAGGCCCTAGAGGAGGGAAAAACATTGCATATGTATTGTGTTTGTGGTCGTGTATTCCCAAACTGGTCTACTTTATACGATTGTGGACATATCTACGTATTGGCACTTGTTATTTTCGTACTCGGTTTGAAACATCTAATTATATATCGAGAATATATTGTGTTTGTGGTTTCAAGTTGCATGGATATATACTGTGATATATGTGTGCCGTCACTGAATATTAATTGCTGATTGCACATATAAATATAATTATTAATACAATTTTGAATTGGGCCTGCTCATATAAATACAATTTTGAATTGGGCCTGCTCATAACAGCAGTGACGTGCGGCCCCGAGAGATCGTCACTGCTGTAGAGCTTATCAGTGACAGGCTGCAACTCCCGCACGTCACTGGTAAATATATCACCAGTGGCGGGCTCACATACGCGCCCGTCACTGATAAATAGATCACCAGTGACGAGCGGATAGCCCGTCACTGGTAACCACTTACCAGTGGCGGATCACCAATGGCGGGCCGGCCCGCTCGTCACTACTGGGCTTTTTTGGCCCGTCACTGGTTGGCTTTTCTGCAGTAGTGAGGAGTGGGTCTTGAAGCTAGGGGAAGGAGTTCTGCTGGTTGATGGGAAAGAAAGGAAGCTTGAGGGGAGTTTGGCTGGTTCTTGGGAGCAGCTTGCTGGTGCTGTTGTTGTGTGCGCAGGAGAAGAGAAGGGCAAGGGGGCGTGTTGGGGAGAAATGGGGCGTAGCTTGCTGTGGCAGGGTTGAAGAATTAGAGGTTGGCTGCTATAGGGGAGGAAGAGGTGGCGCATGGAACTAGTGGCAAGGAAAGCACTGCACGGCAGGTCTGCCCTTGGGCAGTTGACACGGTTTCAAGGGTGGCAGGGCTGGCAGGATAGGAGTAAAAGAAATTGGTATGGTTGGCAGGGAAGAGAGGGAAGAGGGGGTGCAATACCTGCCGAGTGAGACCTGAGAGGACTTAAAGGAGGAGGTGAGAAAGTTGAGAACTCAGCTGTTTGGGTGCTGGACTGGGCAGTAGAGTATTGAGAGAGGGAAGGGGAGAGTTAAGGGAAGTCAATGGGTAGCTCACTTGTACTTTAGCTGCAGGAAAACAGGTTGCCACTTGCTGTGAGTGGAGAATGGGTGGTGTTGCATGTCGTGCTTGAGGAGAGAGCAAAGGAAAAGGAGTGGGGAGTAGGGGCTGCTGTGGTAGTACTCTGCTGTTGAGCAAAAGAAAAAGGAGGATGGGATGGGGGAGTGGACTGCTGTAGATGCATGTAAAAAGGAAGCATGAAGCAGGGACATGCATGGCAGTAAAAAGAAATAGCTGCTGCTGTGGGAGGTGCGGCAGTGAGGGTGTTGGAGAGCAGGAGCTGCTGGTGTTAAAGAAATACATTTGGGCAACACATGGGAGAGGGCTGCTCAGCTTTAGGGAAAAATATTGGGCTTGGCTGCCATGTGCTGTGCTTGGTTTGCTTTGGGGAAATGGGCAAGGGAGGAAAGGACAGGGAGAAAAGGAATTGGGATCATGTAGATGGGGAGTTAGAGTTATTGAGAAAGCTGGGAAAATATCTCAGTGCTCGGCTGCTAAGGGCTTGGTGAAATTAGAGAGCAGAGCAGCTTAGAGTCAAGAACTCGGACGCATAGGGTTACGGGTTAGATTGAGGTTTAACTCATTACTAGGATGGAGAAAAGGTGGCATAGGTCCCGGGGAGGATACCTACTCATATACATGCACAAGGATTGACATAACACTTGTGTCCGAGTGAGGGATGAGTATGGCGAACGGTAAATAGGGTTTTGACTTTAGTAAAAGGATAAACGGGTAAATGGGCAAATGGTTATTTGGTAGAAATGTAATAGGTTAGATATTTATCTCCCGGCATGGTGACTTGGTAGAGGTGAGAAAATATTTGATTGACATGTGTAAATAGAGGGAGGGATACCATGGTAGTTATGGTTTTACCGAGAAAATACAAGTTAGGGGGGGGGTGGAGTGTATGTGTATATATACACTTGGAATTTTCAGCGTATATAGGGTTTATATTTGGATGGAATGGGCATGCGATGTTACGATGGGTTGGAGTTGAATGCTGCCACTGAGATATGCATCTGTATATGCATGGGGTTGTGGCAGAGCCGAACGATGAATTAGGGTTTTGACCCGTTGCTCGGAAGGGATGGATCAGGGTTTTGCGTATGTGCACATACATAAAAGCAGTATATTTTTGCACATGCTCGCGATAGGTCATATCGAAGTTGGTGGCAAAAGATTAGGTCATTTGGAAAAGATTTAAGATATGTACATGTTTCAATTTCGCAGAAGTACCGTGTGGGGCACTTAGCGGCAGGTGAGAGTTTAGGTTGCACCGACGAGGAGGGAGGGAAAGGGGATGCCGAAGGTGTATTCGTGGCGAGGTTGCAAGGTGTTTAGCCGCGTAGGGAGACAAAGGATAGGGCAGGGTTTGCATTCCTTGCCGAACAGAGTTCTGACAAAGCAGAGATCAAAGGAAACAAGAACAGAGGGGAAGGGTTTTGGCTGTCACACTTTAGGGTTTTAACAGAGGCATGATTTGTTTAAAAGTTTTAATTTGGTGGATTTTAATCAGCATTATTATCAAAAGTTTTTATTGGCCCTAATTTTCAGGTTTCAGAAAATTGAGGTGTTACACCTACCCTGGGGCAAGCATATGTTCTACAACCTTGCTCTGATGCCAATTGTTGGCTTTAGGCCCAAGGATCGATCACATAAAACATATCATGAACACACACAATCAAAATATCTTGGCCAAGGCACCTCTTGTGTTTTTTTCTTTGCTTAGATAGTGCATCGTCCTCGGGTACTGTCCGATCGTGAAGGTACATGCGGATGGATTCTATCCATGAATCCCCAGGATTGAGGGGAGCTATGAGTCGTCCACAGGTTCGTTAGAAGCTATGGACGGCGTCGAAATTCTTTCTACAAAGGTCTCGGGTGGACATAGAGATCGTGAGGATGCCAGGCGGGCAAGACTATCTGCTCGGTAGTTATCCTTCATTAGGATATACCGTATTTCGAGACCAATGAATTTCTTCTCCAGCTTCCTCACCTCTGCTAGCTAAGCTGCCATGTTCTGGTCAGAGGTCTAGTATTCCTTGGACACCTGCTTTGCCACCAGCTGTGAGTCCCCACTCACGAGTAGGTGACAGATACCAAGTGCGGAAGCGACTCGGAGACCGGCCAGCAAAAGCCCTGGCGCACTCGGTTCTAAAGAGATTTGTGTCGCCATCCGAGTCCTCATCAGGAGTGTAGTTTCCAAGATCTACACAACCGGTCATCGGCCCCAGATCTGTCGGGCGAGTGAAGTCATCATAGAAGCCTTGATCCGAGAAGCCGATACGTTGAGTGAAGCTTGTCGAACATCCTGCCGACTCCAACACTGTCTCGAAGGAATTGACCGGAGGGATCCCACGATCAGCGCTATCTGTCGACGATTGGTAAACCGCCGATCTTACGATAGTCATGAGACAGAGAATTTGTTGTAGGGTAGGGACCCCTAGGGCCTTAGCCGAGTAGTGCTAGAAGATAGGGGACTCTCTTTTATATAGGTTCGGGCCTCCCTCAGGATAATAACCCTACGTCCTGTTGGTATATATTGAATATAGAGTAGCTTACAAGGGAATATGTCAGTGTCTAGCCTAAATGGGATCTAAACCTTAGTCGGAGTCTAATCCGAGTAGATCCACGAGACTCGACTCCTTCGAGGTGGCGGGTCTTCTCGTGGGAATCACTGGGGCTCTTTTGGTCCGGTGGCTCTTAAATGCTTCTGTCGAGTTGTAGTACCTGAAAGACTTGTCCTCCCCTATAAGGCTGCTGGTCCTTATATAGGGGGATTCTCCAAGTCGTATCGGGCATGGAGTCATCTTCGAGTTGGACTCTGGCTTCCTTCAACATAGGGATCGACTTCCTAGTTTAAGGGGTATCCTTCCTCCATACGGGGGGGTTACCTTATTTCCTAGAATCCTTAGCGGATACGTATCCTGCTTCGAGAATCCAAGGAATTGTATACGGATACCTCCTCATATACGGGATACTATACTAATCATCACCATGCTCCTTGAACATGTCCCAAGTGACTTGTTCACGTCTGGAGTGTGTGCTGCGAATGCCTTCCCACCATGCTGCGGCAGGGCCATGTAGGTATTGCGGGGTGAAAAGTACTTTCTCCCTATCATCGCAGCGAGCCACATCTAACTTTCGCTCGATGACGAGCAGCCAGTCATCGGCATCCAGTGGTTCGGTTGAGTGGGAGAAAACGGGGGGCGAAGTCCGTTGAAACTCCGACAGCTTGTTACCTCGCTTTTCCAGAGTCTAGTTTTGTAATAGCTGTATCAAAGCTGCTTGGGTGGCTTGACAACTTTGTCCCAGCATTCTAAACATTTCGGCTGTAGTTGGCTCGGTAGGAGGTTGAGGTGGCAGAGGGTGTCTTGACTCGGCACAGTTGTGCTCCTGTTCCCTTGGTGCTTTCGAGGTGGTACGTGATGCTCTTGGGCACGACACTGAGCGTTGAGAGCTTGATGCCACTTTCGAGTGTCCTGGGCTGGCGGGTTCCTGATCATTCGCGGAGAAACCAGCTTTCGGCATGGGTGCAACTTGGTTGTCAAAATGGCGACTCTTGCTCATCTTGATTCTGTAATAAACCTGTTGAGTGCTATCAGATGCGGTACCCTTGCAGCAGTAGGTGAGAGGGAAAGGCAGGGTTTCGGTGTAGCACAAGAACGAATCAAACAATGCACGGCAGCGCTGTTTTGGTTGGGGACAACCCACCAAGATGCAAATAAAACTGCGCGAAAACCAAACACAATACATATATATAGGTGCCTAGGGGCACTTAGCACACACATACAGACATTGTGCCTGAGGCATGGGGCTATGCCCAGGTACAAACAATACTATAATAGAGCACATAATATACTAGCTATAGGAAGGTGGCTACTCCACACTTCATACGTCTAATCCACTTGGTTTACATCCAAGTGGGCGGGCTGGGTTGGAATAACTCCGTCACAGATATCTCTGTTCTCGGAAGGAATGGGATTGTTTTGAGGGATGGTGGGAGCATTCCTATGGCGATGCTCGGCACAGGTGGATGCAGTGTAAGCTGCAAACAGGTCAAGGTATTCGGCCAGCAGGGAAGGACGGTGGCTGCCGCCGAGGTTTGTGGGGATCCCAAGTAGGGGTGGATCTTCTGGTACAGGGGCACGAACAGAAGTTGCCAAAGAATTGTTGGCCAGAAATTGGGAGTGCATCAGCGAGATGGCTCTTCGGGACTGGATGAGAGAATCTGCGAGCTAGGTGAACATATCGTTCTGAGCGATGAGGTAGCGGGTGAGATGGACTACTGCCACATCCTGTTCCTACTGTGTGCTGGCGAACACTGCGTCTTCTCCTGGAGCACGGCTAGGGTAGAAAAGGAAAGCTCGCGGTTCATACTCAGAACCATGTAGCGAAGACAGGAAATAGCTTCCCAGGTGGTCATTTGGATGGCCATACTGGGAGATGGCATGGTTCTTCCGGCGAAGTGGTAGGTGGCGATATTGTTGGCGCCGGCTTGATAGATGTGGACGTCGACCCAAAAACCCATTGGCGGTGTCGACGGTCTCTTCTTGGTAGATGTCGTATTCTGGGTGTTGGGTTGCTCCGAGCGCTTGCTGGGCTACGGTCCATAGGATATCTGTGAATCCAATAAGGTTTGTGGTGGTAGTTTCATCGTAGAGGGTGCCACGAGGCATGGCGCAACTGGGGAAGAAGAAGGGCACGACAAGAATTGGGCTAGAAGAGGGTTACTCTACTTTGGAGACAAGGCGTATATTGCATGGTGGGTGTGTCACAACGGTGGCACTGGAAGGGTTTATATAGCCGGCTCGTGGCAGGGAGGTAACCAGAGGTAACTCGGGTTCGAGTGGGGTGAAAGGTTGAGTTACCCTAGGATTAGACAGATGCCAGTCGTCTTTATTGGTTGACGACTTTCGGGGAAGGTAGACAAGATTTGACGGGAGATGTCAAGGCAGGGATAAGAAACAGGGTTTCACTTTTACTACATAGGCCGTAGAGGCTATTTTATTCAAACAAGTGTGAGTACGATATAGCGCCTATAGCGATGGTGTACTTCACACGGCATACATGTATAGTACACATATTAAGGACTGTAATCCTTCACATAACATACTAAAGCGTTCTACTAGGCTTTATGCTGGGTCATACGGTCCGTGTCGCTAAACGACAATGAGCCCAAGTAACCTAGCATAGGGGTTCTAGTCCAAGACATTCACGTTACTTGTAGGTTCCACTTCTTCCTGGTCTTCCGCTTGCCCGGCATCGGTGTTGCCTCTGTATTTAGGATTTTCCTGGCCTCTTGCGTGATTCACTCCCTCGGAAATTGGCTCAAGTGTGCGCTGTCGCGGCACAAGTCTGGTCGTGTCTCTTGACGATTGCCATCTACAGGATTTTGAAGGGGGTAAGTTTAGAAAGATGTCCCACATATGTTCAGAGGTATTACCAGGATAAGGAGAAGAAACACTAGAAATGATGAGAAGAATAGAATTCAAGCTTATGTCAATAGCTTATCTTAAGAAAATAATTTTTATACCCTAAGTCCTATCTAACGGCCATGCTAACTAGGGTTTACCTACAGTCAATATGGCTCTGATACCAAGCTGTGGCGTACCTGGTTTTTAGGCCGAATAAACCCCCGTGTTTACTGTACTAATCCTATGATTAGTGGCTAGTACACACAAGTTATTTGATAACATAGTCATACAATTTCAGGTTCATTACACAAATAACCATTAAGGTCTTTATTTGTACAAACCAGGCCTATCAGTCGAAGTAAAACTGCAGCGGAAAGATACAAGTGGTAGATTGCCCATCAATATGCCGAACCACAGGCAACTGACTAGGGTAACGCCCTATGCCTCATAGTCACTGTCGGTATCCTTGGAATGGTACTCCTCCTCCTCCTCATCTGGCCAAATCAACAAGCCAGGTGAGTACATTGAATGTACTTGCAAGCTCTCCTTCAGGGAGAATAATGTGGATATATGCATGCACAGTTGCATCAAGAAAAGGCTCTAACCTATGTCTCATGTTGTGCGGAAAAATAAGTTTTCATTCAAAGTAATTAACTAGATTCTGAAAACAATTTTCAAAACAAACTTAGCTCTGCCGAACTGCGATAACATAACATGTTATCGTATCATTATAGCTCTGGCCGTCCCTTACAAGCATGGCGTATTACCCCTAATGGAAAGTGGGGCCTATGTCACATAGACCGACGTTTCCTTCGCTCTTACTCCTCCCACCTCTCACGGGGTACTCTCAAGTCACCCTGCAAGCACATCATGCATGTGTCCTTAATCCCATATCCCATTTTGGTTTTCGAAAACCTCATCTAAGCAGTGTGTGGCCTTGCCAAGTTGTGTCCATAACAGAGGACACGGTTAGAATAGATTTTAACACTCTGTAGAGGTTGTACGGTTTTACCCACAAGATTTAAGTCCCCCTTGTTGCCGAACATTAATGGGTACACTTCACGAGGTGTACTGGCAGAGTTATTACAACGAGACCTTTCGCCCATTTTCATACTAGAGCTGGACCCGCTAGATGAATTACCCAAATTTGCGTCCCGCAAACCAAAAGAGAGACTCATCATCTTTGTGTCGAATCACTCCCTACGTAGCTACAGTGGAGGTCCTCTAGAGATAATCATCCATTTAGTCACCATACTTCTTACTGCCCATGGGTCCAGACACTAGCACTCGATGAGTTAATAAGCCAAGCCTTTCCCATATAGGACATGTGGACGTACGAGGTGAACCTAGTTTAGCGGCACTTAGGTTCGGTCCTTAACTGATCCGAGAAAGACTTCACACCCACCCGAGTCACACAGTTCAAAGGAGCCACGCTGGGCTATATCCTGAAATGAGTCACTCCTGCATACACCTTCTTCATTTCTAACCCGAATCCAAAACATCTCGGTTTTGTTTTTGGTTTTATAAAACCTTTTTCGGAAACATCCCAACCCACAAACATTGCTGTCCCTTCAAACACAATCAGACACTATGGCCCATCCCAAGTCCTCCTCATATGAGATTTTCGGGGATTCTTTTCTTTTTGCGAAAACCTAGTTTTGCTATGGCGGAGCTAAGCCATATATATATATATATATATATATAATATATATATATATATATATATATATATATATATATATATATATATATATATATATATATATATATATATATATATATGCTATCCCTAGGTTTCTGATATTTTCCTCGGAATATGTAGTCCTTAGGGTGACAAGGAAATAGGGTCGGGGCTAGGGTTTCTACCACATAGGTTATAACTATAGCTACATAAGTTACTGTTTTCTAACATATAGCGTGCATGTTTTGCAACCAAAATAATTATTTCACAAACATGAGATTCAACATGATCAAAGAAGGAGGAGCTTGCCTGGCGAGTCCTAGTTTTGGTCTCGGGATGGAGATGATTCAAGATCCTCCTGACGCGTGTACCGGACTCCGTCAACTACACGGTAAAAGCGTCGAATAAACAGTATGCATCGCAACCCAGATAAGAACCAAACAAACATGCCATGACTGCTAAATGCGCGAGAGATGATGAATTATGTGTCTCGCATTTTGAGTTGTGATTTGCTGAGCTAGGGCATTTAGGGTTTTCGAAGGAACATACTCATATTAGCTTCTAGGGTTTTGGGGGTGCTGTTAATTTCCTCGTGATCAAAGTACATAAGATATTAGAAATGAAGATAAGTTGGAGATATCTTGGTATGATTCTGGACTTATCTAGGTTTTTAGCTAGTTCGTATTTCACATGAAATGATGTGTAAATGATATAAGGAATAGCTTATTCGCCAAGTTGTATTCACGATGATTGGGTTCTTTGGTTCTCCTAAGTCACAGAGATTCTAAAGTATCTCAGAATAATTTTATTGCCAGGTTGTTGATATCCTGGAATTCAACCTCAGTACCTAAGTTTAATTCCAATGCTTATGACTATACTTTACATCGCATGCCTCCTATAGTTTTATGAAGAAAATTTCTTTGATTAGTGACTTGAGGTTGAGACCAGAGGATATATCTTGACAATGGTGTATACTACAGGTGGAGAAGCTTTTGAAATTTATTTTTGAACAACCTTTATAATTGAAAGTATTAAACGTTTCATGCAATACTTTGTTCTTCACTATTTCAATATAAATAGATTTTGATTTTGAAAATCCATCTGAACCAAAAGTTTCTAAATATTTTTAAGTGCCCAGAACCAGAAAAAGAGTTTGAAAACTAGTCTAGAACGTACTGAACTGGCCGAACCGAGAAGAACCGGCCCTAGAAAATTAGAAAACTGGCTCCCGGCAGAATTTACGCTTTTAATGCACTTTAAATGTGCTTTCGGACACAGAAGGCAGGAATCCCTTGGGGCGCGGCCACTTAAACGGTCGGTGGGCCTGACCGGTGTGAACGGCCCACCTGTTTATGGCCAGCCTGGGTGGCTTACCGCTTTGGGGCTCTGCACCGAGGCAGCCCCACCCGTCAGCTGGACAGGGCAGCGTCGGCGCTCGAGAGAGCTCCGGCGAGGGCGGAGGCGGCTAACTCCGGCGGTGATTTGGGGCTATGGGCTACGGTGGAGGCTTTATGAAATTAAAAGGGGGGAATACTCAGTGAGGAATGGGAAATGTCATGGGAGGGGTGGTTCGGTTCGGGTAGCTTTGTGTTGCCCGAATTGGTCCGGTTAGTGGCGAGGGAGCACTTGAACTGAGAGGAGGAAGAAGGGGTCCAGAGGGGCAATGAGTGATGGCTGGGGCGAGAGGGGAGGTAGGGGAGTTGGGCTAGGAGAAATGGAAGGTTAGGGATGCCCTTATATAGGCGGTGCGAGGGGCATGGGCGAAAGCGGCCGCTGTGCTCAACCGGCTTGATGACGTGACGGCGCAAGAGGTAATGGTGATGGTGCGGTTGATGCAGGAGGGCAAGGGGGAGTGCGCGGCATGCGGCAAAGCCTAGGGCGGTGGAGGACCAATGAGCGATGCACTAATGCCAGCGAGCAGCGCACGCTTGCCACTATGCGCGCTTGTACTGGCGACGGGAGGGCGCAGAGGAGGAGTACGGGCAGTGCGGTGCTAGATGGGTCGCGGGGGATGCCGTGGCACTCGAGGGCGTGAGGGGTGGCGATGGCATCAACGGACGGCACAGCATTGCTGCTTGTGCGCGTCCAGCGCGTGCACTGTGCATGTCTCGTGCGCGTCCAGCGCGTGCACAACGTGGCATGGGCGCGCTCTGGCGTGGCATGGCATGCACAGCTGTGTCAACTCATGCCAGGGGACTGGTGTTTACGTGTTTGTGGTACACAGCGAGGTGCACTGAAAGCCAGAGGGGAAATGGAGTTTGGAGTGTTTGTATGGATGCCAATGTCGGCATGGCTGGGCATTTGGGTTAGATAGAGTAAAGAGGAGATTTTACTGGGGAGGATAAAGGTGGAAATGGGCTTCTAAGATTGTCTAGAGCTTACAGGAATTTTTTGGGGCTGGTCCAAAGATATTAGGTCATGATGTCATACTAAAAGAGTTTTAGTGCATAACTGTTTGATAGCTGGCATTCAAAATTTTGAACTAATAGTGGCCCATGTTTTTGTATATTTGGGTTTCTAGGAACATGTAGATCATTGTAGAAATTTATGGGAATTTTCTGGATTTTATTTGCTAGGGTTGTGGTACAATGGTCAAATTAGCTCCAATTTCCAATTTGCATGTGTTCAAAAATAGTTGAACTGGACCCCACTATATTATTTCATATTTGGGTGAAGATTAATATTATATGCCTCCTGGAATTTTTGTAGAATTTTTGGAGAGGTGGAAGCACATGTGATATAGCTTTTAGGGTTAGTGACCAAAGGAAATTATTAGCTGTATTAGGGTTAAGGGTAGGGTTTTAGGACTTCGAGGTCAGGGAGGGCATATATGGAGCATTAGGGTTTAGGTAGGGTTATGTCACCCTAGTTCGAGTCATTTGATCATAAGTTGCTTTTTAGGGTCTTGCCGTTTTGTCGAGGGGGAAGACATTAGGGTTAGCATATATGGCGTGTATGTCGAGTAGGGCTTTGGGAGAATGGTGGCATATATGCCTTTCTAGGAGTTGCATAAATGTTGATCACTTTTCTTAGGGCATCAGGTCATTTGCTGATTTTTTTTTAGGGTTCTGTTGATTTGCCGGGAAGAGATATTAGGGTTAGCACATATACATGTATACGTGTATATGTCGGGTTGGGTTTTGGTTCTGAATGCAAATGCACCCTATGTTATGACATGCTCCAAGAACACCGAGAAAATCCAAATGGCGAAAAAGAAGGTATCGTCGCAGGTCGCATATATGCGTATACGTGACCGTGCTAGGGTTTGGTTTGGGTGTGCTTCAACGGTAACTTTAGTTGATAGCACTTAAGTGGTTTTAGTAACGTGAAAGTTTTTGTAAGCCCTAATTTTGGGTTTTGAAAAATCGGGATGTGACATTACCAGTGCCCAATATGTCAGATCACTGACTGGGTGATCAGTAGCAAGACCCGCAGAAGGATCGCGAGACTGATGGTTTATGCTCGAAAGGACACTAAGGCCAGCAAGGAGATGATCTTTATCACCCACCGTTCTTCCAACCTCGAGGCCCTATGGGAAGTCTGTCGACTTGCCCTTAAGCATTACATGAAGCTACATTGGGGAGTGATGAAGGATTCACCGTACCGCTACTACCCTTGCTCCAATCCAAGTAGGACTCGAGCCACTTTTTCCAACACTGACTATGAAGAGGATCCAACTATCTTAGAGATAGCCAAGTTGATTGAAGCCCAGGAGAATAACGCTCACATCACCAATGCTACCATGGATGAGCTGTACGATCGCATTCATGATTCGCAAAGTCAAGTGGAGTACTACGAGGTCAAGAATGAAGACCTCCAGGCCAGACTTGATGGACTCCATCATCCTCCTCGATGCACTGGGAACAAAAGGAAGTATTTGGCCCAGTTCAAGACAATCAACAAGGAAGACGAAGCACCTTCAATTTGGAGTCCAAGTCCAGCTCATATTCTTGATGAGCGCATTCCTGGAGATACCGCAGCCAATCCTATCATCGTCAGTTCAGATGAAGAAGAAGACCCTGAAGAGATCGAGTTTTGAGGACTAGGTTTTGGCGTAGGTTTATGTTGGGACTCACTTGTTCGAGTTGTGTCTTGTGCCTCAATACGTGCATTTGAATTCAAACGCAATTCACATAATGCACATTTTTAGGGGATCTCACTTTATATCATAGGATCCAAACAACACTCTTTATATCCAAAATCGAAGCTTTAATCGGGTTGTCATAAATCACCAAAAATGAAACATTGAAAGTGCATTTTGGCCCCTTAAGTGGGTTTTGATGATTAATGACAAAATGATTAAGGGACTAATGTGTGCATCAAGTGTGATCAAGTGTTTTAATCCCAAAAGCAATGCTAAAACCAGCGTTGGCGACCCCTAAAAAAGTTCTAAGGAAAGACGGCTTGAAGAAACAAAGATTAAGGATAATTTTCTAGCTCTTTTTTAGTGGTTCAAGGAATCACATTGAGTTTTGGGAAAACCATACTATTAAGCGGGGCCTAAATCTAAAAGCTGGTGAGAGTGCCTTGCTAATGTTCAGTTAGGAATCAATTTCTAAATCTAAATAGGCCTTTGAAATCTCTTCATACACACTTCTTCTGGAAATGTCGGAACATCTGAGTTTGACGTCGGAACATCCGAGTTTCACTTCGAGTTTCCTTCCTGTCTGTTCTTCTAGATGTCGGAACATCCGAGATTTTTCGGACCTCGAAGTTCCGTTCCTGGAAATGCCTAAGTCCTTTTACCTTGAAAGTCGGAGCCCTCGGAGATTCCCCGAAACCTCCAAGAACTTTCTCTAGACTTATCTTTTGAAATCTCAGAATGCCTGAGTCCGATGTCAGAACCTCCGAGAATGAGCTATGTCCATCCTCTGTTGAGGATCCTTAAAATCTCAAAAGGTCCGAGTGCGATATCGGAACCGCCAACGTTGGCTTCTATCCGCTGTGCTTTGAAAGTTGAAACCTCTGAGTTTGTGTCAGAAGTTCCGAGATATATTTCTGGACAGTCAAAATAGTCGTTGCTTTCAAATATCGAAACCTCTGAGTTCCATCTCGAAAGTTCCGAGTTCTTCCGATTTTGCGCTAACGACTATTTTTGAGAGGTTGGCTATATATACCCCCAAGCCTCTTTTCTCAAAAGAACTTTTGCAAATCTATTCATCTACTCTCCTGAGTACTACTCCACCTTTCTTCAATCCAAAATTGTCATCCTTGTAAGGAAATCTTTGAGCGAGAGAGAGAGAGAGATTGAGCCATAGTTGAGCATCAAGCAAGAGTTCATCTCCAAGCTGAACTATTGAAGCCTATTACTCTTGAAATTGACGTCTCCTAGACGGCTAGGAGTTGCTTGAGAGCCCTCGAGGATTGTAAATAGCCCCAAGAAGTTTGTGAGGGTTTGAAGCTCGCTTACCACAAGGTGAAGAGCTGCCGTAAGAGAAGCAAAGCTTCGTATCGACAAGCTTCTTGAGGAAAGAGAACGCTTCAGTGCTGTCTTTGATCGTAGGATCAAGTTTCCTCAACGGAGACGTAGAGCTTCTTCAAAGGCTCGAACTTCGACAATAATTCTTGTGTCTCCCGTATGGTTGTTTCCTTACAATTCTCGATACTTGTTTTGATTACTAGAATCCTAGGCTTTGCTTATGACTACTTAGTGTTATAGAGACACTTGTGTAGAAATCAGTTTTGAGATTAGTTTTGTTAATCTCCTATTCACCTCCTCTAGTCGATAGGCTAGATCCTTTCAACAATTGTTGACTTGCTAATACAAAATCACCTGAAAACTAGCTTCAGTCCCAGTCAACTCTTCTCACATTTGGATATTGCAGACAATTTCATGCTCTGTCGAGCTCATATTTCTCCTACCGTCTAACACTGTCCTCTTTTCTTTGAGTCTAGCAAGGCAAACACATTCTGATGAAATAGCACCCGCTGCTCAACAAGGGTTCGCGGTCCCTTGGATGTTGGGGAATGCTAGTGAGGGGGTAGTGTCTCGGCATTGGGCATTGGGTGGCAGCTGAGGGTGGCATTGCACCTCATCAATGGAATGTTGGGTTAAGTTAGGCGGTCATGTTTTCTCACAAAAAACAGTTAGGTGATAGTGGAGGAGAGGCGATGGTGATAGAGGGGTGCGGACCTCACCGGAGAAGATATATAGAGGGAAAAGGAGCGCCACAAGAAGAGCGGCTTGCACCGTGTCGAGGTGGAGGTAGGTACCATCTCGAGCACACGACTATGACGGTTGGATGGACGTAGAGTTAGGGGTAAGCTTAGATTGGTAAACGTGTTATTTTTGCGCCATAGAAAGCTCCTTAATGCAATGTCTATTATACGTGGTAGAAGAAATTGCCATCTGAAGGTCTCAAGTTTGGTAGTCCCCTTGCATATGACAACATCTAAATCTATGCCCCTCATGCATCTGTTCTAGCATAGTACTCGTTGTGGTGCACGGTGAAGCCGTGCACTGCAATCGCATGCCTCGATCTATTTTCCATCACATGCCTCGAACAAAAAGAGAAATAGTTGGAGAGAGAGAACCAAGTTCGATCGCTGAATATTATAGCCTTATTATAAATGGGCGGACGGCAGAGTGGAGCAGCCGCACGCACATGTGAGGCAACAGTGGTGCTGTGGCTTCTGCCCTTGCTTTCGAGCGAATAGAATACACGCATGGCGCCACAGCTAGCTCATGGGAAAAAAAGGGCTTGGTTTTGTCGAAGCTAGCGCGCATAAATATATTGCACCGGAGGGAGCCAACAGGCAGGAGCTAGCGACAGGAACAAAAATACCTACTACGTACTACTGCTGCTGGCCTAGCTTTGTGTTGGGGGGTGGGCATGCATGAGGATCCTCTACATGTTGCAAACTAGTAGTAATTCATGTGCGATGATGAACTATACAGATGATGTGTATATCTGGTGATGTTCTCAAGAGCTAGAACGAGTATATTTTAGACCTTTTCGATGACTTGTGGTTTAGCTACATACACACAAGTAACAGTTTAAACATCACAAAATTTATCAATTTGTCAATTTATTGTGCACTATGTGTCTACGCAAGTACAGGCCAATAAGCAATTAAAGGCTTCCACGATGTAGTTGATATAAATTTTGCAAGTCACCGCCACATCACCTATGCTGAATTTCCTTCTTTCCTTTACTTCTTTTAGTGCATATCACAATGTGGGATCGGCAAAACTAAATAGAATAGCAACAAGTGTTCGAGCACATGACTTCGTCCACGTGCCGTTGCATGCGCATGTTCACATCTGTTCAACAAAGTCCTATTCTAGTCTCCTACTCTACGAAAGCTGATTTTGTGAACATAGGTTCATATGAACCCCTTTGTGAGTTTACAGTTGTATATAAAAAAATCAAGAAAAATATTAGTAGTACAAAGTGTTAATTTAGGCACAGCGTTCAAAAATTCACAAAGAAAGTAGAATCATATGTGTAATATACAAAAGAAAAACAAGAGATATTAAGTTATACAATAAAGAGATGTTCTTTTCTTTTGTATTTTTACACGTTACACATATGATTATACTTTTCTAATAATTTTATACATGTAAATTAATATTTTGTAGTACCATAAATTTTTTGAGAATGTTTATATTAGACTTTCCTTTACAATAAGTCTAATTTATCCCTAATCTCTCGACAAAGCCTGAAACACACACCCCTCTCTCCTAATTTCAGATAGCGAATATATGGCTTGAGGATTCTCCGGATACAAGACTGCGAGTCTATATGTACTTGGTGTAATCCTTGAGGTTTTCTAAATTGACCCTCGTGTCAATGTTGCTCCGACGTCGATCGGCCCATCAAACTGCCAACGTCTGCCTCTCGTTAGCGTGTAAATTTTGCTCAGATAGAGGATCCATTTCTCTTGGAACGGGTGTTGCAGCAAGACAAGAGAGACAAGTGAGTCACGAGGGATGACCGAGAATCAAGGCACACGTACGTACACATGATGATGCGTGCCACATATGGACATAGGAATCTTTGTTTCTTTGGCTCTGGCGAATGCACAGCGTGGGTCATGCGTGCATGCATGGCCAAATGCACTTCTTTAATACACGCCCTGTGCACGGAAAGCCAGACGTTTGCATTGCTAAAACTCTGGCACCTTTAAACGAACTTAGGCACCTTTTGGTTAATTTGATGACAAAAGTTTGATATGTACGTACGTATGTTGTTACCATTGGCTCTCTCGTTCGTTTCTTTGTAACGCTAAAATTTAACTTAATTGGTTGGCTACAAACCAAACGAGCCCGTCCATACTTCACCACCCACACGTGGCCACAGGAATCCGCACATGATCTGTCGTATCATAATTTTATCAATGTAGACTCTTTTGTACAACTTATCATTTTTTCCTTTCTGCTAAGCTCGCTCTACCTCTTCTTTTATCTTTTCTGTTCTTTTCGTGAGTGACAGGAGGAGATGATCAGTCATTCAGGATTAGCATCCCCTAGTGACAAAGATACATATAAAGTGAATTTGGTAAATATATATTGTACTTCAATGTACACCCTAATTCTGGCTACCTAGGATCTCAACAAATGCACCACTCGTCATTGACATTTTTATGTCTTTGTTTTTCCGTAGACGACGTGTAGACCTGACCAAAGTATGTCAAATAATTTTTTGTAATGACATCGATCGTTATTGACAATAAGTAACCCTTGAGCTGTTCCATGATTTGGTGACTATGTCACTATCAACCGGTTTAGATATAACATTCACAAGCTGAAGATGCCACGCAGCTAGCAGTGTAATAAAGCTGCTAGCAACACCACATGTGATCCATATATAGTCGTGTCTTCATACTGCCTAGGATGCCTGACTGTTTCTCATGTGAATTGACACTAAGTTGCATATGTTGCCAGACACTTGGATTTGCCTTGCCTATGTTGATAGAGCAGCATAAGTAGGACTAAGCTAGGATGGTCCCCAAGTAATACCCTACTTGCCTTTGGCTTGTCAGCTGAAATGGCATCAACAATGCTGTAGCCTTTTTCTTGTCATTCTTCAGCCAGATCAGATACAACAATGCTAATTCTGCTTCTCGGCAGTATTATGTCCCCCCACCCCACAAGCTGTTCCTGATTCATAGCATTTGACTTGACTCAAATGGAAGCATTCCACCTCTTCATCACTAACAAGAAATCACAAAATGATCTTCTGAAATGGAAAACACACAAGGAGCTGATACATCGTATCTATGATCTCGGATTCAAACAGTGATCACCTCCTTCAGAAGAAAGAAAACAAAAGTATTGGACAAGTGCAGGCAAAGAAAAATACCAAACATCCCCAGTGATAAGGTTTTGGGATCATATAGTATCTTCAAAGAATACAGATCACTACTTTCTTTCGAAAGGCATGGGATAAAATCCAATCATTACAACAAGCGAACAGCTCTAAGCTGATCTTAACTTTGCGAGTACATGTGCAAATATTTATTGACTGTTTTGCCCTTTGTTGACAGGGGCAACTACCATATCCCTTGCAGAATTATTCTGCTCTAGCCTACCACAGTTCACCAGCATTCCGAGCCTTTCAGTACTTCTACATAAAATGTGGGTTTTGGTGTGGTTGGGAGAGAGAGGGGGGAGGGGGGGCCTAGGAGCTCATGATACCGTTTTATGTCTCAATTAATTCACCCCGTGCATTTATGGGCCAAGTTGTGAACATATTTTCCCTGCCAACACATTCTGCTGGTGCTTACATATGATTTGGCCGACAATAATAGGGTACGGTGTGTTTATCTCCAATCTAAAGTAAGGTCTCTTTCTTACAGGACCACCAAGGTCAACCTTTTAAGAACCCGAGATAAATGGGATCTCAGCCAGTGAAGTAGGAAGGGGTAGAGGGAGATTTTGAGCAGCCAGATAACAGATGATACCAGCTACATAACCTGCAAGGGCAAAGCCACTCACCTGCAAGCACAGCAAGTATCATGTCAACAACCAATCTGAACTCAGAGGTGTATAAACCATTGTAATGTGGACAGTTGGGCACACATCACTTGGAATAGAATATATGTGTATTCTGCAGGCCTACATCGTTTAGTTGCCTACAGTTGCTACTGGAGACAAGTATAATGGCATAACACGCTACTTGGAATAATGACATGGTGCTAATTTGACACTAGACTTGTAAATTGTTGATGTATAATCTATAACGTTGCATGTGAAAAAAAAATAGAAGATCAAGGTAAAGAAGTAAACACTTGAGGAATGCCAAACTAATATAGTGTTAGATGAATTACTAGAATACGATGTGCATCACTTTAGCGAAACAATTCAACTGAAAGTGCCATTGTCATGCGCATACATGGCAGGTTAATTGGGCCCAAGCAAGTGATGCAAGGGGCAGCAGCATTATTTATATCTATTGCTGTTTGGTTGTTTTATTCAATCTTATCTCTAAGTTGGTTAGCTAGATTTGTTAGGGCCGGCTCCTATAAGAGCATTCGGCAGGGCACATGGCAAATGAGCTATTGTCGGACATGAACTAGGTTCAAGAACTCATTAACTTGTGTAGATTGGGTATCGTTAACAAAATATACTTAGTTAATGAACCCTCACTAGCTTGTCGGATGTTCTGGATACTCCTTTTTTTAGTTTAACTGTGAAAAGACTGTTTTAGCTGGCAAACTTTACAATCCAATTCTCTCCCCCTCCATGTGGTTATCTTGATCTTTCCACAACCTACTCAACCTCCACATTCCCCCCTCATGTGTAGGTTACATCAACCCGTTTAGGCTACCAGGCTTCAACTGTAATGATCCTTATATCATTAAGGGTAAATACTGGTGGGAAGATAGCCGAGATGGCTCGGCTGGTTGAGGCCGAGAGGGGACTACAGATGAGGAAGACTTTTCTTTATTCCTCCAAGCCAAAAGATTACAAGAGACTCCCTTTAAATTGACTAGACGTGACTTGACCCTAAGAAAGAACCCCTATTCAGATCATCATCCGAATCACACCTTCCCTGAGACGGCACGAACTCTTACTCTTTCCTAATCCTCTTACTAAGACATAAAGCATGGACTTCTTGCATTCCACCTTTCCTTGCTCAATACAGATGTGGATTGCAAGCTCTTTACTTGTGCACGTGCAGACCAATGTCCGGCTGTGACCTTTGGCTCTGATTACCATACTTCCATGCACCAACCAAAGTGGGCAATACTCATATTTAACAAAAAATGATTTACTTCTACATCTGGGACATTGATAAGGACTCACATTGTTCACTAAACAAAGATATGCTGTAAGCATACTGAACTTTGGTTTAGAACCTAGGAAAATGTGTGTGTTCCACCCTTCAACTATTACCTAAGTGCACATTACATCATTGAACTCTAAGACTGAACAAATCTAACCCTCAACTCTCAAAACCACAGAGAATATCCCCCTCACACCATTCTAAATCGGTTTTGACCATCCCAAAGCGGTTTTAGACGACGTGGCGCCTCTATGTCGGCCACATCATCTAAAAAGTTAGATAAAAGGAGTCAAATACTTCAAAATTTCGAAAAAAATAATCAAAATAAATAAAATTATTTTCCCCTTATTTAGAAATTCGAAAGAAAAATCCAACTTCTTCAATTTTTTTAAAACATTTTGATTTTTCCCTCGAATTTCCTCTCAACTCTTTTCCCACATTTTCTCAAAATTTTCAAAATAAAAAATGGTCAACTTTCTAATTTTAAACTTTTTTATTTTGAAAATCAGGTAAAATGATTTTTTTTAAAGAATCTCATGGTGTTTCTGAATCTTTTCCTAGCATTTTAGATGGCGTAGGAGTGATGTAGCAGACTCTAAACTGCTTTGAAATTGAAATGGTCAAAATTGCTTTAGAATGGTTCGGTAATTTGCTCGGTATTAAGAATTAAGCGTTAGATTTGTCCGGCTTCAAAGTTTAGTGGTGTAATGTGTACTCAGACAATAGTTGAGGGGTGAAAAATATATTTTATCTCTAAGTAACTAATACAAGCACAATAGTTGAGGGGTTAAAAAATATTTTATCTCTAAGTAACTAATACAAGCACAATCTTGTCCCAAATTAATTACCAAAAATATGTTTAAGACCCATAAATTTTTTTCCTAACTTAGAGTACCAAAGCAAAACCTCTAGGCCCTCTTTGGACTGTAGGAACTTAATTTGAAGGATTGGAATCCTATAGAAAAAATTCATATGTGGCCCTTTGGAACAAAGGAAAATGAGCTTGTAGAAATTCCTATGGAATGGCTCAATCTCTAGGAATTTGGAGGAATTCTAACATGATCTTAACCTCATGAAAAATTTCCTTTGTGCCTTGCATGCACCTCCTCTCCAAATCCTATAAAGCTCATGTGGAGCATCGAGAGCCATTTTTGGAAAATCATGTGTATTTGTTTTCGGTAGGATTTAATAATCCATGAAATCTCAATCGTATGTTTTTCCTATTCCTGCGTTTTCAGAATCATGCATTCCAAGAAGCCCTAAACTAAGCTGCAATTCGAAATAAAAGTTTTGTTCTCAACCCTACCTAAAAAGTATTGAAAGAAACAATATTAAAAAAATGGATTGGACCCAACAGTTTGACAGGTAAATATCAGGAAGTGCACTTAATGCACCTAGCTAACATCATACAAGTTTCCTTTTCTATAAAAGGACTGTACTGTTATTATGTTGTTTCATATCTCCTCTTAATAGTTGAATAAGAGAAAAGTTTACCTTACGAAAATACCAAAAAAAATCCACCTTTTCCATTCCCATAAAAGCTACTCCTGCTGCAGAGCCAATGATAAGCATTGAACCACCAGTACCAGCACAGAATGCAACAAGCTGCCAAAAGTCCGAATCTTGAGGATATGAAGTCAGGTCATACATTCCCATGGTTGCAGCAACAAGTGGAACATTGTCTATAATTGCAGATGCTACACCAATGACACTTGCAATAAGGTCAGCATTTGGAATATTGGCATCAAGATAGTTCGCTAACTGCCTCAAAATCCCTGCAGATTCCAAGCTAGTGCGAAAGGACAGAAAGAACAAAATTAACTATTAGCAAATTAAAACCATCTAACTGGCAATGAACAAGACTGCAAATACCAGAACAAGTGCCGCAATTTTCAATACACTAACTCCATAACATGGTACACCAAAAAAATTGACAGAAAAAGGTATACCAATTTATAAGCATAGGAACAAATTGACAGTATTGTAATAATAGCTAGAGGCTCTCTCCATATCCTAGACAGGTCTAACTTTCAAATATCCAATTCCTACTAACCAGCTCCCTCCCTTTGTGTTAGAATTCTTCCCTAGATCATTTTTTAGATGTCCTAGCAAGCCTGGCAAGTTATGGGGAGTGTTTTATTTTTTGACTTGTTTTTGAAAACAACTTAGCATCGTCATGGGACCAGCCAAGGCGCCAAGGAGGGTACAAGTGCCAGTACGGCTTGCGAATGGCAGAGTGATGTCTAACTTGTGCAGGGAGTCGGCACGTTAGTTTACAACATATTCTTTCTCTCATCTACATATCCCTTTGGTAGCAAGGTTGTTGCATATCTTGTCTATTAGTTCAGATTGCTAGTCATTAGGAGGATTAAGCAATACAGAACGGAAAATTGCCCCAAAGGTGCTTAGAACCTCAAGCATGGTGGTACGGTACTAGCCCAGTCACGTGCCCGAGGGCAAGTATTCTGCTCGTTATCCCCTCCGTTCATGACCTGAAACCCACTCTGACATCCTACCGAGCATGTAACGGGGAGGTTGTTCCCTAAAGGGATCCTCAGAAAGATCCACAGTACCAGCCATGCCGAATTGCCCATTGTAGGAAAAGCACAAAAAGTAATGGAGATAAATAAGGAACCAAATTAACTATCTACATTACGTTAGAACATCATTATCCGGTTCGATTGACAACTATAACACATGTAGTGGTTTGTATACCACCAAATGAACAAGTAAAAAAAAATCACTACCCAATGTTTTACATCTGGAGTACAAAGAATGAAATAAATGAATATTAACAATGCTATCAGAGCTACCCAATTAGTGATAATCTTAAATATGGGCCTTGTTTCGGTACTCTTCTTGAAAAGTTTACAAATCTTAAAGCAGAGCAGTTAATATTAAGTGAGGGCAAATTTCTACTCAATGTAAAGAACAAATCAAATTGAAGACTAGAAATATATTTGGAAAGAGTAAAATGCACCCACAGTCCTTAAACTTGCACGGTGCATTCACTTTGGTCCTCGTACTCCGAAAACACATATTTGGATCCCTAAACTTGCTAAAGGAGTTCACTTTGGTCCAAAATGGCTTACCATGACGCTGACCGCTTACATGGTGGGTTGGCTATGCCATTGTGTCATCTAGTCAGCAGCCAAGGTAGCCTCTTATCCCCTTCTCTCTCTTTCACAGACAATTCCACAAGCACCTGGAGGCTGTCCGTCCAGCTCGTCACTGCCATTCTCTCTTCTCTCTTTTCTCTCTGTCTCTCCCCCATGCCAGCCATGGATCCCTTGCTGTTGCGCTACCTCCACCTCACCATCTCCTCCTTTTCCTCTCACTCCTCCTCAGGTTCGGCGCGCTCTCTACATGGCAGTGCTCAAGGCCATCAAAAGCTTAGTCGAATCCACTGGTGTCCGGTTCGACGTTTCAGAGCCAGCGGCATCGACGGTTGCCTCCACTACAGCGAGCATCTCTGCCATCGTTGCTGTTGATGTCATCGGCCAGTGGTTCATGGTCTAGACCTCTGCCACTCATAGCTACTGCAGCGGCGTGCACACCTTCAGGAAGATTCTCCTCGCCGAGGCGTCCGTGGCCTGTACCACGGTTTCGCCTTCTCCAACATCACCTACGCGATGTGCCTTATAACACGATATGGTGGCCGGTACCATGCAGCTAGACACCATCAAGACACGCCTCCAGGTCATGGAAGCCGATGAAACGACAACGCGGCAGACGCTGGCAAGCACGACACGAGGGCTGCTCACCGAAGGAGTGTGGGCGGAATGCTAGGCCCAGGCTGAGGTGGGGTTCCATGTCGCTCTCCGTTCCCACCATGGTCACCACCTATGATTTCTTGAAGTAGCTCTCGCCCAAGCAGATCTCCTTCGATTAGATCCTTACCGGTAGCATTCAGCGGGGGGCTCAAGCAAATTAGCCTCGAAGCGAGATTGATCCTTGAGGGGGTGGTTAATTAAGATTCTTGTAAAAATGCTTAAGCTCTTTTGTTTCATTTCTCGTTTGGTTTTCTTGATCTGGTGCTATAGAGGGATGGCAAGAAGAAGCACTAGAGAGAGATTGGAGGGTGTTGACATGTACGCTGACTAGTACACCACGTAAGCAGTCATAGCCAACGAAACATGTTTTTAAGTAAAGTGGACCCCTTTAACAAGTTTAGGGGGCCAAACGTGCATTTTAAAAGTGCATGAACTAAACCGAGTGTACCGCACAAGTTAAGGGACCTTGAGTGCATTTTCCTCATTTGGAAATTAGGTTAATGCACCTTGACAACACCTAATATTCACTACATCAATTTAAGATTCCTAATGTTTTATAAAAGAGAAGTTCCAAAGCACAAACCCTCAAATAATTCTATTGTTGTTACCTGCCGACCGACAAAAGAATACCTAAGAAGAATAGAACTCCTTGTGTATCAATCCGTGAAAGCGCCTGTGGAACTTTAAATCTCTGCCTTCCAGGTTCTCCATAATGTATTGCGTCTGTCAGGATCCAGAGAATCCCAAGACCAAGCAGCATGCCCATGAAAGGCGGCAATCCAGTGAGAGCTTTAAACACTGGAACAGACACTAGGGCTCCAAGTCCAACAGCAAATACAAGTTGTCCTTGAGGAGCCATCTGCTCCGATGACAGCAAGCTGGAAGATGTCTGAGACGATCCATTTGCTTCACTATTTGCAACGTATAACAAATTGTTAGATGAGGCACCACAAATATTATTTTTCATGTTATGTATCAGAAGTAGTCATTCGTTAACAACCTGGTGAGGGACATCAGGGCCAGTGGGACCGTCAATGAAACTACTGAGGGAATAAACAAGCCCTGCCAGATCATTAGCCAAGCGATTCATATCACAATCAAAATATGTAAAACTTTGTGGAAGTGGGATGCAAAAAAAGAATGAACACACAAAATTTCCAAGAAAATGATTGATTGCTCGCAAATCTAGCTCAAGGGGATCATTCTGTGAAAATGTCTTCCATTTTTGCGACGGGCAAATCTCAATACTAGAGAACATGCAGATTTGGAGACATCTTCCGTTCAATTTATATTGAATTAAGAAATTCACCTAAATTTTGCACTATATATTATCTCTAAGAGCAACTTCACTATCGACTAAAATTCTATAATACTGTTGAACAAAAAGAAATAAAACTTATAAAGGAATAAATAAATTGGTAGAAACATAACCTTTTTCTGAAGAAAGAGAAAAACATTTTTTCTTCTCTTCTAGTAATATCTTTCAGTAGACATATTTAGATGTTCTCCTTCAGTATGGTTTAGGTTAATCAGCTCTAGAACTTCCACAGCAAAAGACATGCATTGTGTAGTATGTTCGAAATAATCACAGATATGAGTACTAAAGTCCTTATCAATATTGTTCAGTAAAATTAAGGGAAGAAAATTATTGATGAACGCTAATATTAACGAAATATTTGCATAGGCATATCGCAAAATACAAGGACAAATGTGTAAATCTGACCTGCATTATTTTCAACGTTGTAATCTGACCATGAATCCACAACATAGTGGTTGTCACATCACCAATCGGTGTCCATGCACCCCCAGCATTAGCTGCTATTACAACAACAGCACCTAACAATCTGTCCCAATAAGCCAATATTTACTAAAGATGCCAAACACTCTTTCAAACCATTTATTGATGGATTGAAGGACAAAAAACTCCGTACCAACCTGCGGAGATGTAATGAGATCTAGTTTATGATGTTGTGTCTATCTCTATCACTCGATCCTAATTTTGGAAAAATATATAGTGCTAACAACCCACTTGGTGCAGGCATGAAGCTACACTAAGCTAGTCTCAAATCAACAGACAAATTATTCCCCAAAAAGTTTGAGAAGGCAGCAAATGGACTGACATATTCCGGAGATAAAAAGGGAAAGTTTGTAGTTTGTACAACTAATACCATTTTCCTTTTCTTTTACTTTTTAATTTTGATTAAAAATATATCTTTTTTAATTTCTCTACCACAGATTGAGTTCAACCTTAAAATTTCATATGGTTGCACATTACTATGAACAACCTGTATAAATTTCTTGGGAGCTTTTCATGTTGATTTGATGCCTAAATCAGCATGTTTTTTGCACTCTTGCACCAGATGTGTGGTTTGCACAATTGCACTTGATACTTCCCCTACTAATTTAACCCCTCGCTGGCGCTATGTGCGTTAAGGTGCAACGATCAGTATAAAACAAAATTCTTGAGATGCACGAAGTAACCCAAATTTCGTTTGTACCAGCCTCCAAACTGCAATCAGACCATGTCTCACGACTTTACATCATTTCGAGAATCAGAAAGCATTTCTACCATTCACCACAACTTAGACAAATGTTGGCGAGAAAATTTACCTTATTGCCTATGACACGTTGGTTGTAGGTCTAAGAAAGTCAAACTATGGGCCTATGGCAATAAAGCAAACTGATGCCACAAAAAGTCAAAGTTGCCTAACTTGAGTGTACCAAAGTATGACAATGAACCATACAAAAAGAATGGTACAAATATGATAAGAGAACGATGTTGAACCAGGTTTTGCTGCTGTGTACAGAGCAACAAGAAAAAAATGAAGACATGGACAATGCAAGGATTTGATCATGGACAGTAAATATGATGGCGTAATAGCAAAAAAATAACCAAATCATGTACAAATGTAATAACTGAGATAATAGAGGTCATACTTTCTGTACTCCGATGGAGGTACTAATTTCCGGAGCAATGACACCATCACAATAGTCGAAGTCAAGTTGTCGAGGACAGAACTCAAAAAGAAAGTTACAAAGCCAATCTGAAATAAGAAACAATCCATGCATCATCAAAAATAAAGCATGAGTTTCACCATATGCAAAGTCACAGCTTTAATAGCGAATAGCAGGAGGGCCACATGAATTAACAAACCGACATGGAAACAAATCTAAGCAGATTACCCAAATCTTGGTATAGACAAGACACAATCCTCCCCGCACTTTTTAGTACAAGTGGACCAGAACCTACAGTTTTAGTATAGAGTACCAGAAGAATATTCATATGTGGTGCAACTGTACAAGAAAATACTTAGAACAACATATGACATGACGGGCTCCAACAATTTTTTTTTCTTTTCTTGGCGAGGACTACATGCATTTGGCAGTTAAAAAAAAAGGAAGCAATCTAATTTCCAATACTTATGGTACTCAAATATACCTGTAGTTCAAGATGTCAACCAAATCTAGCATCATCCAGTGACTGCAGTGAGTTGGCCATGAAGTTTTTCATATGGATGAGTTAAAGATCATGAGGTTGCAAACATCAGGATAT
Source organism: Stipa capillata (assembly GCA_019208055.1). Classification (NCBI taxonomy): domain Eukaryota; kingdom Viridiplantae; phylum Streptophyta; class Magnoliopsida; order Poales; family Poaceae; genus Stipa; species Stipa capillata. The sequence continues at coordinate 21,188 of JAGXJF010003259.1, read as the reverse complement.
GTTTACTTAATGAACATTCAGGTTGTTTCTTTAGGGCCACCTTGAATATTAAAAAGGTGTAGGTTTAAACTTTGAAGTAACCACAAGGTTAACTGATTCATTTTACACTGTATCTGATAATTCTAGGAAGGCAAGCTAAATGCCAGTTGGAATAATTTCAAAGGTTAATGAGTTAATCATATAGATGCATTGAGAGCCTGAGACGCATCAAATCCATCGAACTATACGGGAATATTTTTTGAATCCATTGTTTAGATTAAATAAGGAAAACAATATCTCCGTGTTCCTACAATTTCACAAATGCATGAACTTTTCAAATATATACATACAAGAAATTAGATTAAGAGATTTCGACAATGAGAGTTCAGGAAGCTAAGAGCATGGCCAGGTGAGAACAACTTAAGTTGCCAGAACTAGAGACTAGGTACGACATGACGGAGGATAAGGTTAGATCACAAAAAACAGAATAAGAGAAGAGACAAATGAATATCAACAGACAATTCTGCTGTCACTGGAATTGGAGTCATTAGTTTGTAAGCTCAATAGATGAATAGATGCACCAACCAATCTCAAAGAAACGTGTGCAACAATGCAACAACAGCAAAAAAGTGGGTGGAAGATTGTTTTGGTGGAAGCTTTAAGGTTTCCTCTGGACTGAATTACCATGGGGTGGAGAGATATTCAGTCAAGGTGAAAGACAAAAATACCTTTGAACTGGAATAACGTCATTTCAGATCTAGGCTAGCATGCTTTTTGCAGCGCGTGTTTTTTTCTCTTTTGACATAAATCACTAAATGTAAGTTGATCGTCAGTTCAAAACATCTATCTCAGCTGGACAAATAAAGGACTATTTTTAACTCAAAATATGTGGCTCTAAAAGATTGGGAGTTACAAAGTATAAGAACTACCCAATGTAACACAAAATTCAATGAGCAAAGCATAAAGTAAAAAACTCACCACCCACAGAAGAGTTCTGGGATTTCTAGTAGATATATTGTCAGTCACCAGCTTAAAACCTTGATGTGCATCAACAATCTCCACAATGGTCATTGCACCAAGCAAGAAAAACACTATTTCACTAACTTCAGCAGTTGTTTGACTCAACTCTTGAACAGCAATATCAGTTGAGGGAGCCTAAATCATATAAAGAATAGAAAATAAACTATAAGGATCAACCAGTGAATGTCATCTAATAGATGCTTAACTAGATTCATAATATGAAGATTACATCATTGTAATGAAAATGTAAATCATCTATATGTTAACATTGTGGTATTTCCAAACTATGCTGTCACTAGCAAAGATGGGACGTCTCATTCATCTGCATGGCACAGTCCAGTTTAACATCTGAAGCATGAAACTTGCAGGCATAAATTCCAGTATAAAACTTTTTAATGTGAGTCCCTTAATGTTATGTGGGGATAGCAGTATAAGCAGTGGGGCGACCTTAGGCGCACGCCACGCAGGCCAGCGGTGCAAGGAGGACTTGTTCCTCAAGTTAGAGGTTCCTTTTTGAAATATTAGTTACCAAAATTAGAGATTATATCCCTTAAAGATTAGATTGGTTTTGGATGCCTCCATCTATATAAAGGGGGCATCACCTATTAAATAAAGCAGACGAGAAGTTAACCCTAATTTCTCTTCGTCTTCTCCCTCTCCTTCCTGACCTAGCCGTCGCCTCCCTCTCCACCGCCCCAATTCTCGAGTCATAACAGTTTTGGTATCAGAACCAACAATCCCCACTGCGCCTGTCACCATGAGCACGCCCGTGGATCTCAACACACCCCTCACCGTCGCATCCCTTCATCAATTCACCGAGATCGTCCTCATTGAACTACGTGCCGGCAATGCCAAGCTGACAGCCACCAAGAAGCAGATGACCATCCTCTCTGCCTGCATGCAAAACCTAGAGGATCAATAGAAGGTGCATGGCCTCATCATCGCAGGCCTGGAAAAAAACCCCAGGGGACACCTCACCGGCCATCACATCTGATTCACCCGCCGTGCTCCCTCACGTCCCCCTCCCGCATCTTCCGTCACATGCTTCGCAGCCCTCCCCCTTGAAGGACAACAACAGCTCGGCGTCGCCGCGCCGTTTCACGGCCACTACCGGCAAATGGCGCTCCCGCATCGAGGACGACCACACTGACAACAGCCCACCCCGCCTCCACATGCTCGAGTTCCCTACGTATGACAGGGAGGGTGATCCGCTTCCCTAGCTCAACCGATGCGAGCAGTTCTTCTCTAGCCAGCACACCCGGGAAAGCGAGAAGACATGGCTCACATCCTACCACTTGACAGGGCTAGACAACCTGTGGTACAGCCAGATGGAGCGGAAGCACGTCCAGCCAGCCTAGGAGGACTTCGTCGCCCACCTCAGTCCACGGTTTGGTTCACCTTCTCATAGAAACCCGTTCGGCGAACTCATCTCGCTTCGCCACACGGGTATGGTGGCTGATTATCATAAGCAGTTCTTGTCTCTCATTTCATGTTGTAGGATCTTGCCAGACATCTTCGTCAACAGGCTTGGCGAGCCGCTGAAGGCCCATGTCCTCCTCAAATCTACGACGCTCGAGGATGCCATGGACATTGCCCGCTCCTCCAAACATCTTGCAGTGATCACTACGGCTTCCACGCCGGCACACCCTAGCTGCTTCACTCGCGCAGTGATCACTACAGCTTCCACGCAGGCATGCCCTAGCCGCTTCGCTCGCTCCAGTACCGTTGCTGCGGGCTCCATCGCTCCCGCTAGCGGCCCCAGCGATGGTGTCACATCAACAGCCTCTAGCAACTCTAGGCCGTTCAAAAAACTCTGCCTGGCTGAGATGGAAGAACAGCGCCACCAGGGACTCTGCTACAACTGTGACGAACCCTTCGTCCCGAGTCACTGCTGTAAGAAATTATTTATGTTGCAGATTGCCAAGGACTCCGACAACGATGAGCCGAACCGCGACTCAAGGCTAGACGAACAACCTCAAATCTCCCTATTGGCCATGTCCGGCATTCGTGATTCCCGCACGATGAAGCTATGCATCATAGTGGATGGCATCTTCCTCATCGGCCTCGTTAACACCGGCTCCACGAACAACTTCTTGGCAACCGAGCTAACCGGGCGCGTGGGAGCTCACCCCACACAAGCGCGCAGATCTCTCCTCGTTGTCACTAATGGCGAGCGCATTACTAGCGATGGCGTCTACTGTAACACCACCATCCTCATTGACTAGGACGCCTTCTCCCTCGACTTCTAAGTCATCCCGTTTGGGGGCTTCGACGTCGTGTTAGGCGTCTAATGGCGGAGTACATTGGGTCCCATCCTCTGGGATTTCTTCCTACTCTCCATGGAGTTCTCCCCACTCCTTTTTCATCTAACAGTATAGGCGCCATTAGTACTACTAGAGATCCGGTGAACCATGAGAACACCAAGCATGTTGGTGTTGATGCTACTTATATGCGGTCACAGATACAAAATCAGATTGTTGCTCTTCGGTATGTGCCTTCAGAGCTTCAATTGGCAGACTTCTTCACGAAGGCACAGACTTGTGTCCAGCACAACTTTCACCTCTTCAAACTCAGTTTTGTTGATCCACCATGAGTTTGAGGGGGTGTTAGAGAGATAGTTGTATTATAGTAGGACTCTATTTATTTCCTTTTGTATTTCGGTTTTCTACCTTATCTCTTCTCCTTTACATGTATATATACTGGCCTATAGCCCATGGAATAGATCAAGTTGCCTCTATTCTAACAGTCCGGTCCTCAGTTCTCTATCTTCGACAACCTCCTGCAGGCGGTCCTCCAACGACCTCGAGCTAGCCGCCGTCCACACGCACATCCTGGGCGGTGAGCTAGGGCCCCCATGGAGCTTGGTGGACGGTGTGGTCTCCCATGACTGTCGCGCCCACCTTCCAGCTCACTCGGATTTCTTGCCGATTTGGCTGCCGCTCACGACGATTCTCATGAGGGGATCCAGAAAACACAAATCGCCTCCGCCGCAACCAGTCAACGCAACAAAACTGAGCATCTCCACCTGGCTTGCTTGTTGCGTCCGTCAGAGGGGCCTTCCAGCATTTGGGCTAACGCCTCTACTGACTTCGTCGAGGGCCTACCAAGGTGGATGGCAAGTCGGTCATTCTGGCGGTCATCGATCGCTTCTCCAAGTACGCACAGTTTATTCCTCTAGCGCATCCGTACTCTGTAGCGTCTGTCGCCCGCGCCTTCTTCGCTGACATCATACAGCTCCACAGCATCCCGGTCTCCATCTCTGACCATGACCCAGTGTTCACCTCTAATTTTTGGAAGGATCTCTTCACCATGTGTCGTACCTCTCTTTGGATGAGCACCGCATTCACCCTCAGATGGATAGCCAATCCGAGGCAACACACTCACTATGTATCTACAATGCATGACTGGTAATCGACCTCGCCAATGGGTGCGCTGGCTACCATGGGCAAAGTTTTGCTATAACTCTTCCTTACACTCGGTGCTCAAGACAACGTCGTGCCGCGTGGTTTACGGGGATCCCCTTGCTCTTCATGACTACAAGCCAGGAGACACGCGTACCTCGGCCATCAATGCCAAGCTTCAGGACCACAACCTCTTCCTTGCTAACGTTCGAGCTCGCCTTCTCCAAGCTCAAGAATACGCCAAAACTAACTATGATGGCCATCATCGCAAGCTTAACTTCGATGTCGGCACCTGGGTCTAGCTCCGTCTCCACCACCGCGCTGCGAGCTCACTTCCTGGCACCACTAAGGGCAAATCAAGTCCTTGCTGCTATGGGCCCTACCACATCATCACCAAGCCCAACGACGTCGCCTATGGCCTCGAACTATCGCCATCCAACTGCATCGACAATGTTTTCCATGTCAAGCTCCTCAAGCAATATGATGGGCCTCCTCCAGACGCACCGCCTTCGCTTCCAGCCCTTCTCCACGGTAAGGTGGTGCTGTCTCCAGCCAAAGCCATTCGTGCTCGTCGTGCGTGAGATCCTGGCAAGTTCTCATTCAGTGGGATGGCATGTCTATTGCTGATGCTTCATGGGAGGACATGGGAGGACCTCACTAGCTTTCGAGAGCGCCACCCTTCATTCCAGCTCACGAACAAGCTGTTTGTCAAGGGCGGGAGAGATGTTATATGGGGACAGCAGTATAAGCGGTAGGGCTGCCCTCAGGCGCACGCGCAGGCAGGTCGGCGGTGCAAGGAGGACTTGTTCCTCAAGTTAGAGATTTGCTTTTTGAAACATTAGTTACCAAAATTAGAGATTGTATCCTTTAAGCATTAGATTGATTTTGGATGTCTCCATCTATATAAGGGGGCATCACCTATTGAATAAAGCAGATGAAAAGTTAACCCTAATTTCTCTCCGTCTCCTCCCTCTCCTTCCTGCCCTAGCCGTCACCTCCCAAGTACCATACTCTGACTCTAACAATAATGAGGTTAGCATATATATACATGAAAAATATCTTAAATCTCCTTAACCCTGATTACAGTTGAAAAATTTGCAGAATTATTAGGGAGGTTCTTAATTTATTATTAACAAAATAAACTAAACAATGAAAATGTAGATGGGAAAGAGGAACCATGAAGCTGTAGCCTATAAAAAATGCATAAATCAAAACTTGTATTTTCTTACAGAAGAAGTTAAATTATTTTCAAAAGTGATAATTATAATATCAGTACGAATTTTACGTTGCCAATCTCTGTTTCTTTTAAGGATGTGTGCCTCTATCAATCATTATAAAGACAGCTGAACTGAGTCAAATCTGAAATTGATCTTCAATAGAGAGGATTGACAACTTGAATTTCCAAAAGAGTTGTCGAAGACTCAAAGATGACTTCACATATTAGCTTACCCCAATACTTCTGATAACCCATAGGCAAACAGCCATCAATAATCCAACTCCACTTTTGTTAAATGCTAGTGATTCTTCAAAAATGATACCTGCATAGCCAAGTGCAAATACTAGCACCATTGCAATGTCCTGCGAAAGGAAACATTTCAACCAAGTCCGCAAGAATCATCACCCCATATCCACAATTACTGATATAAGGAGATAAGTAAAGATACATGCTACGATGAATAAACTAGAGTTAAACTCATAAAAGAAAAACGATATATTTGAACAAGATTACTAGGAATAAACTGACCTGGTTAGCAGCAACCCAGGAATGGTTTATTGCAGCTGCTCCAACCAATGCCGTTGCTAGGATAGTTAAAGCTTTAAGAAGATCATTTTTTGGTTTGTAGTTTGCTTCAAAATACTGTGAGCTAACTTCATCAACGGAGCATAAAGGGTCACAATTTCCAGTCGTCTCCGATAGCTGAAATTTGGTGAAACATGAAGGTATTAGCAACTGCGTAGCATATAGTAGGCAGTAGAAACAACCAACCAGGCAACCACCACATAATGCACACATACAGGTAATATCACCATATCAGGGCTCAAAAACTCCTACGACAGGAGATAGTGCTCTCTCACCAAAATTAATTTAGAAAAAGATAACTGTGTATGCAACATGCACATGGCATATCATAGTTGCATTTTTTGTTGAAAACATATGGAACTTTGGTAGTAAAAAAATCAGGTACTAAATAGATGTCCTTTTGCTTTCAGTGAACTTGGTTCTGTACTCTTTATCCAGGGAGTTTGATGTGCACACCTTTCGTTGGCAATTCAGTAAAATATGCAAATGAAACCGTAGTATATTGCTTTGATGGTGATTACTTTCAGTAACAACACCAAAGAAAGTATTCATAAACTATTTATAATCTCCAAAAGGTGTCTATACAGATGTATCTATGCATGAATGATATCTTTTCACGAAACAATTCATGCAGTTTATGGACTTCCATCATTTCAACTAAAGGTATCTAATCGAAGCATGTCTAAGTATTTAAGATCTAAGGGTTAATATTTTAACAAAGTTTGATCTAATGGCTATAATTCTAGTGGTGATGTGGGTTAGTTAGGATTCTGAATTAGGAGTCAATTTTAGAGTAAAGGAAGATTTGCAAATCCATGTAATGCTTGTTTTCCCTCAGGAGAAGTATTAAGGGACTCTTTGGAACACAGGAATCTCAAAATACGAGAATAGGATAACAGCATGATTACAATGTCATGTCTTGTTGAGTCCTACAAGAAACAGGAATTGCTCCAATGAAACATTTGGATGCATCACATGAAAAATACAGGAATTCCTCCATTTTGTCTCCAAAATTCCTTTCTACCAAAGATGCCCTAATACTCCAAACTTGCTGGTTGAGGCAGAACCACCATAATTTGACTACTGTCAAACTACCATTGTTCAGACTCGAAGAGTGTAGGAAGTAGGAACCAAGGCGAACAAAATATGCTGCTAGATACGTCTTCATTCCTTCTTCTTTTTTTAATTACATATTATAGTACATTAAGCAGCAATATGAAGGATTTATGTATAATATGCTATTTTACTGCAGCCATGTTTTGACTGAAGCTGTGCATTGACCAATTATACTGCCTACTTCACGTAAATGCTTTTATGCAATTTCCATATAGAAGCTGACAGAAATTCTTGTGTGCATAATCATTAATTAGAACCCAGATCAACAGTTGACCTAATTAAAAGCATGTTGTTAGATTTTTCTTGCACTAATCTTAGTTTGGTAATTATCCTACAGTTAATACCAATTCATTTACATCAAGCATAAGCGGAATCGGATGTCTGACTCTTGCGATGGGCAGTTTGCACGTTCTGTGAGAGAACTTGAAACCGCACTAGCATGGAGAATAATCTGATAAAAGTAAGGCAAGACCATACCACTCAAATTCGACAAGACTGTACTACTTATTGGCAATGTATACTGTGATTTGTTCATTCGAATGAATCAAACTGAAGTTTCATTATTTCATATCCGACGCAAACTTCTCAGGTAGTCTGCATTCCGCAACTCTACTAGTACTACCAGTGTTGCCATCCCAGAGCAAGGAAGCACAAAAGAGCTAGGTGATTAGAGCGAGGATGAGGATGGCAAGAAGAAGCTGTACCTCGTAGTCGGTGGGCTCCTCGGGCGGCACCGGCGGCGGGGGAGAGGAGGAGGCGCAGAAACGGAGCGCGCGGCGCCATCGCTGGGCGGGCTGGAGCGGGGCTGTGGAAAGGGCAGGCGGGCGGTGGTCGTGGTGGCGGCAGCGGCGGCGGAGTGGGGATGGGAAGGAGGGGAGGGAAGGGGAGGCTGCTCGGCTGCCGGCGAGCAAGTAGGAGGAGAGCGCCATTGCCGTTGCGGCTTTGCCTGTCGCTGCGGGGGTTTTTGCGGATGGATGAGAAGCGGGTGCGTGGTGTGGGTCCCGTTGTTCAGTGAGAGAGAAAGAGCATCGGATCGAAGGACCAGGCATTCCAAGTCTAAAGCTGCAAAAATATCTCATTACCACTGAATTCTATTTGGCAGCCTTGTGTAATTTACCTTAGTTGATAGCTAATGTAGCTTAGTTTGTTTCAGTTGGACAACTACGAGCTGAAATATAAGTTATTTCCTCTTGTGTGCAACTCTGAATTTTGTGTATTGATCTGTTGTTAGCACCGAACAAGGCCATCTTGTTTCTGGTAAGAAAGATCATTTATGCATGTGGTAGCCTAGCATAATAATACATGCATGTTGGCTCGATCCAACAGTACCATATAATGCCAACAGTAAAGCCCCTTCTAGGTATAGTTATAGTCTGACTTATAGTCTCAAAAAACCATAAACGGTTTTTAAAAAATGTCTCTTATGATTTAAATTTTAAGTCTCCTCATCTTTTATTAATAGTAGGAAATTTGAGACTTTCCAAACTTTTTCACCCTACCTCTTTCGCAATACCGTCGAACTTCAAGTAAATTAAAAAAAATTGCCACCCAGTATATAAGCCAAGACACTCAGTTTTTCTCAACCTCTCCCACCAAACGCCTCCTCCCACCTCCCCTCACGCACCCACAGATCACACCTCCACCTCCATCCCCAAGGTCGCCACCTCTCGCCTCTCCCTTCAGATCTGATGATCGCCGGCACCGTCTCCACCCCTCCCTCCATCTCCTGTCCACCCAACTCCGCTCTTCCCTTCCTGTCGAGACCCAAAGTCCATAACCGAGAATCTTAAGTGTAATCACCTGCTAAGTCGAAACGTCAACCCCGACCTCGACCCTTGGGCACAACTTCCAAGAGGAGTGGAGTGATATGGCTTCGAATAGCCCGAGACGTCAACCCCGAACACGTTCCGATAAATCAATGCTCAGATTATGTAGGGTGATATGGTATCCTCACTCTCTTCTCACTGAGCCGGAGCATCGATCCTAACCTCGTCCCGACAAATCAATGCTCGGCTGGAGTAGGATGATATAGCTCCTGAACTCTCAGTGGATGAGTCGCTTCACAGCAGTGACAACACTTAACAACCCTAGGATATAAACCTTGAAACCCGACCCGTATCATGTGCTTCAACAACATACACGCAATGCACATGAGACAGGTGTGAACAAACCGGTAACATAGCAGTAACTCTACGACTGAAACTGCAATATTATATGTTATTGAAACTTAACAACATATCCACAAAAGAGATCCGAAGATCTAAATTCAAATGCACAGCAGAAAAGTAATTAGGGCTAAGAAGCCGAAAGAGTTGGGCCAAAAGTGACAGCAGAACAAACGAGCTGCCAAACCCTAGGCAGGATCACTGCCTGGGATTCCCAGTGACTAGTCGTCTTGGGCGTCGATCTCTACGTAGAAACCACCCTCAGAGGGGATTGTTTCCTCTGCAAGAAAAATGTCAACGATTGCAGAGTGAGTACAAAAATTGTACTCAGCAAGACTTACAAAAGAAAAATTAATACTAGATGCAACAGGTATCAATAACGGGGTAATTGTGGACTGTTTTGCCGAAAGCCAATTATCCTTTGTCAATATTATTTAAATAGATTAAAATCGACTACCAGAATACTTTTAAAGGAGGTGAGTTGAACACTTCACGGTCATTCCTTACTGCAAAACACCACACCTCAGCTAACCCGATTCTTCCTCGACCACCCTAGGAGGAAGCAATCACTAACACATCAACCTTAGTGTTGGCAAGTTTTAGATTTAGGTTATAGTTGTCTAATTCGATGCAAAATCTTACCAAATTGTCCATGACCGCGGACACGGCTATTCGAATAGTTCAAACCCTACAGGGAAGTACATCTTTACCTACACGTATCGATCGACTCCTAATGCCATCGCGATTGACAAACTTTCACGAGGTGTGCTGGCGGAGGGTGATCGAACACGACTGTTACAATGCTTTCGTCCTAGGTATGAGCCACCCTTACGGGCCAATCCATGTACACCAGTCCGGCCATAACCCTGACATGGTCTCATAAGTTGTAGCAGGTGATACATCCCCGGACTCGAACCGTGTGTAACTCTTACACCTAGATTGAGGCACCACATCACATCATTTTTCACACACCCGACAAATGGAAATGGCAAACTATGTGGCTCATAGACTAAGACTAGGCAAATTATTTAGTCATGGGTGGTCCCATAATCCACCCGTGTAGAAGTACGCAAATCTCGGTTCGAAGGGACACCGGTAACCAGTTCTTGCGGGAAAACGAGACAATCCACCATGCTCCCAGTCATGGCCTCTCGTCTAACCCAATAATTATAAGTCAAATTCATTAGTTGTATCTCGGTGAACACCCACCTACCACGTAACCCAACCGAATGATGTAGATTTATCTGCCACCCAAGAAATTATGACTTTTACATGTTTAAGCATGTCTAAGCATAAATAGCATAATAAGCCATGTCAAAGCACATACTATACTATTCTAATTGGGTTGGGGAGGGTTGGTGGTGATTATTGAGCGACAAAGTAAGTTCGTGCAACGGAATAAAGCTGATACTTAGCGAAAAGTAGAATTTGAATGCATGCGATAATAGATTGAAAACAAATAATACTTTGAAAGTAATAGGTGTTTGCAATATATTCAAAGGTGTCTTGTTGCTCGGCAACTACACTCTGCTCGTGATCGAGATTGTCCTCTTCGGGACCTTCCGGCTCTATCGGGGAAGAACGAAAACACCGGAAACAAGGGCATAAACGTAAATATCAACATGCTGAATACCGGCATGGGATGAAATGCATGTCATGGCATAGAGGACATAAAATAAAGACTAATGCAAATGGAATTAATTTAATCGGAGTCCGGACGCTCAAAATATCGCGATCCGAATTTTTTCGGCAGTTTCGGAAATCCTAATATGAGTTTTTAGTCAACTTTATTTTCCCTATCATGCAAACATAGATGAAAATGATATATTTGAGTAGATCTTATTCTTCTAAACATTTTGACATATTATTTGTATTTTTCTGATTAAAATTGGATTTATAATGATTTTTCCAAATTTTAACCCCTTTTTGGTCTTTTCCTCAGTAAAAATAATTAAAAAATAATATATTAAATTTCATTAATTGATTCAAAAATAACAGGTAGAGGCTGACATGTGGGCCCCCCTCTTCAAAGTTTGACCAGTCAATGACAGGTGGGGCCCACCAGTCAGATTTTATTCTTTTCTTTAATTCCTGACATGCGGGTCCCACATGTCAATGAGATAGTTTTTAATTCATTTCAACAGTGCATTTAACACAGTCATTAAGTGCTTAATCGGAGTCATTAATGTGTCCAAACCGTGCACTAATGATTCTTACTCATTAATTATGTCCTAACCATTAATGTTAATGATTAGCATTTATTATTGGTTTTAATCCCGTGATTAACCGGTCGGACCGCCGGTGCTCACGGTTGGACCCAGGAGGGAAAGAGCGGCGTTGCCGCCGGCGGTGGGGTAGCCTTATCGGCTCGACAGCGGGGCGGTGCTAGGGGGGCGACGGCGAGGCCGGCGGGGCGGCAGCGGATTGGAGGCGAGCTGCGAGGAGCTCGGGTGGCGCGGGGAGGCGAGGCGGACGGCGACGAGGTGGAGGCGACCGACGGCGGGCGCTTCGGTGGGCGGGGCTCCGGGCTCGGATGGGGAGGTGGAGAGGCGGGGAGCGGCGGGGCTAGCGCGTGGGCGGCGAGGTGGCGCGCGGCTCGTGGCGGAGGCGCACGGGGAGGAAGGTGAGCGGCACCGGGGAGGGGAATGAGGAGGAGGCGCCGGTGGGGGAAGGGGGTTAGGAGGAGGAGAGGGCGGCGAGGAAGCAGGAGGTGGCCAGGAGCTCTCGGGGGCCGCCACGTGAGCAGGAGGTAGCGAGGCGGGGAGGCGCGCTGGCAACGGCACGTCGGACGGGGCGTCGGGATAAGGAGCGTGGGCAGCGCGCAGGGTAGGGTTAGACGGGGTGGGGGCGGTGCGGGCTAGAGCGGGCCAGGCGAGCAGGCCGACGGGGTGGGCTGGCTAGGCCGAGCGGCCTGGCTCAACGGGGAAGGAAAAAAAGGGGTTGCGGGTAGGCCGTGGGCCGGCAGGGGGGAGAGGGAAATGGGCCCGGGCTTAGGTTTAGGATTTTTATTTTTTTCCATATGCTTTTCTGTTTTCTTTTTCTTTTTGATTCCTTTTCTTATCCACTTTCAAATCTTCCCCTTTTCTGTTTTTATTTCAAATCTTTTTACTCCAATGCTTTCAACAAATTCAAAGCAAATTGGAATTCAAAATTTTAAAACCATCGCTAAACCCTTATGACTAGATTAGGGTTTTTATCACCATTTTTCGAAAGTTCCAAACCTTCTCATTATTGATTTATGCAATATGCCATGAAATGCACAACAAATGTCTTTAATACTTTAGGGGTGTTACACTCCCGTCTGCTGCCCTGCCCAAATCTGGGCCTCCTCTCATTGTTGATCATTGAACTCCAGCAGGAGCTGCCATCCTCCCCCCACTTCCCGTCTCCGCCTCCAAATCCTACGCCTCCCCTGCACCCTCGTCAAATGCCTCCTCCCCTATGAACCCACCACGAAGCTTGAAGAGGAGTTCAGCGTCGCCTCCACCTTCATCGCAGCCTCCGCCACCTCCGGTGCTAGTGTTCGCTCATGCTGTACAAGATTGCCATTGACGGTTATCTGTGACCAGGGTTTAGGAAATGGGATTGGATTTGATCAATATCAAAATTTAGCTTACATTGCTACGGGAAATTGCTGATCAGATGTAAACTCCGGTGTTATTTGTGATTTGCAGTGACCACGATAGATTGTTCGTAAGTTCATATCGCCTATATGGAATGCATGACTTGTTCTGTTGCAATTAGCTCGAAGATGGAATTAGTTAGAAAACGTCCACGCAATGGAAGTTCATGTTAGTAAAACATGGATGGAGATACTAGCACACACCGGATGCTTTTATTTTATTTTTCTTCCTTTCTTGGATAGGGTAGCACAGTTGCATTCTTGCATAAGTTTCTGAAGCTGCAATTCATTCTGGCCAGTACATGGTTAATAGTAACGATAATATGTGATCTTCTTTGATCATGTACTAAAACCATTCAGGTCCTCTGAAGTGCACTCTTCGTAGCAGGTAGCTAACTTTGAAACTTTAGGTTTGGTGAACTCAAAGACTTCGAACTGTACTGACCTTTAATTTGTTGGTATATGTTAATACTTATATTTGTTGGATTTGGTCATCGTTGCAGCTAGCAGTGAGTATATTGGTGTATATTAGTGTCTATGCTTGTTGCATTTGGTTACAATTGCAGCTAGGAGAATGTATTTGGTGTATTATGGAATGAATGATATTATCAACTAAATATGCCACAAACAAATTTAAAGACAATACAAATTTTAGACCGTTTACTATAGATAATAAGCTCGAATTTTATAAACTGTTTAAAACAGGATACATGCTTATTAAGCTTTCCCAAATCGAAACTTCTGTAAATAGTTATGTTTAATCTAACTTATACACAAGTTAAAACTATTTAAAAAGAGACTTACCTCACACACCGAACAACGTACGACTAGTACATCGATGATAACGTCAACGCAAAAGCTAGTCGATGGAACAGAATGCCTTGAGCGTGTGACAGCCAAGGAAACGCCGAGTCGCATGTACGCATTGGCTCCATCATATTATATGGCCTCAGACTCACTTGTCGGCGAGACATTACCACTCTAAAATTGATAAGAATAATAAAAAAAACGCATACCACGTTTAAACAATAAGAATTTGGATGTCAGGCTGAGAGCTCGATAACTCTAGGCAGACCTAAAAGCAGTCGAAACCATTGGGCCTACATATGTATATCCTACATTGCTATACCTCGATTGCTGCACCTTTACACAAATATCTTTTTCGTCAGAGTGGAATTATATGCACCCGAGTTTGTAGCACACCTTGTTAACCATTTTCTTCCTCCCATCATTCCTATTTTTAAATTTTTAATAATTTTTTACTAAAAAAAGCTATAGTTCAACTAAACAGTCAATTTAGGAGTAGATTTTATCAACAATGACTATAGACTTTACAATACAAATTCAGCTATTTGAAAAAGCTGTCACAATATGCTAAAGTTTCAAGACTCATTTCCCAAAATGTTATAAATGGTTTGGATGGTTTGGATCAACTTAAAACTATGTGTTTACTTTCCAACAACCCACTATAAGATGGTTGACTTTAGCAAGCATTTTAATATGCCTTCTTTGATCAAAAAATGCCTCAAAAACTATTCAAAGGCAATTTAAAAAATACTAGAGAAGTTGGGAGAGGGGCACTTCCGTCCCACGAAAACTTAAAACTGTTTTGGCACGTGAGCAATTAAGACGTTTTTGGAAAACGCCACAGAACGCGCAGGGTTTTTGAGGCGTTTTTCAAAAACGCCATGGAATATAGGTTTTTAGAGGTGTTCCTCAAATGTTGTAAATGGTTTGGATCAATCTAAAACCATATGTTTACTTCCCAACAACCCGCTATAAGATGGTTGACTAGCAAGCATTTTAATATGCCTTCTTTGATAAAAAAAAATACCTCAAAAACTATTCAAAGACAATTTTAAAAATGCTAGAGAAGTTGGGAAAGAGAAAAGTTATACAAGGCAATTCCAAAAAAAGCCTCCAAAAACCTATATTCCGTGGCGTTTTTGGAAAACGCCTCAAAAACCGTGCGGGTTCTGTCGCGTTTTCCAAAAACGCCTTAATTGCTCATGCGCCAAAACAGTTTTAAGTTTTCGTGGGACGGAACATGTCGGAGTATTATTCCGGCAATACTAACTATGGGGCGGCGTGAGCACAGCAAATCAGGATGGGTGCACACGGGAGACAGGAATTAGACAGGTTCAGGCCCTTGCGGAGAGGTAATACCCTACGTCCTGTGTTTGGTGGCTTGTGTAGCTTGTATCCCGAGTGCCGCAAGCCCTAAGAATCGATCTCGAGGTTGCTTGGACTTGGAATCAATTGAGGTTGTCTATGACCCAGAGAATACTTGCTGATCGGAGGTTCCCTACCGGGCCTTATATAGGCGACCGGGGTAGGGTTACAAGAGTCCGAATCGGTTAACAGATTGATTTCCTAACTTGTTACAACTGATTCCGGGTATACCGGACAGGTATTAGTCCATGTCTTGTACTCCACGTTGATGAGGTGCCCCCGTGTTAGAGTTAGACTACGAGTAGTCGGCCCGGCCCATCCCGTGGCCAGAGGACCGGATTTGTCCTCCTTGGTGATACCCGGGCGCCATGTCATCATCAGTAGCCCCCGAGTCCTTCACGATCTCACTACTGTCGGTCTTCACCTCTGGCCGAGCTTTCCGATTGACTTCGGCTTGCTGGGAGATGGCGAAGGACTAATTGAACTCCTGCAGGAAAGACAATTAAAGCCAAGTAACATTCACCCGTAAGACAGGAATATTAAGGCGGGTGAGCTATTAACGGGTAAGCTCTGGTGGCACCCGGCCCATCCTGATGGACAGGGACCGGCTGATAACCCAGCATGGGGTATGCCATGAATCCCGACTGAATTCCCGAGTAGCACCTAGCCTTTCCGAGTGGGTTAAGGCCAGCTAGAGTCCCCTGAAGGAATGCCTCTGAAACTCACGTCAGAACCAGAGAAATAAGCCATGGCGCATAGGTTCCCGAGTTACGAAGTCTTATGCCGGGTCATTCCACTGAATCTGGGGATCCCAGATACCAAAGCCTCGGAGACTTAAGTACTCGGCAGGTCTGGGCGGAGACCCCAGCAGCTCCGAGTTGCTCAGTATCCAACTTGCGGCCTACGGGAGGCACGCCATTACTGCCCTTCGCTTGGGTGTACTCAGGCGACTGCGTTCCTGCTTGAGGCCAGCCTCTGATACCCTTCACAGCCGAAGCGCCCGGTCCCGACTCTCCCGGTAATCGGCTAGTGACTTGTGGGAAATACGCTTCGACCGCCGTTTGGTGGAGACGTATTCTGTTGGGTTATTAAGCCTGGAAGGCCAACCGTCGGATCCCCCTTCATTAGCCAGCACGAATCGCAGCGCCGCCAGGTCGTGGGCGCGAAAATGACGCGACGTGGCCCGCCAGATGCGCGTGAGGGAATCTGAAGGGGCGCAGCGTGGGGCGCGGCGGATTCGGGCGCGTGCGGACGTGGGGAAACCGAACCGTCGGCCCATTCCTTTTTATTCTAAAGAGATCGCGGGTTTGGCCCACGCATCCATTCGCCTTCTCTTCTTCTTGCGCCCGAACTCTTCGCCTTCTCTTCTCCCAAATCCGCCCGCACGCGCCGCTCCGCCCAAAACCTTAACCTCCGCTTCAGCCACCTCACATGCAATCTCTGCATTGGGAAGCCGATCCGACCGAAGCCGAAGAGGACGCCTTGATTTGGAAGCTGCTAAGCGAAGGGGATTCACCCACCAGCCCAATGGCCCCGTGGATGAAATCGTCGGCGACGGATTCCCGGCTGGAGATCCTCGTGCGATTCGGGCTGCTGCCGCCGAGGGAGTTGGTCGAGTGGTGCACCGCCGCAGGGGAGACCATCCCCACACCGAACACCGGCGAGCTGGTCGTCCACGGCCCCTTCTTCGAGCGTGGGTTCTCGGTACCAGTCCACCCATTGCTGCGAGGGCTGCTCTACTACTATGGGTTAGAGCTCCACAACCTCAACCCCAACAGCATGCTCCATGTTGCGTGCTTCATCACCCTTTGCGAGTGCTACCTCGGCATTCGGCCCCACTTCGCCCTGTGGAAGCACCTCTTCATGGTGAAGCCGCAGCCGAGCAGGAACAACCCGGCCGTAGTGGGCGGCGCCGGGTTCCAGCTGAGGTTCAGAGCGGCGAAGAACTACCCGGCTCCGCCAATGCAGTCGTCGAACAAAGGCTGGCACGCCTATTGGTTCTACTGCGCCAACCCCGAGCCGTCACTGCCATCCTTCTCGGGCCAACCTCCAGAGGTCAGGCCGAGCTGGTCGGACCTTCCGCTCGACAGGGAGCAGGACAGCGTCTCCGTCCTGATGGCGCAGCTCAAAGAGGCGATGAAGGCCGGGGTCACCGGGGCGGTCGTCGCCGCGACCTACGTCCGGTGGCAGGTGCAGCCCGCCAAGCTGCGGGCGCACCCCATGTTCGAGTACACCGGCGAAGGTGACGCGACCCGGGAGTCCGCTGAGGAGCTTACAGAGGGCGAGGTCTAGAGCCGGCTCGAGAGGATCCTGGCCCAGGGGACAAGCCTGGACTTCTCCGGGCGGCCGCCTCCTTTCTGCCGGGCGAACCCGCCGAGTGACGTAAGTAACTGAGTCCTGCCCCTTTGGTTTTTTCCTCGTTTCTTCGCCGAGTCTCACTCGGGATTTGCCTTTGTGTTTCGGCAGGTCCTGTTCGGCTTCTGTTCCAACGCCCCCTCCCGGAGGACGAGATATGGAACCAGCCGCGATATGCCGACGTCCCGAGCAGCAGGCAACCACCACAGGGGACAGCCGGGACATCTTCCTCCGGCACCAGCTCTTCTAAGGGTGCCGGGTCTTCGAAGGGCGCCGGCACTTCCAAGGGGAAGGCCCCGGCGGTCGCGGCCCCCCGCCCTCCTCCGCCGAGCGCGCCGGCCCCGGAGGAAGACGAGGACGAGGATGACGTCCCCCTCTGCTTGAAGAGGCGGAGGGCGCCGGCGGGCCCTGCCCAGAGGGGACAAGGCAGCTCCGCCGCGGGTCCGACGCCTGCTGCGGCGAGCTCCGCTCCCTCGAGGCAGGGCGGCTCTGCCGCCGGCCCTGACTCGGCGGCTCCGCCTCTTCAGAGACTAGAAACTGAGAAGGAGACAATGGTTTCTGAACATTCAGGGTTGAAATAGAGTCAATACTGGTTGAACTCTGAGATTTTCTCCCTTTCCTCTGGTATCAGCCATGGAGATTGCTATCCCAGCGACCTGGACTTCTTCTTCTTCTGATTCTCCATCTGAACCAGAGTCATCTGAAACCCAGGCTTGCCCTACATAGGCTCTTGCAGTAGCCTTGTTCTTGGAATGAGAAGGGTGCTTGCCGAAAGTCTTCTTCTTGTTATAGAAATCCTTCTTCTTCCCTTTCTCCTTCTTTTTGCTGGGGCAATCAGCTGCAAAGTGGCCTTCCTTGCCACATTCAAAACACTTGTTGTCCTTGGAGGGCTTCTTGCCTCTGAATCTATCTGTTGATCCAAACTGCTTCTTCTTCCTATAGAATTTCCTGAAGTTTCTGGTAAGAAGGAGCAGCTCATTCTCTTCTCCACTTGACATGTCATCAAATAGATCATCACTGCTATCACTGTCTGGCAGTGGAGCTTGAGCAGTGGTCTTCAGAGCAATATTCTTCTTGGGTCCTGAGGAGGAGCTGTGCTTGCCCTCTTGCTTGAGCTCCATCTCATGAGTGAGGATTCTTCCCAGCACTTCTGTAGGCTTCATCCTACTGAAACCCTCTTTCTCCTTGAGCATCAAGACTAGGGTTCTGTAAGGCTTGGGCAGCACAGATAAGAATTCTTGATAACATCTTCATCCTCGACTCGGTTGGAACCCAATGCCTTTAGTTGATTGGTGATGAGAGTCAATCTTGAGTACAGAGAATTTATATCTTCTCCATGTTCATGCTCAAATCTCTCCAGAGTTGATTCCAGCAGTCCTCTCTTGAACTGATTCAAGGAGTCACTGCTCTCATATATCTGCTGCAGGGTATCTCAGATCTCCTTAGCAGACTCCAGTGTGCTGACTCTGTTAAAGTCATGCTCTTGCAGGCCCATGAAGATGGCAGTGGCAGCTCTGGCATTATTCTGGATATTCCTCTTGTCGTTGATGGTGAGAGCATCAGCCTTCTCCACTTTATAACCTACATCAACAATATCCCATACGTCTGGATCGATAGCGGTAAGATGCATCTGCATCTTCCTCTTCCAGAAAGCATAGTTAGATCCAGTAAAGACAGGTATTTTACCCTCGTAGCCCGACATCCTTTACTCTGGCGGTTAAGCCAATTCAAAGAGCAACCTTGCTCTGATACCAATTGAAAGGACCGAGATGTCGACTAGAGGGGGGGTGAATAGTTGACTTATAAAATTTCCTCTTTTAAACTTTTGTTTGAGTTGTCAGATTAACTTCACAAGTTAATAGTGGACAGCTGTGACACAGGTGAGTGACACAGGTAGGAACTATGTGTAAATTAACACACAGCTGTCACACAGGTGAATGACACAGGTGAAGAGTTAACCTAACACAGGTGTTCTACTTAGACTGACTGTGACACAGGTGCTGATACAGATGAATACAAGTGAATGATGCAGCTGTGCAACAGATGATCACACACAGGTATAAAGGTAATCTAGCACAGGTAAGAAGGTAAACTTAGCAGATCAAGTCTAAGAGACACAAGCAAGCAAGTATAAGCAGATATGCATGCAATACAAGAAAGTAAAGGAGACTCAGGGGTTTTTTCACCGAAGTTCCCAACTCTTTGCAGAGAAGGTACGTCTCCGTTGGAGAGACCACTCCTAAGAGCTGGCCAGCACTAAATCGTGCTTCTTCTCCGAGTACCTGATCCTTCAGGACTCTTTCTTTTGCTTGTGGAGATCCTTTTGCCTTGCAGCAGGTAGACCTCAGAACACCTTCACAAACTACTGGTTCAGCCCACACAAGCTTGGGTGATACCAGCAACTCCTACACCCGTCTAGGAGCAGACAAACTCCAAGAGTAACAGATGATGCAGCAGAAATCTCTTGGAGGAACCTTTGCTCGTGCTCTAGCTCACAAACCCACTCGAACTAACCCTTAGGCTTTTGGCTCTTGTGGAGTGGTTGGAGGCTTTGCAACGGTCGTATGTGAATCACTGATTTGAGCAAGGTTGAGGACAGAGTCCTCCCCTGGTCCCCTATATATAGGGTCCACAGGCACCTGACCGTTACCCTGTTGCCACGTAGGATTAAGTGAGCCACCGGTGTCAACCACCGGTGACACAGCTACACCCTACGCCCAACTGTACCCGGCTCAGGCAGACCGACACCTGTGTCACCGGCAGCGCACACAGGTGAACCCTTAGCTGATAGCCGCACTACTCAGCCCGGTCCTGGCACATGACATGCCCTCAGCATACTTCAACTCTAATACCTATAAGGAGAGAACCTCCGACAGACTTCTGACTCATCAGACCGCCTATCGCAGTGCAGGTACCTTAGCATTTACAAGCTCTCCCCTGGTACAGAGATGTACCTGAGTTATAGAGCGGAAGGCCACCTGTGACACAGCTGTGTCACACAGGTGCCTAAAGCTCTAGGGTTTTCACACAGCTACATACTTTTGTGCAAAGCTATTGACACAGGGCAATTGGCCTCAAGGCACCAATCCCCTTGACCAACACTCTGAGCAATGAGCAAGGTTCTCTTAGACAACTGCTACTGTTTCATCCCTCTTGATAGTACGGGTGGTTCCTATGGACTCAAAGAAACTAGCAAATCTAGGCTTTACCTGCCACCAACTGAAGTCACGGCCCTTGACGCATCAAGCCACCATCACCCTGCTTGCAGCTCCCTGCACAGCACCGGCTTCTTCTCAGCTGTGGCACAGCTGCCTAGCACAGCCATCTCTTTGTCCTTGAAACCACCTTGTACCTTTTTTGGTGGCCATCCTTCTCTGGATAACCTTTCTTCATGGAACCTGTAAACTCTGCTTACACTCAATGTAAACATTAGATTCCAGTTTAGGTTGCCATTAACCATCAAAACCAAATTAGGGCCTAGATGATCTTTCACCATGCCCATGGCCGGTGCACCGAGGCCAGTCTGGAAAACAAGGGGTTATTAACACGCAAGGTAC